>CANTFL010001311.1:0-209513 GCA_947650285.1 Hyaloperonospora brassicae | reverse complement strand
AGGGCAAAACGTCGTCGCTGATGCGTTATCACGTCGGCCCGATTTCGAGCCGGACGCACAATTCAACAGTGAGGATAAGTCCACTGTTGCGACACTGTCAGTCAGTGTCCCGTCGTCAAGTTTACTTGAAGACGTACTAAAGGCATACGCGGAAGATAAGGATCTTCTGCGATTGATGGATCATCTGGTGAATCCATCCAGTAAATCAATGAAAGATTTACCGGCTTTGTACCGATCCTCATCAGATCAGTATAGTACACGCAACGGATTGATGTACTATACAGATGTTGTCGACGACACGCCTCGTGTCGTCGTACCCGCTCATCATGATTTGCGTTTGCGTATCATGTATGAGTTTCACGATGCCCCAACAGGCGGCCATCGTGGTAGAGAAAAGACTTACCTTGCGGTAAGCCGTGACTTTTACTGGCCACGCCAGTATCAGTTTGTCCGCAAGTACATACGTGCTTGCAAGGTTTGTCAACGGGTGAAGCCTAGTCCTTCATCCTGTGCCCCATTGCAGCCTCTGCCTGTTCCGAAAGAGTGCTGGCAGTCCGTTTTAATGGACTTCGTCTTCGGTTTTTTCGAAGACGCTCACAAGAATACTGGTATTCTTGTGTTTGTTGACCGATTCAGCAAGATGGTCCATCTTTCTGCTGTCCTCGAGTCGATCAAGGCTCAAGGTTGTTCTCGTGTCTTTCTAGACACGGTCTTTAGACTCCACGGGTTACCCCGTGAACTCGTATCCGACCGGGACCCTCGGTTCACGGTGGCATTTTGGCAAACCATGTTCCGTACTCTCGGAACACGATCAAAATGTCCACTTCTGACCATCCCGAAACAGATGGTCAGATGGAACGTGCGAACCGTGTCCTCGAAGAGATCCTTCGAGGATATGTCCACTCGTTTCCGAGTTTAAGCGAATTCCTACCCATGGTGGAATTTGCCATCAATAATTCGGTGCATGCTTCAACACAGCACACACCGTTTTACGTGAATGGCTTACGCCATCCACGTGTTCCCGCCCTTCTAGAGTATGACTCTTGGATAAGGGGGGAGGGACTCACTCGAGCAAAAACCGTTTTGGCTCTTGATCACAACGTGTCGACGCTAACGTCGTCACGTATGATGCCGATGTCGATCAGGCCGACATCGATAAAGAAAATCACCTCAATAATAGCGGCGACGCTAATACTGACTCGGATGATGATGACGATACTGGTATATTCAGCATCGTCAACGACTATTCCAGCGAGGAAGAAGACAACATCGCTGAAGAAGAGAGCAATCTCTTAGCAGTGCGCACGAAGCGCACTGAAAAACACAACAAAGAGTCAGCAGATAACTTCCTGCTGACTTGAGAGGCGGTAGTCCGTTTCGTTCAGGACTCCATTGCAAATGCGGTGGATTGCCAGAAACGGAACGCAGACAAAAATGGAAGAGCAAATGTTCTTTCATTAAATATAAACGACCTAGTACTACTGTCTACAATAAACTTACCTGTACATGTAGTCATTAATGTCGTCAGTAGTAAACTACTGCCGAAGTACATTGGGCCATTTCGAGTGTTGCACCGCAAGGGCAATGCATACACGATCGAATTGCCACGTAAGATGCGCAAGTATCCTACGTTTTACGTGGGGATGCTCAGGACGTACTGTCAGTACGAGCCTTCTTCTTCCGATGAAGATAGCCCCCACGTGTAAGAACATCCATCAAGTTCTTGCGTTCGCGCTCCAGACGATCCGTCTGGTCGCGCAGATATGATACCTCGGAACTCAACCGAGATATCTCCCCGCGAGCTGTCGCCAGCTCGCCGGAAAGGGAGCGGACATCCCGCTCGACCTGAAGATGCGCTGTGGCATAATCGGCGCGATCCCTCGCCCGATCAGCCTCGTGATACTTGCGGTTCTTTCGCACAGTATCAGTCAAAGCGTAGCGCCGGTCGCGCTTGTGCTTCAAGTCATCGAGCAATTCATCGATTGCGCGATCCATCTCGTAAGGGTCGAGATGGTGAACCGAATCATCTGGAGGAGGTCTTTCCTCCTCCACCACATCCTTTGGTTGATGCTCACGGTGATCAACGCTTTCTAGTGGAGCGTATCTTGAATCACCGTGACGATTCAGGATCAAGGACGAGCTACCTCGTCCAGTGGCGGGGGTATCCACCCTCTTGGAACAGCTGGGATCCCCGCTCTCAGCTGTTGATGGATGTTGAAGGTCCCGTCCGCCAATATGACGAGAATCGTCCGATGAGGCCTCGGTCCCATCGGTAAACACGAACTTTTGGCGCTTGTAGACGGATTGCAAGTTTGCAGTCGCGTCCCGCATCTCAGCCGAGATGTGTGCCCTTCCCCAGGGCGAACTTAGGGAAAACACGTCCTTATGTGCACGCTGCGAGTTGTCGACACAGCTCGCACAAGGATCACCCCAAGTGAGGCATGGAATGCCGGCCTCACTTGACAAACAATGCAACCGGTACCCTGCACCGGTTGGCGTTCGATTTTCGAACTTGAGGCGTATCGCCTCAAGCTTCTTAAGCCACCCTTCTCGTCCAAAATTCTTGACATTTTGGACGAAGGCGTTTCACGCTGCCAAAAGCGAGTTCTTGTCACGCTTTTGGTTGCCATTATACCATCGATGCCTAAGGAAGGCATCGAGATAGAAGTCTTCTTCAGCACGGAAGTTACTCGCGCTGGAACTTAAGCCGTGAAGATCAGTTGCATCGAATAAGGGTATTCGATGGTGTTGGCTTGTCTCGTGAGACAAGCTATTGATGAGCCGTTCGGGCAAACGCCATGGCTTCAGCTCACCACGCTTCAATGTGGTACCTGTTTCGGTACCACGGCTTACAGAATGCCGACGGCTCTCGCCATCGTCATCACGCTCGTGCGAAGACGCACGAGCCGGTAATGGTAAGGAATAATATTCCTCACCGCCCTGATCATCGTCATCACTGCCAAACAGACTGTGATGCAATTCACGAGTCCGCTCGTTCGGTAGTGGCCTTGGCAAATACTGAGGCGTAGCTGGTGAGCGAGACGCCTCTGGAGCATTGCCCGAGTCAGACACGTCTGACTCGCCAGAGCAGATGACCTTAACGTCGGGGTCATCATGCGCACGCGGTGAGGTGTGCGTGCACCTGCAGCACCTGTTGCTGCAGGCGAAGAAGGAGCAGCAGACGGCGAATCGTCTGTCGCACAGGCTGGCACAGCACCGGGCTGTGTGGGTCTTGAGTCACCTCGCATAGACATGTTAACGATGCGAGGTCAAGCGGAAAGTGAATGGAACGGACCCAACAAGTGCTCCCTGTCCCAATGGTGGCCAACGGGTGGCCGCCATATTTTAGATAGTCACACGGTGACTATCAGTTAAGGGGGGGTGATGTAACGGGGCAGCCCGTTACATGAAATTGTCACTTTAAGGAAAGTGACAATATAGCATATTATGTTGAATATTTTTCGAACAATATCACCAAAGTGGTGATATTGAAGGGTCGACCAAAGAGTCTGTTCATTGTTTGATATCTTGATGATATCAACCCACCAATCGCCGCAATACGCGCGCAATGAGTGGTGACGAGACGTCACCATACACTCAGTTATATTAGCATAATTACGTTAAGTCAAACAGAGAGACAGTGGATTAAAGACTTAATTATATTAATACAACAGTTCTGCTTTTACGTTACCTACGCTTCCTCGATTGCCTTGTGTACGCCTGTCGGGGCACCGATACCCTTGCGTCAAGTTCACGCAAGGGTGTGCCCTGTTACAAGGTCTGTCATGTGTCTCGGCCACAAAGTAGTGAGAGCTCGCATCTTCCCATTGCTTTTTGGGCTCCAACGTTTGCGTCGCAAGGACTTGACATCCGCCATTAGCAGTGGTTGTAGAAGTGATCGAAGCCAACAGCTTCAAGAGCTGCTGAGTCTCGTCTGGGTACATTGCAGAGCATTCTGACGACAACAAGAACGTGAGGAACTGGAAAACGTCTGCGTGGGCGATAGCGACGCTGCCGTAGGACGTAAAAGTGGTATTGGTAGATGCACAACCATATGTGGGTGAAGATACGATGCGTTTGAGATGCCGAAGCGTTCTGCGCTCCTGTAGCGACGCCTCGAACGCCACGACGCGCTGGCGGATACTTACAACGACGCTCGTCATGATGAACAGATCTGTCGCATGACGCTGATTCGTGGAAAAGCAGGCGGTGTGGTTTGTAGCATGACGTTGATTCGTGGAAAAGCAGGCGGTGTGGTTTGCAGTATGACGCTGATTTGTAGAAAAGCAGGCGGTCTGGTCTGCACACCCATGATTCTGATGCAATCGAAACCGAGAGCTTGATCTTTTCAGCCAATCGCAATACGTCAATTTTGTTACGATGTTATTGTTGTCGCACCGCGCAGACCTTATGGAGGGTATTGACTGTGTGTGAGTGTGTGAGTCCAGCGATCAAATATGAGACAACATGTCGAACATGTGTATTGAAACGTTTATCTGTGCAGTCGTCGTATGATCGTTCGCCACTGCGACTTTGCTCGACGCGGATGGATCGTCTACCAGCGGTGCGCCTTCAGCGCCATTGATCGACGAGCAGACGCGCGAGCTTTGGGCTATGGGATGACGGCCCTGACTTGTTCCCACTTCAGTACGTACGACTTGCCCGTGGCTACATACTCTGCTCAACGATCTCTGTATTGCTATTGACGCGCACTTTGCTCTATGGAAAAACATTGGGCATGCAGTGCAGCTGAGTGGCACCGATGCCAACAGCTTTACATGATCGACCAGCGGCTTTTGGCACAGTAAGAAGAATGTGGTCCAGCAATGGTCAGTTTTCTTCCGGTGCTATTGTGCTGCACCAACGTCTCGCTTGTCCACATTGTCGCACGCCGCGCGATTTGCACGTTAGCGCGTAACATATTGATCGATCGTACTACAGGTTGCTCACCCTAGTTCGAAGTTGGCTTTGTCTGGCCATACCAAGGGCTCAATTCTTGTGAACGCTCCCCTCGTGTGCTAGGAATGAGACGCTTGGGAACAAAAATGGGAAGATCGAGTTGACTGCGCCATGACGCACTAAACCAATGTGCCCCGTGTTTGTCAGGCCGCCAAATATCTATAGTTGAAACGTAGATATTCAGCCTCTCGAATTCATATTTTGGCGATGGCTTGATGGTAAAAGGCAAAGTAAATGGTGATAGCGAGATCCTTTATTCGCAATCGAAATGGCTATTGCAAAGCCTACTGATACTAATGGAGTTGATGACCACTGCGACCTTATCTACCGTTACGTCACATCTGTTCGACACGTTATATGGACATTAGACAAAGACCATTGTCTGATCAACGGAAACCTAACGCACCATTGGGTCCGGTACTATGCTGGCCCAGCTGATCAGACAGCAGACAGTGCGAGGACCAGTGTTCTCTATCACGACTCGTGTGCACAGGTGTGGCGACGCACTGCATGGATACAGCAAAAAATGCCTCAATCGGTGCACGCCAATCCGTTCCCACCACTTGCACCACCTACAAATAGTCAGCTGCCGCTCGCGCCTGTCAGTGTGACAACACGAATCCTAAAGCTAAGATCGATGTAGACGTTTGTATGGCTCAGGTTGAAGCGGTCTCGAACTGATTTCGGACTCGTCTTCGCATCGCATCGTCCAGCCCTCTGGCCTTAGGCTCATCGTCCGCACATAAAGACTGTAACGGGGTAGCCCTTTACATGAGATTGTCATTAAAACAATATGAGAATAAAGAATATTACGTCGAATATTCTTTTAACAATATCACAGACATGGTGATATTGTTGGGATGACCGAAGGGTCTACTCATTGGTTGATATCGTGATGATATCAACCCACCAATCGCTGCTAGACGCGCGCAATGGGTGGTGAGTATACGTCATCATACACATAGTTATATTAGTATAATTAGGTCAGGACAACAGAGATTCAAGGAGTAATAGGACTTAATTATATTAATACAGTTTTACTTTTACCAAGAGACTAGTCTGACTACTTAGTCTTCTTTACTTTCTCTATGTTTCCCTTAAACACCTAGCAGGGCACTATCGACCACTGTCGTCAGTGGAAGTATACTCCGTACTGTTCAACCAGTACGTAGTCAACAGTGACCCGTTACAGCTGGTAGCACTTTGTAGTCCGTCCAAGGACCACAACTCCATCGCCCAACATGAACATGTTGGACGATGTAGACGGCGACAGATTTCACCGAACCCGTGAAAGCTACTCCCATTTGAGCGACATCGAATGGAGTGCGATCGAACGAATGAGTTCGACCGTTGGCGAGGAAGCCATCTGGGCCATGCTATCCTCAAGGGATAGAAGACGAGCAACATGTCGTCATTAGCAAGTTCTTGCAACGAGAACTTGATGAGTCGCGAGCGCAGGTGACCTTGTTACAACAACAAGATCACCAGCGGACCGAAGCACTGAGACAAGACCAGTCTCAGTCCACAGAGCCGACGCGTAAGCGTCGACGGGAGTCTCTAAAGCTAGAGGTTTCCAAGTATCGGGGAGTCGAGGAAGAATCCTTGTTGAGGTGGTTCGTCGATCTGGACGATGTCATCCATGCTCGTCGCATCGACGATGAGCGAATGCAAGTCTCGTCCGCTCAGTCTAACCTGGCAGGAGAAGCCAGAGCTTGGACCCTGAACCTCAAGTTGCACGACCCACATGTGTTTGGGTCGTTGAGGATCTTCAAGACCCTGCTCAGTGAGACGTTTTAGCCACCCATAGCAGAGTTCAGGACTCTTTCGGAGCTCCTGCAAATCGAGCATGGTAAGCGTAAGGTTCACGCTTACGCCCAACATGTACGCTACCTTGCAAGCTGCATGGTAGTGAACCCTGTGAGTGAGTTTGTGTTGATCACAATCTTTATTCAAGGGCTTTCAGACGGTCCCGTTAGGGACCACCTGTTCCGCGGAAATCTAAAGACGCTCTCAGAAACAATCTTCGCAGCGGAGCAAGAATAATATAGTGTGAGACAGGCTCACGCTACGTTTACCCCGCATCGTCCACAGAGACGACTGGCAGTCAGAGGTCCATTACCAATGGACCTCTGTCAAGTCGAGGGCGAGAAACCTCGTCCTGTGAATGACAAGCAATGGTGAGATGCCATCGCTGTCATAAACTGGGACACTACGCATATGAATGCAGTATCCCCCGCTCAGAACCTCGCGGTGCAGAGCGCAGTATTAACCCACCAGCAAGAAGAACTGGAGGGCGAGGGTCCGTTGCTGTTGCGAAGTCGCAACAGCGAGGTAAACCATAAAAAACGGTCGGGATCAGTAGGGGCGGAGCACCCTACTGATCCAGCAACCTCAAGAGAATTTGCAAATCTCCTGAAGAAGGTTGCTCCCGATACACAATTTCTGTGTGTCTCTGCACCTGGTGATGAGATGTCACTTATCACCTTGAAGTTAGAAGTGAAAAGAGACTTGTCACTTCGCGCCCTAGTAGACTGTGGGGCGTCGAACAATTTTGTTCGTCGCCAGTCGCTGGAGGCAGGAAGTTTTAACTTCGTGGAGCGGGAGATCCCTCCAACGAAGATGACGGTGCGCCTAGCGACAGGAGCATCGATCACTGTGAAGAAACGTTTAGTCGGAATCCACTACACGTTAAAAGGCGAACAGTACGATGATGATTTCATCGTGCTTGACCTAGATGACAAGTTCGACGTCATCTTAGGGTTGCCTTGGCTCAGGAAATACGAGCCAAGGGTGAGTTGGCAGTATCGATCGGTTACGATACCTGCCACTTATTCCTCATATAATCACCTGACGAATATCTTGGAACGCCCACACTCACGTGAGGGTACTACGAGTGAGTGCGATGGCCTCACTTGTGGTAAGGTCGTTAGCACGACTGTACACGAACACAATGTAGATAATCACTACATTGTGGAGAAAGCTCACCCAGATCCTGTGGAAGTGATTTTCCAGGAGGTAATCGAGACACTGAATGTCTTGGTCAATGATGGATCAAGCGTAGGCGCTTATACGCTTGATCTGATTGTGCCTCCGAAGTTAATTCGAAGATAACTCAATTGCCAACGCTAGAAACGAAACGGTTCTTGCGTGATATGCGTAGTGGCAAAGTCAAGCAGATCTGCATACTCGTCACAGAGGATGAGTATGTGGCTGATATTCGGTCGGCAACGGTGTTTGCTGAAAACGAACGGGTTCTCAGCAGCTCATCGATGGACGAAAGTGTCCTCGATGAGAAGACTCGATTTGAGCGATACACGTCTCAATCCTGGGAGTCACTTCAGGCAAATCCTTTGTATAAGGATTTGATCGAATTCAAGGACGTATTCCCTGAATCCGTACCTTGCGAGTTGCCTAAGGACAAAGGCACTCGACACGAGATCGAGCTCAGACCGGGCTCGAAGTACTGTGTCATGAATCAGTGGCCACTGCCTCGTGAACAAGTACTAGCGATCGACAAGTTCTTTGCCGATCGCTTAGCAGCGGGCCATGTGAGGGAATCAACATCCCCTCGCAGCTCTCCGGCCTTCTGTGTGCAAAAGGCCACAGGAAGGTGGCGGATAGTGCACGCATTCAACAAGTTGAATGCTGCAACGGTACCGGCTCAGACGCTGATACCAAGAAAGGACGTAATCATAGATGGTATGTCAAAGAGTACCATCTTCTCGTCCATGGATCTGATGGATGGGTTCTATCAGGTCCTCATGCGTGAACGGGATGTTCCGTACACAGCAGTGAGAACCCTCAGCGGGATGCTGTGGGAGTGCTAGTTATGCCACAGGGGCTGAGCAATGCCCCTGCTACATTCAACAGATGTGTCACAAATCTATTGCGACCGGTGCGAGACACCGCACCGAGTTACTTCGACGATGTATTCGTCCATAGTCGGGGTATGGACGAAAAGACGGACGTTGAAGTTTACAGAACTCACGTCCGTCAGGTTCTTCAACTCATGCGCAAGCATAAGTTGTACGCCAACCTTAAGAAGTGTATATTCGCGGCTAGCGAAATACCACTTCTTGGGTGCATCGTGGGTAAACACGGCGTACGCCCTGATCCCGAAAAGATCAAGGCGATCACCGACTGGCCAGTGCCAGTCGATGTCAAGGGACTAAGGAAGTTCTTTCGGCTAGCGGCGTACTTGCACAAGTACTCGCGCAACTACGCCGAGATGACGGTACATCTTTCTTGCTTGCTCAAGAAAGATGTCAAGTGGTCATGGAACGCTGAGTGTCAGCGTTCCTTTGAAGCATCAAGAAAAGCTTGATGCAGTCGCCGATCTTGGCGATTGCAGATCAGGACAGACCATTTCATGTGGTCTGTGACGCCAGCGATTTTGCTATCGGCTGAGCGTTGATGCAGTATGACACAGACGGCGCAGAGCGCGTCGTCTGCTATTAATAGCGTCAGCTGCAACCAGCTGAACGCAATTATCCAGTGCATGACAAGGAACTACTTGCCATGAAGTATGCACTGGCTAAGTTCCGGGTCTATCTCTTGGGAGATAGATGATTCATCGTCTATACGGACCATGCGTCACTACTCACGGCCGTAAACAGCCCACACCTCTCGCAAAGGATGGCGAGGTGGATGTCTTTCTTCGCGGAGTATAACTTCTCCGTGGAGTACAAGCCAGGACGACTTAATGTCGTCGCTGATGCGTTATCACGTCGGCCCGACTTCGAGCCAACGACCCGAGTCAACAGTGAGGTCTTGCTCACTGTTGCGGCACTGTCCATCAGTGTGCCGTCGTCGCCGTTACTCGACGACGTGCGGAAGGCATACGCAGAAGACACGAATCTCCTCCGTTTGATGGGTCATCTTGCAAACCCATCCCGGAAATCCTTGTCGGATTTGTCGGCCCTGTACCGTTCCTCTTTGGATCGGTACACTACTCGCAATGGCCTGCTGTACTATACAGCAGTTGCCGACGACACGCCTCGTGTCGTCGTTCCCGATCATGATGAATTGCAAGTACGAATCATGTTCGAATGTCACGATGCGCCGTCTGGCGGGCATCGTGGCCGAGAAAAGACTTACCTCACGGTTAGTCGAGACTTTTACTGTCCCCGTCAGTATCAGTTTGTCCGCAAGTACATTCGTTCTTGCGAGGTCTGTCAACGGGTGAAGTCTAGTCCTTCATTCCGTGCACCGTTACAACCTCTGCCGGCCCCGGCAGAGTGTTGGGAGTCCGTCTCCATGGACTTTGTCTTCGGGTTCCCCGAAGACACTAACAAGAATAATGGTATTCTTGTATTTGTGGATCGTTTCAGCAAGATGGTACATCTTGCTGCAGTTTCAGAATCGATCAACGCACACGGTTGTGCGCGTGTCTTCATCGACACTGTGTTTCGACTCCACGGTTTATTCCGTGAGCTCGTATCCGACCGTTACCCTCGGTTCACGGCGGCGTTTTGGCAATCCGTGTTCCGCACATTGGGAACACGGTTGAAGATGTCAACCTCCGACCATCCTGAAACAGATGGCCAGACAGAACGTGCGAACCATGTCCTCGAAGAAATTCTTCGTGGATACGCCACTCCTTTTCACATTGAAGTGAGCTCTTACTGATGGTTGAGTTTGCCATCAACAACTCCGTGCATGCGTCCACAACGCATACGCCTTTCTACGTGAATGGCTTACGCCACCCACGTATTCCCGCCCTCATACAAAGTGACTATGAGTCAAGGGGGGACTCGCTCGAGCAAAAATCGTTTTGGCTCTTGCTCATCACGTATCACCGCTCACGCCGATACGTTTGATGCCGATGTCGACAACGTCGACATCGAGGAAATCGAGCTTACCAGTAGCGATGACGCTGCTGCTACATCAGACAATGATGACGATGCTGGTATATTCAGCATCGTCAACGACAATGCCAGCGAGGAAGAGGACACCCTCGTTGAAGAAGAGAACGATCTCTTAGCAGTGCGCACGAAATGCACTGAAAAACACAACAACGAGTCAGCAGAGAACTTCCTGCTGACTTGAGAGGCGGTAGTCCGTTTCGTTCAGGACTCCATCGCAAATGCGGTGGACCGCCAGAAACGGAACGCAGACAAGAATGGAAGAGCAAATGTTCTTTCATTTAAAGTTAACGACCTAGTACTACTGTCTACAATAAACTTACCTGTACATGTAGTCATTAATGTCGTCAGTACTAAACTACTGCCGAAATACATTGGTCCCTTTCGTGTGTTGCACCGCAAGGGCAATGCATACACGATCGAATTGCCTCGTAGGATGCGCACGCATCCTACGTTTTATGTTGGTCGTCTCCACCCGTACCATCAGTACGAGGCCTCTTGCGAGAACGGAGATAACTAGCGCGCTCAAGAATCCCCAACAGATTCTTGTGATCACGGACCAAACACTGAAGTTTGTCCTTCGTCGAAAGGATTTTGATCCTTCATCGACGCGGCCTCGCGACGAGCCGTCTCTAGCTCTTCGCGCAAACGACGTCTCTCGCGTTCACTCTCAAGCTGAGCGAACGCGAATTCCGATCGGTCCTTCTCCCGATCGGCACGAAGACGTCGCATGTCCGAATGCAAGGCGTGCCGACGATCGTATTCGTGATCGACGTCCTCCCTCAGCTCGGTCAGGTAACGCTCGTGGTTACCCAAAGTCTCGTGCAGGCCCGGCGGCTGAGCCGGACCTTGTCTTTCCACCGCCACTGGAACCACTGGTGGATTCCCACGGTGTTTAACGCTTTCTTGTGGAGCGTATCTTGAACCACCGTGGCGATTCAGAATCAAGGACGAGTTACCTTGTCCGGTGGCGTGGGTACCCACCTTCCTTTGACAGATGGGAACCTCGTTCTCAGCTGATGGCTGACGTTGAAGGTCTCGTCCACCAGTATGACGAGAATCGTCCGATAGGTCCTCGGGCCCATCGGTAAACACGAACTTTTGGCGCTTGTAGACGGATTGCAAGTTTGCACTCGCGTCCCGCATCTCAGCCGAGATGTGTGCCCTTCCCCAGGGCGAACTTAGGGAAAACACGTCCTTATGTGCACGCTGCGAGTTGTCGACACAGCTCGCACAAGGATCACCCCAAGTGAGGCATGGAATGCCGGCCTCACTTGACAAACAATGCAACCGGTACCCTGCACCGGTTGGCGTTCGATTTTCGAACTTGAGGCGTATCGCCTCAAGCTTCTTAAGCCACCCTTCTCGTCCAAAATTCTTGACATTTTGGACGAAGGCGTTTCACGCTGCCAAAAGCGAGTTCTTGTCACGCTTTTGGTTGCCATTATACCATCGATGCCTAAGGAAGGCATCGAGATAGAAGTCTTCTTCAGCACGGAAGTTACTCGCGCTGGAACTTAAGCCATGAAGCTCAGTTGCATCGAATAAAGGAATTCGATGGTGCTGGATTGTCTCGTGAGACAGGCTATCGATGAGATGGTCGGTCAAGCGCCTTGGCTTGAGCTCACCACGCTTCAATGTGGTACCTGTTTCGGTACCACGGCTTACAGAATGACGACGGCTCTCGCCATCGTCATCACGCTCTTGCGGGGAAGCGCGAGTTGTTTCTGGTGAGGCATAGTATTCCTCACCATAGAGTTCATCATCACTGCCGAACAGACTGTGATGCGTTTCACGAGTCCGCTCGTTCGACAGTGCTCTTGACGAACGATGAGACACCGCCGGTGATCGGGATGCCTCTGGAACGTTGTGCGAGTCAGGCACGTCTGACTCGCCATAATTGATGACCTCATTGCCAAGGTCATCATGTGCACGTGGTGCGATACCGCGTGCGTCTGCAGAACCTTCTGCTGTAGACGGAGAACGAGCAGCAGACGACGAAGGTCTGCCGCAGAGGCTGGTATAGCAGCAGGCTGTGTGGTCTTCGAATTACCTCGCATAGACATGTTAACTATGCGAGGCAAGGTCAGGAGTGAATGAGTCTGACCAAACAAGTGCTCCCTGTCCCACTGGTGTCCAACAGGTGGCCACCAAGTTTTCGATAGTCACACGGTGACTATCACATAAGGTAGGGGTGATGTAACGGGGTAGCCCGTTACATGAGATTGTCATTAAAACAATATGAGAATAAAGAATATTACGTCGAATATTCTTTTAACAATATCCTAAGACATGGTGATATTGTTGGGATGACCGAAGGGTCTACTCATTGGTTGATATCGTGATGATATCAACCCACCAATCGCTGCTAGACGCGCGCAATGGGTGGTGAGTATACGTCATCATACACATAGTTATATTAGTATAATTAGGTCAGGACAACAGAGATTCAAGGAGTAATAGGACTTAATTATATTAATACAGTTTTGCGTTTACCAAGAGACTAGTCTGACTACTCAGTCTTCTTTACTTCCTCTATGTTTCCTTTATTCACCTAGCAGGGCACTGTCGACCACTGTCGTCAGGGGAAGTATACTCCGTACTGATCAACCAGTACATAGTCAACAGTGCCCCGTTACACACCCAGTCGCGGTGCATGGATGGCTTCTTTTACCTCTGGCTGGTTGAGGTACGCGCGATTAAGTGAGTCTGCAGAAGGTCCGATATCGCCGCGGTGCGTTGATGACATCTGCATGACAGACGTGGTCTGCTTACGTAACGCCCTTGCCTGCGTGTAATCCAGCAGGAACTTGTCGCCGCAGATGAAGTACGGGTTCAGTGCCTCCTCATCGTCTTCCGCTTGAGCCCGTTGTGGGAGCTCTCCACACTTAATCGGACAGGTCAAACCATCATAGAGACAGCCGATCGATTCCCCACAGTGCACTTTGATCTTCTCGTAAGCTTCAAGCGACATGAGCGCGTGCGAGTAGTAGTAGCCGACGTAGGCGTTGCCGTCGATCAGATTGTCCGTGAACGGGTTTCCGATCGCAAAGCCCTTGAGGTTCACGCCTTGCAGCGGTTGCTCTACCAACAGATCCACGAGGTAGGGAATGTACATGCCAGCGTAGCTCTAGCCCGTGATGTAGAAGTCGGGGTTCTGGAGCTCACTGAATTTGCTGAAGAAGAGGCTGAGGTACTCACGCGTCTTGGCAGCAACTTTGGTCCTGTACCTCACCGCTAAAGCCCACGCCAGCAAGAGCCTCGAGACACAGCATGTTCACCTTCCGATTCCACGCGTACCGGTTCAGCTGAATGGACAGATCGCACTGAACGACAAAAGGTCCGTTATCCGTGAAGAAACCGCCAAGCGATGAGCATCCTGGACCGCTATTGAGCCACAGCACAATGGGGGCGTCTGCAGGCTCGTGCTGAATTTTGGCGTACCGGTAAAAGATCTTCTCGCTGCTTAACAGCTCAAAATGACCGCTGAAGTGCTTGAACGACAGCGCTGGGAGGTTCAAACCAGGCAGACGCGTCACGATTGCATCTTCATTGCGGGCACTTGTCAGTAGTACGAGTACTGCGAAGCTCGTGAAGATCAGGAAGAGAAGTGTCATCGTGGAAGATCGATGCGCAGGCGATGAAAAGCTTCAAAGTGACATGGAAAGGAGGAAATGCATGGCATTGAAAGAGGACTTATAGTGGTCAATGCAGAGACAGCGAACAAGGCTACGCACAGACTTTGCTTTTGTTCGACACAAGGATCACGGACAGCTGCCGAGGCGCTTTATTTTAGCAATCCAGCTAATCGTAGTCGTCTTTGTAACGGGGCACTGTTGACTATGTACTGGTTGATCAGTACGGAGTATACTTCCCCTGACGACAGTGGTCGACAGTGCCCTGCTAGGTGAATAAAGGAAACATAGAGGAAGTAAAGAAGACTGAGTAGTCAGACTAGTCTCTTGGTAAACGCAAAACTGTATTAATATAATTAAGTCCTATCACTCCTTGAATCTCTGTTGTCCTGACCTAATTATACTAATATAACTATGTGTATGATGACGTATACTCACCACCCATTGCGCGCGTCTAGCAGCGATTGGTGGGTCGATATCATCACGATATCAACCAATGAGTAGACCCTTCGGTCATCCCAACAATATCACCATGTCTGTGATATTGTTAAAAGAATATTCGACGTAATATTCTTTATTCTCATATTGTTTTAATGACAATCTCATGTAACGGGCTACCCCGTTACATCACCCCTACCTTATGTGATAGTCACCGTGTGACTATCGAAAACTTGGTGGCCACCTGTTGGACACCAGTGGGACAGGGAGCACTTGTTTGGTCAGACTCATTCACTCCTGACCTTGCCTCGCATAGTTAACATGTCTATGCGAGGTAATTCGAAGACCACACAGCCTGCTGCTATACCAGCCTCTGCGGCAGACCTTCGTCGTCTGCTGCTCGTTCTCCGTCTACAGCAGAAGGTTCTGCAGACGCACGCGGTATCGCACCACGTGCACATGATGACCTTGGCAATGAGGTCATCAATTATGGCGAGTCAGACGTGCCTGACTCGCACAACGTTCCAGAGGCATCCCGATCACCGGCGGTGTCTCATCGTTCGTCAAGAGCACTGTCGAACGAGCGGACTCGTGAAACGCATCACAGTCTGTTCGGCAGTGATGATGAACTCTATGGTGAGGAATACTATGCCTCACCAGAAACAACTCGCGCTTCCCCGCAAGAGCGTGATGACGATGGCGAGAGCCGTCGTCATTCTGTAAGCCGTGGTACCGAAACAGGTACCACATTGAAGCGTGGTGAGCTCAAGCCAAGGCGCTTGACCGACCATCTCATCGATAGCCTGTCTCACGAGACAATCCAGCACCATCGAATTCCTTTATTCGATGCAACTGAGCTTCATGGCTTAAGTTCCAGCGCGAGTAACTTCCGTGCTGAAGAAGACTTCTATCTCGATGCCTTCCTTAGGCATCGATGGTATAATGGCAACCAAAAGCGTGACAAGAACTCGCTTTTGGCAGCGTGAAACGCCTTCGTCCAAAATGTCAAGAATTTTGGACGAGAAGGGTGGCTTAAGAAGCTTGAGGCGATACGCCTCAAGTTCGAAAATCGAACGCCAACCGGTGCAGGGTACCGGTTGCATTGTTTGTCAAGTGAGGCCGGCATTCCATGCCTCACTTGGGGTGATCCTTGTGCGAGCTGTGTCGACAACTCGCAGCGTGCACATAAGGACGTGTTTTCCCTAAGTTCGCCCTGGGGAAGGGCACACATCTCGGCTGAGATGCGGGACGCGAGTGCAAACTTGCAATCCGTCTACAAGCGCCAAAAGTTCGTGTTTACCGATGGGCCCGAGGACCTATCGGACGATTCTCGTCATACTGGTGGACGAGACCTTCAACGTCAGCCATCAGCTAGAACGAGGTTCCCATCTGTCAAAGGAAGGTGGGTACCCACGCCACCGGACAAGGTAACTCGTCCTTGATTCTGAATCGCCACGGTGGTTCAAGATACGCTCCACAAGAAAGCGTTAAACACCGTGGGAATCCACCAGTGGTTCCAGTGGCGGTGGAAAGACAAGGTCCGGCTCAGCCGCCGGGCCTGCACGAGACTTTGGGTAACCACGAGCGTTACCTGACCGAGCTGAGGGAGGACGTCGATCACGAATACGATCGTCGGCACGCCTTGCATTCGGACGTGCGACGTCTTCGTGCCGATCGGGAGAAGGACCGATCGGAATTCGCGTTCGCTCAGCTTGAGAGTGAACGCGAGAGACGTCGTTTGCGCGAAGAGCTAGAGACGGCTCGTCGCGAGGCCGCGTCGATGAAGGATCAAAATCCTTTCGACGAAGGACAAACTTCAGTGTTTGGTCCGTGATCACAAGAATCTGTTGGGGATTCTTGAGCGCGCTAGTTATCTCCGTTCTCGCAAGAGGCCTCGTACTGATGGTACGGGTGGAGACGACCAACATAAAACGTAGGATGCGTGCGCATCCTACGAGGCAATTCGATCGTGTATGCATTGCCCTTGCGGTGCAACACACGAAAGGGACCAATGTATTTCGGCAGTAGTTTAGTACTGACGACATTAATGACTACATGTACAGGTAAGTTTATTGTAGACAGTAGTACTAGGTCGTTAACTTTAAATGAAAGAACATTTGCTCTTCCATTCTTGTCTGCGTTCCGTTTCTGGCGGTCCACCGCATTTGCGATGGAGTCCTGAACGAAACGGACTACCGCCTCTCAAGTCAGCAGGAAGTTCTCTGCTGACTCGTTGTTGTGTTTTTCAGTGCATTTCGTGCGCACTGCTAAGAGATCGTTCTCTTCTTCAACGAGGGTGTCCTCTTCCTCGCTGGCATTGTCGTTGACGATGCTGAATATACCAGCATCGTCATCATTGTCTGATGTAGCAGCAGCGTCATCGCTACTGGTAAGCTCGATTTCCTCGATGTCGACGTTGTCGACATCGGCATCAAACGTATCGGCGTGAGCGGTGATACGTGATGAGCAAGAGCCAAAACGATTTTTGCTCGAGCGAGTCCCCCCCTTGACTCATAGTCACTTTGTATGAGGGCGGGAATACGTGGGTGGCGTAAGCCATTCACGTAGAAAGGCGTATGCGTTGTGGACGCATGCACGGAGTTGTTGATGGCAAACTCAACCATCAGTAAGAGCTCACTTCAATGTGAAAAGGAGTGGCGTATCCACGAAGAATTTCTTCGAGGACATGGTTCGCACGTTCTGTCTGGCCATCTGTTTCAGGATGGTCGGAGGTTGACATCTTCAACCGTGTTCCCAATGTGCGGAACACGGATTGCCAAAACGCCGCCGTGAACCGAGGGTAACGGTCGGATACGAGCTCACGGAATAAACCGTGGAGTCGAAACACAGTGTCGATGAAGACACGCGCACAACCGTGTGCGTTGATCGATTCTGAAACTGCAGCAAGATGTACCATCTTGCTGAAACGATCCACAAATACAAGAATACCATTATTCTTGTTAGTGTCTTCGGGGAACCCGAAGACAAAGTCCATGGAGACGGACTCCCAACACTCTGCCGGGGCCGGCAGAGGTTGTAACGGTGCACGGAATGAAGGACTAGACTTCACCCGTTGACAGACCTCGCAAGAACGAATGTACTTGCGGACAAACTGATACTGACGGGGACAGTAAAAGTCTCGACTAACCGTGAGGTAAGTCTTTTCTCGGCCACGATGCCCGCCAGACGGCGCATCGTGACATTCGAACATGATTCGTACTTGCAATTCATCATGATCGGGAACGACGACACGAGGCGTGTCGTCGGCAACTGCTGTATAGTACAGCAGGCCATTGCGAGTAGTGTACCGATCCAAAGAGGAACGGTACAGGGCCGACAAATCCGACAAGGATTTCCGGGATGGGTTTGCAAGATGACCCATCAAACGGAGGAGATTCGTGTCTTCTGCGTATGCCTTCCGCACGTCGTCGAGTAACGGCGACGACGGCACACTGATGGACAGTGCCGCAACAGTGAGCAAGACCTCACTGTTGACTCGGGTCGTTGGCTCGAAGTCGGGCCGACGTGATAACGCATCAGCGACGACATTAAGTCGTCCTGGCTTGTACTCCACGGAGAAGTTATACTCCGCGAAGAAAGACATCCACCTCGCCATCCTTTGCGAGAGGTGTGGGCTGTTTACGGCCGTGAGTAGTGACGCATGGTCCGTATAGACGATGAATCATCTATCTCCCAAGAGATAGACCCGGAACTTAGCCAGTGCATACTTCATGGCAAGTAGTTCCTTGTCATGCACTGGATAATTGCGTTCAGCTGGTTGCAGCTGACGCTATTGATAGCAGACGACGCGCTCTGCGCCGTCTGTGTCATACTGCATCAACGCTCAGCCGATAGCAAAATCGCTGGCGTCACAGACCACATGAAATGGTCTGTCCTGATCTGCAATCGCCAAGATCGGCGACTGCATCAAGCTTTTCTTGATGCTTCAAAGGAACGCTGACACTCAGCGTTCCATGACCACTTGACATCTTTCTTGAGCAAGCAAGAAAGATGTACCGTCATCTCGGCGTAGTTGCGCGAGTACTTGTGCAAGTACGCCGCTAGCCGAAAGAACTTCCTTAGTCCCTTGACATCGACTGGCACTGGCCAGTCGGTGATTGCCTTGATCTTTTCGGGATCAGGGCGTACGCCGTTTTTACCCACGATGCACCCAAGAAGTGGTATTTCGCTTGCCGCGAATATACACTTCTTGAGGTTGGCGTACAACTTATGCTTGCGCATGAGTTGAAGAACCTGACGGACGTGAATTCTGTGAACTTCAACGTCCGTCTTTTCGTCCATATCCCGACTATGGACGAATACATCGTCGAAGTAACTCGGTGCGGTGTCTCGCACCGGTCGCAATAGATTTGTGACACATCTGTTGAATGTAGCAGGGGCATTGCTCAGCTCCTGTTGCATAACTAGCACTCCCACAGCATCCCGCTGAGGGTTCTCACTGCTGTGTACGGAACATCCCGTTCACGCATGAGGATCTGATAGAACCCATCCATCAGATCCATGGACGAGAAGATGGTACTCTTTGACATACCATCTATGATTACGTCCTTTCTTGGTATCAGCGTCTGAGCCGGTACCGTTGCAGCATTCAACTTGTTGAATGCGTGCACTATCCGCCACCTTCCTGTGGCCTTTTGCACACAGAAGGCCGGAGAGCTGCGAGGGGATGTTGATTCCCTCACATGGCCCGCTGCTAAGCGATCGGCAAAGAACTTGTCGATCGCTAGTACTTGTTCACGAGGCAGTGGCCACTGATTCATGACACAGTACTTCGAGCCCGGTCTGAGCTCGATCTCGTGTCGAGTGCCTTTGTCCTTAGGCAACTCGCAAGGTACTGATTCAGGGAATACGTCCTTGAATTCGATCAAATCCTTATACAAAGGATTTGCCTGAAGTGACTCCCAGGATTAAGACGTGTATCGCTCAAATCGAGTCTTCTCATCGAGGACACTTTCGTCCATCGATGAGCTGCTGAGAACCCGTTCGTTTTCAGCAAACACCGTTGCCGACCGAATATCAGCCACATACTCATCCTCTGTGACGAGTATGCAGATCTGCTTGACTTTGCCACTACGCATATCACGCAAGAACCGTTTCGTTTCTAGCGTTGGCAATTGAGTTATCTTCGAATTAACTTCGGAGGCACAATCAGATCAAGCGTATAAGCGCCTACGCTTGATCCATCATTGACCAAGACATTCAGTGTCTCGATTACCTCCTGGAAAATCACTTCCACAGGATCTGGGTGAGCTTTCTCCACAATGTAGTGATTATCTACATTGTGTTCGTGTACAGTCGTGCTAACGACCTTACCACAAGTGAGGCCATCGCACTCACTCGTAGTACCCTCACGTGAGTGTGGGCGTTCCAAGATATTCGTCAGGTGATTATATGAGGAATAAGTGGCAGGTATCGTAACCGATCGATACTGCCAACTCACCCTTGGCTCGTATTTCCTGAGCCAAGGCAACCCTAAGATGACGTCGAACTTGTCATCTAGGTCAAGCACGATGAAATCATCATCGTACTGTTCGCCTTTTAACGTGTAGTGGATTCCGACTAAACGTTTCTTCACAGTGATCGATGCTCCTGTCGCTAGGCGCACCGTCATCTTCGTTGGAGGGATCTCCCGCTCCACGAAGTTAAAACTTCCTGCCTCCAGCGACTGGCGACGAACAAAATTGTTCGACGCCCCACAGTCTACTAGGGCGCGAAGTGACAAGTCTCTTTTCACTTCTAACTTCAAGGTGATAAGTGACATCTCATCACCAGGTGCAGAGACACACAGAAATTGTGTATCGGGAGCAACCTTCTTCAGGAGATTTGCAAATTCTCTTGAGGTTGCTGGATCAGTAGGGTGCTCCGCCCCTACTGATCCCGACCGTTTTTTATGGTTTACCTCGCTGTTGCGACTTCGCAACAGCAACGGACCCTCGCCCTCCAGTTCTTCTTGCTGGTGGGTTAATACTGCGCTCTGCACCGCGAGGTTCTGAGCGGGGGATACTGCATTCATATGCGTAGTGTCCCAGTTTATGACAGCGATGGCATCTCACCATTGCTTGTCATTCACAGGACGAGGTTTCTCGCCCTCGACTTGACAGAGGTCCATTGGTAATGGACCTCTGACTGCCAGTCGTCTCTGTGGACGATGCGGGGTAAACGTAGCGTGAGCCTGTCTCACACTATATTCTTCTTGCTCCGCTGCGAAGATTGTTTCTGAGAGCGTCTTTAGATTTCCGCGGAACAGGTGGTCCCTAACGGGACCGTCTGAAAGCCCTTGAATAAAGATTGTGATCAACACAAACTCACTCACAGGGTTCACTACCATGCAGCTTGCAAGGTAGCGTACATGTTGGGCGTAAGCGTGAACCTTACGCTTACCATGCTCGATTTGCAGGAGCTCCGAAAGAGTCCTGAACTCTGCTATGGGTGGCTAAAACGTCTCACTGAGCAGGGTCTTGAAGATCCTCAACGACCCAAACACATGTGGGTCGTGCAACTTGAGGTTCAGGGTCCAAGCTCTGGCTTCTCCTGCCAGGTTAGACTGAGCGGACGAGACTTGCATTCGCTCATCGTCGATGCGACGAGCATGGATGACATCGTCCAGATCGACGAACCACCTCAACAAGGATTCTTCCTCGACTCCCCGATACTTGGAAACCTCTAGCATTTAGAGACTCCCGTCGACGCTTACGCGTCGATAGCTCTGTGGACTGAGACTGGTCTTGTCTCAGTGCTTCGGTCCGCTGGTGATCTTGTTGTTGTAACAAGGTCACCTGCGCTCGCGACTCATCAAGTTCTCGTTGCAAGAACTTGCTAATGACGACATGTTGCTCGTCTTCTATCCCTTGAGGATAGCATGGCCCAGATGGCTTCCTCGCCAACGGTCGAACTCATTCGTTCGATCGCACTCCATTCGATGTCGCTCAAATGGGAGTAGCTTTCACGGGTTCCGTGAAATCTGTCGCCGTCTACATCGTCCAACATGTTCATGTTGGGCGATGGAGTTGTGGTCCTTGGACGGACTACAAAGTGCTACCAGCTAAAACGGGTCACTGTTGACTACGTACTGGTTGAACAGTACGGAGTATACTTCCACTGACGACAGTGGTCGATAGTGCCCTGCTAGGTGTTTAAGGGAAACATAGAGGAAGTAAAGAAGACTAAGTAGTCAGACTAGTCTCTTGGTAAAAGTAAAACTGTATTAATATAATTAAGTCCTATTACTCCTTGAATCTCTGTTGTCCTGACCTAATTATACTAATATAACTATGTGTATGATGACGTATACTCACCACCCATTGCGCGCGTCTAGCAGCGATTGGTGGGTCGATATCATCACTATATCAACCAATGAGTAGACCCTTCGGTCATCCCAACAATATCACCATGTCTGTGATATTGTTAAAAGAATATTCGACGTAATATTCTTTATTCTCATATTGTTTTAATGACAATCTCATGTTAGACGGACCCCGTTACAATGTGGCCCGTTCATCGACTGGAAGGACTGCAGCGATCCAGTGTTCAATCTCTACCAGTCCAGCTCCTCGTCGTTGCCACAGTACCGCAACATTCTGACACACGATCTTCAAGTGCTCATCTACAGCGGCGACGCAGATTCGATCGTGAACTTCATCGGTACGGAGTGCTGGATCGGCGGTCAAGGGCTGAAGTTGCGCATCAAGTCAGCGTGGCACGCTTGGTTCGGACCGGACAAGCAGTTGGCGGGCTACGAGCAGCAGTACGAAGGGCTGACGTTCAAGACCGTCAAAGGCGCTGGCCACATGGTGCACGCCGTGCGTCCGCTGCACGGTCTCTACCTCTTCGAGTGCTTTGTTCTTGGCCAGAGCGCCTGCACTGAGTTCGCGTATCCCATCGATAGCAACGAGGTCGACGCTGAACTGACTGTGGTGCAGCAGCAGCACGTGGACAGACCAGTGCCTCTCACTGCTAGCACGAGAGTCAACGACGAGTCCAAAACGTCGTCGTCGTCGCTGGAATGGCTCGCACTGTCAGGTATCTGCGGATTAATCATAGTCCTGGCAGCTGTCGCTATCCGCAATGCCAAGACACACGGCACCTTCCAGCGTCTGTGTTCGAACGGCTACCAAGCCGTCGAGTAAGTCTCATCAGCTTTACTTGCAATCGGTCATTGAGCCTCATTGCCAAGTACTATACACGTAACTTGCATTGTGTCGAACTTGTACCAGGTAGTGACAGATGCATCTCGTCCTGCTATCACACTCGTGTATTCGGACGTCCAGAACGCTTTTGCTTGCGAAGCAAATAACGCTACCCGTTCCCATAAGTCACATTGCGCGAACCATAAGTGTCTGTTCTGACAGCAGATATCTGACTTCTGCTGCCGTACGCCGCTCACTATGTGGCATGCACCGAGCGTCACGTGGATTTTGATTATTTTTTGACAGTTAGTCAGCGTCATTGACATCGTTTGTGCTTACATACACTGCTTTATTGCTGTGCAATCGTCGCCATGAGCTGTAAGTTTACAACAAAGTTCGTGTCGGCGTGCCCATGTATAATTTTTTAGAGATGTTTTGTGACGGAGTGGGTTCATTTTCATGCCACTAACATGATTGTTTTGTGTATTGTGAACGCGTTACGCAAACCGTCGGGCCCCCACAGTGGATCAACTTCCGCATGCGTCGGGTTATCTCTCCTTTGCTACATTTCTCTCTACTCTCGCCAGGGTGATGAAGTGGCACGCGCTATAAGCATTGCGATGAAGGCCTTCCAGGCTACACGATCCTTTGCACATTGGCAAAGGAAGTACAAACCTGGGGCCAGTCTACGGCGGTGTCCAGCGGTAGGTTTATTGCGTCGATCCCTTGGATGTCTATCTTGTCAACAGGACCCAGGGAGGGTCCCTGTTGCTTGCACCGGAAACAAAGGAGGAAGCGAGCGTACCTAAGCGAAGATGACGGGACTTCGGGGCGTCCGGCGTGGCGGCGTACATCGTGGAGGCTCGGCTGGCGGCTGGGAGGAGAGCGGCTGGGAGGAAAGCGGCTAAAGAGATGTGTAGAGGGAGAGGAACCCGTCCAAAAATGAAGGATGCTGCGAAGCACCCGTCGGAGACCTAAGCAAGCATTGTGCGGTTGACAATGATTTGGGTTTAGTAAAGTTTAGCCAGAACGATTACGGGAGAGGCTCAATACATCCAGCGTTATTGCTAAATACACCGGCGCCTATCCATCTTACTGAATGTTTATATGACAAGCGTGGTGTCACATTCAGGCCGTGTCCATTCGAATATCACAGGATAAGCTACGTAGTAATGCACCTGTAACAAAGTTAGGCCACGATAATTCAAAAAAATGATATCGAGTAGTTAGAAATGCACCCGAGGCTGAATATTGAAAAATTTTCCTATGTTGAGGAGAGCGGACTTGTGCTATGGCACAGGAGGATGCGGACGCCGTGGCAATGGTACACGGGGCATCACTGTAGAAGTTACGAAGTAAAAATGTGTAATTGACTGCAGCTGTTTCCCGTGTTGAGATCCACGCAACGCTACATGTTCGTTACAGAGTGTGAGCTCTGACGGCATCGGAGATGTGCTTATGGTAATTGATGCATCGTCTGCTTGAACATTCTCAATCAAAGTTTAAGACGGATATCGGCGCCGGTCGTGACCAGGTCTATGTAAGTGACTGCATTATCTCCTATCACAATGCCGCTCAGTAATCTCGAACCCCGAAAGTTGACGCTTTCTAATTTCTGGTGTTTCCGCTTGCGAAGTGTCATTTTCAGGATGCGGAATGGAGGCAGAATACCAAAAACATCTGCACCGGAGCTGTTGTCGTCGTCGAGATTATCCAGATGCAATTGATTTGCAAGATTGCTACTTTGGATAGGCCTTTTTTCGTCGATGTGTCCGCAGAAGACGTGCGCGCAGTGGATGCCATAAAATCTCGCTTGGTATTTGTTACATTCGTTGAGGTTTTCGCAATTGAGAGATAGCAGGTACTGTTTCTTGAGCAGCACCATTACGTGACGGGAGATTTTTCGATGCAGCTTCAAAACTATCTCGCCAAGTAAATTTGAGAGTATATCGATTTTCTTCTTTGCCATCGTATCACTTATATCTTTTGGTAATAATCGATACCTCGGTAAAATCGTCTGTACGTTGAGAATTGTATAATTTGCGCTGTTGAGCCAACTCTTGATATTCTTGAAGTGCGTTCTTTTAGCTCTCGAGGTAACCGTGTGTCCAAAAATGCTGTTATTAGTCGATGCTAAATGATGCCCAGTGACGGCCAAAAAATACGTTCTTGTTGAGGTATGCGATAGTGTTACAGTCTTGTTTATCATAAGTGGAAGTTTCAACATAGATGTTGATCCAATTCAGAAGCGAAAGTGAATAATTACACACCGTAATCGTAGGTAGCTGCTGCCAAAGCTCCATTTAAGTTTTTTTGTAGGCGCATGGACAATATCCTTCTAGTGTGCAATATAAGGCTGTCCAGCTCTCTTCGCCGGCATCCGTAAAAAAAATGTCTGGATTTGGTGAAGCTGTTGTTCGCGATGTGAAACCTTCATATGATGATCAATGCGTGATGCCACATCTACGCAATTGCATTGATGAGTCCAAGGATGCCTACATCCTCCCGCTCCTTCATGTTGTTAAATTTGCAAGTACTAATCAAACTTTTACTGCTGCAGTTAAAATCATGGACGATGTAGCATTCAAGAATTATGAGTGGATGAAACTGAGATCGACAGGATTATCCAGGGACATCCAAAGGTTCTTGTCGTTGATTGCGACGATATGTTAAGTTCTTGGTCATCTCGGGCTGCCAAAACTGGTGTCGAATGTGGTTGTATTCGTCCCCTGCAACCACGAAAAAAATATCCAGGTCCTTCAGGTGCTGCAGCAGAGCTTCCGTGTGCGATTCTCCATCAAGTGCCTTTCTGTTTGCCTTTTGAGCGATATTGTGGACATCCTTTGCATTTAAAGGGACACCCGACTCCTAAACCTGATTAATGACAACCTTAAATAATCACAATCCGACAAAATTACAGATAATGACCTGCTGTATATGACTTCAACACGTACATACCCAAGGAGAAGATCCATCTTGATGCATCTGGACGACCTTAGACTCTATAACCTCAGTTTCTCTCGTCGCACTTCGCGCCGCCGGTAGCGCTGAGTGAATGGTCTAGCTGATACAACGGGAGTGACCTGTGTGGCAGTCGTTTACACAAAGCTTCGACAAGGAATCCTTCTGGGACGTACTTGTTATACATGATCGCGAGCTCGTATAAACAGCCGACCTTTTTTGTTCTGCGATCTCGCATTGACGTGTGCCGACTGTGGGATCTCCTTGATGTTTTCCTTGCGAACATGTGAGAAAACTGCGTTTGCGACCAATCGAACGGCTGCGGGATACACTAACAGCAAAACCTTGGCGTATGGCGTACTGCTTTAAAGCCTCTACAGCCGTCTTTTGACTGTCATAAGGGCCGATCGGTGGAGATTCTTTACAGATTCATGAGTGATTAGCGGCGGCAGGATAATAGCCAGCATCAACTTGGAACGTAACCTGATTGTCAGCGACGACAGAATTATTATCAACATCAACGACCGTGGCACTGGCAGCAGAAGGAGTAGTGGATGTAGATGGAGTGGTCATCATTATACATTGGTCATCGGAGGATTTCTTTTTGAATTATCGTGGCCTAACCATGTTACAGGTGCATTTCTACTTAGCTTATCCTGTAATATTCGAATGGACACGGCCTGAATGTGACACCACGGTTGTCATATAAACATTCAGTACGATGGATAGGCGCCGGTGTATTTAGCAATAACGCTGGATGTATTGAGCCTCTCCCGTAATCGTTCTGGCTAAACTTTACTAAACCCAAATCATTGTCAACCGCATAATGCTTGCTTAGGCCTCCGACGGGTGCTTCGCGGCATCCTTCATTTTTGGACGGGCTCCTCTACCTCTACACATCTCTTTGGCCGCTTTCCCCCCAGCCGCTCTCCTCCCAGCCGCCAGCCGAGCCTCCACGATGTACGCCGCCACGCCGGACGCCCCGAAGTCCCGTCATCATCCGCTTAAGTACGCTCGCTTCCTCCTTTGTTTCCGGTGCAAGCAACAGGGACCCTCCCTGGGTCCTGTTGACAAGATAGACATCCAAGGGATCGACGCAAGAAACCTACCGCTGGACACCGCCGTAGACTGGCCCCAGGTTTGTACTTCCTTTGCCAATGTGCACAGGATCGTGTAGCCTGGAAGGCCTTCATCGCAATGCTTATAGCGCGTGCCACTTCATCACCCTGGCGAGAGTAGAGAGAAATGTAGCAAAGGAGAGATAACCCGACGCGTGCGGATGTTGATCCACTGTGGGGGCCCGACGGTTTGCGTAACGCGTTCACAATTACAATCAAAGTCTGTATAGTTATATTTAAAGTTAATATTATGATAACATTATCATTCGAACGTATCTCGAGCGATAAAATTGCGCCAAAAGATGCAAAACGTAAAGCGTCAAGATAAAAGCATTATTAATACCCCTAAGAATGCATTTTTTTACAAATGAGAACAATGGTGTATGCGATTTGTACTAACATTAGATATTGATGACAGGGTCGGGATCGAATAAATAAATTTATAAGCGCAACATCTTTTATTATGTACAGGTTTGATATACAATCTATTAAAGAAATAATATATATATATATTTTTTGATTCATTGCGTTTTGAAGAATTGTATTTGAAAGGTTTGTTCCATAAACAGTTTCGCCAATCAAAATAATTTTTACATTTTATTATATCCAGTTTGTTAACATTATCCTCATTAGGTGCTTAAGATCGAAATTTATCCAGGTACATTCAGGTTCGGGCACGAACCCATTATATCGTGCTTCGTTGGCCAATCTCCGGCGATGTGCAATCCTACCTCCCCCTGCGCGGGTATCGATTCACGTACCTTTCGGTCTCTGTGCCAGTGCTTTTCCAATCGGCATCCGGGTTCGGTAGCCATTAGGTGCTTAAGTAATAACCCCGATTACACCGTTAAGGATGGACAGGTGGATTTTGATCTGTAAAGTGCTATATAACAATTGTATAAGAAAGAAATGTGATATATTTGCTTTTGTTTTAATGTATATTACCAACTGTAAAGCCCCAAATTCCGTAATATCAGCGTGCAGACATCAAATTTGTCGATTATAATCTCCATCACTATCACGATAAACCTGTTTCAAAAGCAACAATAGCAACAAAACTTACCGTAAGGGTGAGCACTACGAACTTACACTTTACCTTGAATGTCCGCAAAACCTTTTCAATTTTCCCAGATTAATAAATGGGTCTGGTCCTCAAAGAATGGGTTGTTTACGTATCCGGATAGATCATTCGACATTATAAGCACTGTGAGGCGGCGAATACGCATAGCAATAGATTCATTTTCTTTTTTGTGGCCATTGTTCCGATGACAGAGATGATAAGGCAAGCTCAACATCTTGGCCACATTTAAGCAACACAATGGGAAATTAACCTAGTGGTGGCAACAGTTAAAAAATGAAAACAAAATGAATGAGTCTTTTAATGATAATCGGCGTATAAATAGTTCCATGTGTGAACAAAAGGACTAGGTATATCATACGGAGAGTGTACGATTTTGCACTTTGCTTGGTGTATACCGTCTTCGATCGGTCCGCCGTTAGATTATTTGTTGATTTAATGCAATTTGAAGACTGTGTGTAGGAAAAGACGACTTAGTCTATTAAGATCTTTCCAATCGCCTGCTATCGATTATATATTACTTCGCTGCTTATGTTAGGCTGCCACATTTTCTGGAGCTCGTAACGCAACTTTATATAGAAATGCTAAATCTCAGATGTTCCTTTGATACTATAGAAGAGTTCCTCTCAGTGAACTCTCTATCACCTAATAATTCCTTTTTGTAGTTATCTCAACGTTTCGCCCCGACAATGGGCAATAGAGATATATCACGTAACTACCCACCCCTCCTACCTAATATTCTCTACCAACTCATATATTTCCCAATCCTTCCACCCATATTAGATAAAAGGGTTTTCACTCGATACAAGAATTCGATCTCAGAGTCCAAAAGTTCAACAAACAACGGCTTTGTAAGTCAAGCTCTTACAAATAGCTACAATTATGAGAATTAGGGGATCAGGTTCGTAACGGGGTGAGTCTGTGTATGATATCATCAATATAACTGATGATGATGATATGAATAATCAGTCTTGCATTCTCACTGCAGTACCACAAAGTTCAGTGTATGGTTGCAGTGGCCCAAGGGTCTACTCATTGTTTGATATTCATATATATCAAATTATTAAGCGCTGCTAGACGCGCGCAAAGGGTGGTGAGTAGACGTCACTATAAATGCTCTGATATTAATACAGTTAAGCTAGGACGAATTAGACAAGACACATTTTAAGACATTATTATATTAATATACTCTTTCTTTTACTAAGATAGTATTTAGTACTAAGTTTTCCTCGAACGGATATAGTGTACGCAATCTAACTAGATCAAGTTCTCATTGCAGTCAATAATAGCATTCTAAGCAATGTTATCAGTGCGTAGCTACTTGTGCTCGTTACACCTGATAGCACTGTGTAGTTCTTCTAAGGACCACAAATTGTTTGCGCAACCTGAACATGTTGGACGACGATGGCGACAAATATCTTGCCACTCGTGATTGATAATAGTTTTGAGTAGATACGAATCGAACACGTTCAAACAAATACGTTTGACGTGGGTGAGAATGCTGTATGGGCAATAAATCGGACTAGACAGTGATAACATCATTCTACCATCGATAAGTTCATACAACTGTACTTAACGCCGCGCTTTAAAAAGTAGCCCTGTCTCATCACAATGGTTATCGACAGTAACCGGTGTTGATAAAATAGGGTGATTAACGATTCAAACTGATGAGAGAGTAGTAGGCTCAGTATGCTGTTCCCAACCGACGCATGCGCTTTGACCTGAAACCATAAATGTTGAAATATTTAAGTACAGAAGATTCGAGAAGGAATCCCTGTTTAGATAGATCGTCGAACTAGACGATGCCATAGGATCTCTTTGTATTAACCATGAGATAATGCATGTTGCATTTGCTTTAATATACTTGGCCGGAAGTTCTGAAACTTGAGCCTCAGGGCTGAAGATAAACGACTCATATGTCTTACAAAATTAGACATTGAAGCCTCGGACCAGACAAACGTTTGAGCCTCTATGGGATAACTTTTTATTAGATCAGAGCTATTGCAACTCAAGGAGTGCAAGCATGATGTGCACGCTTACGCTTAACACATTCGACTCCTCTTGAGTCGTAAAAAAGCCGTACCGGTACTTAAGCACAGTCGCTACTTACGGTGACTCTAGTGGGATCATGCAGGGCATTGCAAAGCGTCACGTCAAAGCCCACCTGTTTCGCGTAGATCTGTGTATATTTTAAAAATAAAACTCATCTGGGAATCAGAAAGACATGAGAATGAGACACGCTCATGCTAGTTTGATCTCTCATCCTCTACCGAGACAACACACGGATGAAGTTCAGCACCAATCGACCTCTACTACTTCGAAGGAGAAAACCTCGCTTTTCGAACGGTAAGTTTGCAGAAGCGCAGTCGCTGGAAAAAAGCTGGGCTACTACGTCAATGAGCGTAGTGATCCCGCTTAAGTACCTCGCGGCTTATGCTTTCAGGACGAAGTACTGCCACGAAGAATAAATGGCGCGGGTCCGACGTTCTTTCAAAGCTGAAACAACAAGGCGTGCCACAAAAAATGATCGAGGTCAGTAGGGGCGTTGTGCTTTACTGATCTAGCCACCTCAATAGATTACGCAGATATTTTGACAAAAGTTGCTACGATCACACAATCTTTGTGCGTCTCTGCAATTTAGTGATGAGTTATCCCTCATCACCTTAAACTTTCAAGGTTAAAAATTTTAGTCATTTCGTGCCTTTGTGGGCCGTGGGGCATCCAACTATTTTGCTTGTCGCAAATAGCTAGAGGGTCGCAGGCTCAAGCCCGGTGATCGCGACATCCTTCTTACGAGGATGACGGTGAGCCCTGATACAGGGCATGGATAACAGCGAAGAAATGTGTGGTAGGAATCTACTACGCGTACAAAGACGATTGGTGATATGGCGATCTCATAGTACTTGATATGGATGACAAAGTCGAAATCATCTTGAGATTAACTTGGCTTAGAATGCATGATCCAAGGGTGAGCTGGCATAAATTATTTTTTTAAGATTGCTGAAGCTTGTTCATCGGATAGCAATTTGATGAGCGTCTTGGAGTGTACACAAGCGTGTGGATTTTCTGCGAGTAATTGCAATAGTACCACTTGAGATACGGTCGTTAGCACGACCGTACAAGGCTTCAGTGTAGTGAAACACTACACTATGCAGCAAGCTCCCGGATTCAATGTTGAAGTACATGCAGCGCCAAAGGTTCACCATTCAAACAAACTAAGTGGATGAGAGCATGGATGCAGGCCTTACGGGCAGCATCCGAGAAATGACGGACCACTGGGGGCTCAGGAGTGACAATAGGGTATTCGTAGGTCGACTGAAGAGTCGATCATAGAGTACCTGGGTCTGGGGGTACGTCAACAACCAGGAGAAACTGAGGGAAAGACCTTATCGTACTTAAAGGGTAAATTCATTAAGCGCTAGTTTCCGAAAGGGTAGATGTTGGCATAGTCACTAAAGTCAAGTACTTTGTACGAAGATTTGATCGAATTTAAGGATGAATTCTATGAATCAATTAAAATGCAAGTTACCTTAGGACAAAGTCACGCGACATGAAATTGAGCTCATATAGGGAATGAAGCACTGTGTCATGAAGCAGCGGCCACTGTCTCGTGAAAAAGTGCTAACTATCAAAAAGGTTGCCTTCGATCGCTTCGCATCGACACATGTAAATGAGTTAACTTAATTTCACAGCACTCCGAACTTCTGTGTGCCTAAACCCACAGAAGGATGTCTGATGGTGCACGGTATTAGCCACTTTGTAGCTACAACATCCCCGGCTCAAACGCCGATGCATAGAAGGATGTAAATATTGATGGTAGTCATGGAGCACCATATTTTTACCTATGGGTCTTATAAATGTCTTTTAGTGGATTCTTAGCGTAAACGGGACATCCCGTACACGTCAGTGGGCATCCTGGAGGGATGCTCTGGGAGTGGCTAGCGATGTTACAAGGGCCAATTAATGCCCCTGCAACATTCAATTGATGTGTGACATAATTATTAATATCATTCCGATAATTTGAGCCAAGTTGCTTCGACGATTTATTCGTCCACAACCGGGCAATGGACGAAAAGAAGGACGTGGAAGATGATTCGACCACACCCTCGCTCACGCCCTGATCCGATTGAGATCAAGGCGATCAACAACTGGCCTGTTCCAGTCGATATCAAGGGAACAAGAAGTGCCTCGGAATATTGGCGTTCGCATAAGGATACACGCAATCATCCCGTGATAACTAAAAACCTATTTTGTTTGTTATATGAAAGATGCGAGGTGCTTACGGAGCGCTAACTTTAAGCGTTACTTCGAGGGTATCAAGGATGGATCGATGCAGGCGCCCATAATGGTGATTGTAAATTGGGATAGATCATAACATGTGGTCTATGCCGCCAGCGATTTTGTTCGTTGATGCAGTCTGAGACAGACAACATATAGCGAGTCTTCTGCGATCAATTGCATCGGCTATACCCAGCTGGACACAATTAGTCAGTGCTTGACAAGAAACCTCTTGTCATAAAGAACGCACTGGCTAAATTCTGTGTCTTTCTTTTATGCGATAGGCAATTTATCATCTATACGGACCTTGCGTTTTTACAAACGTCCGATAACAGTCCACACCTCTCACAGAGAATGGCGAGGTGGCTGTCTATCTTCGCGGAGTAAAAATTCTCCGTGGAGTAGACACCAGATCGCCTGACAGTCGTCGTTGATGCGCTTCGCTTTGGCCCAATGTCAAAGCTGACTTCTCAAGTCAACAGTGAGACCAAGACCACTGTTGCGAATCTATCAGTTAGTGTGTTGTCGTCGATGTAACTCGACGACGTCACAAAGGCATACGCAGGTGATCAGCATCTGCTGCGCTTGATAAATCAAATTGCGAATCCATCACTAAAAGTATTAGCACACTTACCGACACGATTCCGCTTCTTTTGGGTCGAAATCATAATCGCAACGAGTTGCTGTCCTATAAATTTGTTGCTGACGCCACAAATCTTGTAATCGTTGCCTCTCATCATGATTTGCGGCTGTGCATCATGTTTGAATTTCACGATGCTACAACAGGTGGTCATTGTGGTCGACTAAAGATTTACCTTAGGATTAATCGTGACCTATACTAGTCCCGCGAGTATCAGTATGTGCGCAGGTACGTACGTTTTTGCGAAGTGTGTGAACGAATGAAGTCAATTTCTTCATCCCGTGCACCTGTGCAGACACCGTCTGTTCCGGCAGAGTGATAAAATTTTGCTTGATCGAATGCCGCTTTCAATTTCCCCATAGACGATCACAAGAATATTGGGATTAGTGTGTTCTTTACCCAATTCTTCAAAATGGTGCATCTTGCTACAGCCCTGATGTCAAAAAGGCTCATGTGGTATAAAGGTGGTCCTTGCCAATGAGTTGTAAACTCGAGTCGCGCTGTCGCGAAGGCAATTGACTCAACGAGTCATCTGGCTAGTCAGACGACTCAAACAGTTCGCGACACCAATACTTCATGAGTCGGCAATCATGATCTGACCTTGACGACGTCGTCTTCATATCTGTTAGAATATAACTGGGCTATGGAGCTTTCGCTAGATGAAGACGGCTTACGGCCGGGGATGAAAACCGAAAAGTGAGTTGTATTTATGTTGTCCTTATCTCCAAAAACGAATGGCTGGTAGAAGCCGGTGACTCTCAGCCACCGGTTTCGTGCCCTGTCTCCACCGCTTTTTGTTTTTACCTATCACTGGGTAATTACGTCTCGTAATATACCTTTGGTAAACACTCTGCTTCGTCATATGCAGAATGAAAAACGATTGCGTGGTTGTGGGGGACGTAACTGCGGGTGGGTCGCAGTTCTGGTGAACCCCAAACACCAGGTCGTGAGTGTCAGTCACAATTAACTTGCACACGGCGGGACTCGAACCCGCACTCACCCGATTGGAATCCCCCTTCCCAAACGACTGAGCCAATCTGTTGCTCCGTCGTCATCGCTAACATCCTACATCATAACCCTACTAAAGAACAATACAACTAAGCTAATATGCAATATACATCCTGCACATGTCGCCGCAACATCACTCACTAACAATATCCACTGATCTACTATCGGGCGTTGCATGTTTATAGTCGTGTGAACTACCCATATCGCCCGGGCAGACAACCTCAATCTAGGTATCGTCTTGCGACATGGGCACCTACCCTCAGCATGCTCTCAGGTGTAATAGCTGCACGTAGTTCAGTACGACTTGCACCTGCAACAATTGACGCTGCAGGCTCTTATGTATTAACAGGCGAGCGAGCAACTGCAGCTGGGCCTTTACTTGTATCCTGTGTAGTTGCACGCATTCGTGCAGCCGCGTTATAATATGCCATGGCTGCAACCGCATTGAGTACCCACGCGATAATAAGTTGCAAAGGGTTGGCCCATACAACATACACACCCACACACACCATACAACAAGTGCTTTGATTCCAGCGTAATTTATAAATGTCAATCTGTCACCAATCAGCCGTCAATCCATCACTACCGTGACTGATTGTCAAGGGGTGTGAAGTGACGGAGTGAGTCCTTCATGTGTCATTGGCACGAATTGTGTCAATGTAAATATGATCTCGTGTGATAATATTGACCAACATTCACCTGCCAAAGTAAATATGGAAGGAATATCACCATCAATGGTGATACTGTAGCTGCTCCACTATTGGTTGATTCAGACCGTTGTGTCGACAAAATAAACCACTAATCGCTGCTGGACGCGTTCAATGGGCTTGAGCGAGATTCTGCATTGGGCGGTTGTAGTATAACATAGTTAAGCTAGGCCCTAGAGATTAATTACGGAGACTTAACTCTGGTCAATACAATTTTATGTTTCCCTCATTTGGAGCACTTACTTGCTCCGATAGTTTTCTTTATCTGTACGAATGGTTGACGTGAGTTTTAGGAGCACACAACCTTGTACAGTATCAAAGCAAAGGCCTACCTGTCATCTGGTGAGAAGTGTGCTCCATCCCAAAACCCGAAAAACTAGTCATGGAAAATGCGATTGTACTGTCGTACGAGAGCGCGAGCTTTGCCAGCATAATCGTTGATGACTGGACATCCTGCTGGCACGCCTGCTGAACAAATGACGACGATCACTAGATGGAATCATACTTTGTAGCAAATGGAAGCATATCGCTGGTGACCAATATTGCATCAAACGAGACATTGAGGATGAAGGCTAGGGCATTTATTGGCTTCCTTGAACATTGAGAGGTGCTATCTTGCACCTAGCCTTTCACAGTAGTTACTTGCCAACACGACTGGCACTTGCTCAATCGTTTGCCCGTCGGGTAGCAGGAGCCGATATGTGGAGTGGATCCAGAAGCAAGTCGTCAGCTTCATACGGCAGTCTCACATGGGCCAGATAGTCCCGGATATAGTAGGTCGTTTGTGTACCTGGCTGAACCTCAACATTTCTTTCATAGGCTAGTAGAAGAAGAAGCTGCTGTCACGGGGGAATTGGCAGCTATATGACACGACCGAGAGAAGATAAGCGCTCAAAGCAAACTGACCAGAATCCTTGCGGGTGTACATTGATAAACAAGTGACGGCCCTTTTATTGAATCTGGGTGCCATGGCTTTGCACTGCCAAATGTGTTGCTGTTAAACAGTACGTCACATGGAGTGGAGTACGTATTGTAAGGAATGAGTGTTGATGTATGCACCGCGTCGTTATATGTTGAGCGATAGGTAGGCGATAGACGAGTGTCGCCGAGATGCGAAGAGGCTCCTGAGATCTTTGCGTAAAAGTTAAAGTGTAAGCGCAGTTGCATGCAAGAGCGAGATGATAAAACACAGTCTGCGAAAAACACATCACCTGCGCACTTGTCTCTCTGACATAGCAATGTGTAGAAATTGATACAGGGTCGGCTATAGGAACGACAAGTACGATACGCTGTCCAATGGTCATCGGCGGCATCTATTACGAGGTGCCGCAATACGCAAGATACCGCGCAGACACCGCCGACTGGGTCAAGCTTCATTAAAAGCGAAGTCGTGTGGCCGGAGCTTGACCTCGTGATGGACCGACAGGATGCAATAAGTACACGGAATAAAATACTCGAATGAGAGACACTCGAACTGCCACATTCGACCGGTGAGATGTTAGGACCGATCGAAATGACGAAGTCAAGAGCGATTGTTCCGGCATATAGAGTAATAGCGACGTTCCGGTCACCATGGATGCGCTATACGCATGGGCGTCCAATGGATGTCGATGATCTTATGACGTATGTACCACGGAGTTCCCACTACGCGACGCGAGCTTTAGAACAGAACGTCGTGAGCTGCGATGAGAACAGCAGCTACATTTTCAGGAATTTACCGCAGCGCGTGACGGTTTGTGAGCGATCGCAGACTATCAAGGCACGCAGCGTAGAGTGGCGGCAGAAGCACATGAAGTGCAACGAGCGGAAGAGCACGCCAAAATGAATTGAGGGCTAGGGCAGCTACGGAAATCTGGACACCAACTGCAGAGCGGGAAAAAATACACCGACGACAGCAAGAAGGGCTATCAGCATATGTAGAAGCCCAACGTCGTTAGCGCGACTCAGCAAAACGGAGGGAACTGGCGTTGCAGCATGCGCAACAAGCCTACCGTTAAAGAAAGAGGGCAGAGCCTGTATCGTCGAAAGCCAAATGTCGTGAAAGAACATTTATTGCATTGGCGACAACAGGCTGCACTCGCTGATCGAGTAAAAGCTACGAACGACGCGCATCGTGCACGGGAAGCAGAACCCAGCGAAGATTTACGACGTTTGTCAGCCGAGGATCGAGCCAGAAAAGAATGAATTATCGAATTAGCGCAACGCGTCGGTGAACAGCAAGAAAACACTGAGCGTTCCTGGAAACAAGTGCACTTCAACCAAGCTGGAGTCGAAAAGCCCGTAAGTGAAGCTGAAAAAAGAGAAAAAACGTGCGAGCAACACGTGAAGCAGCGGCACGGGTAGCAACCGTCAACAAGCCATCGCAACCGTAGCTTTCAACGGCGAGATCATTGTTCGTTTAGGCCAGAGGCGCGACGAAGAACCCGCTTGCTAAGGTATAAAAGGTAAACATTCGTGTCTTCACTGGCTAGTAGCAACGCAAACGCTTGGCGCGGGCTTAAGTATTATGAGCTTCGTTTCACGAAGAGCTCGAAGTGGATCAAGAGGCGTGCGGTCACTTTTGGTCAGATAAGTACCAAATTTCGAAGCTAGGATCGTGCTTGCGAGGAGAAGTCGAAGTCTTCTACCACGACGTGTGAGACGAGTGGTGGGCGACGGAGAAGACGCTCTCGCATGCATGGAGGAGATGGAGGGTGCATTCTCTCGGACGTTATTTAGCGCGCAAGTCGCGGGGTTCTTGTACCGACAAGCACCGACGAACGGGTCGTGGCACAGTCATTACTTTTACTTGATGGCTGTCATGAAGCGAAGGGGACACCTGCGTCGCTTTTCAACCGAGTGTCTCGTAGTGTATGCGAGTCCAGCCATGCGACCTGTGCTCGCGAGCCAGTAAATATAAAAGAGGTCGGATTACGTCGTGCATGAGTTGGGGATTACGATTTACGCCCAGACGTACGAGGGCAACGAGAAGCGATCGTCACGACCTGCCAAGGTGGCCGAGGCAACAGCAGTGAAAGCCACACCAATAACCGACACGCGCATTTGTAACATCTGCAGCGCGGTTGGGCACATCGCACGCAGGCGTTCGATCAACGCCGAGGATTAAGACGTCGATGGGGAGATGCTTTGAAGACTTTCTGGCATGTTGTGCGGAGAACTGACGAACGATGACTGGATCGTCAATTCCCGCGCAAGCGCTCATCTCATCAAGGAAAGCTTCAGGCTAAAAACAATTATGTGTGCGACAATCCGCATGACGTTACGCTTCCTAATAGGATCCAGTTGAAGTTAACACTAAAGCGTAAAGCGAGGATCAAAGTTAAGGTGGACGGAGAGACGTTTTGGATCGAGCTACACGACCTCTGTTTAACCGCTCTAACTCGCCATCAAGTTGATCTCGTTGGATTCTTTATCGGTGCAGGTATGCCGGTTCACGAGCATGAACAACAGGTGACAGGCCTTTGGATGGCAGAGGGACCGATCAAGCCAGAGGAGCTTGTTTGAAGGCGACTCTGGGATTTGTGGTAAAAATGAGAATGAATTGAATGTTAGCGATAGCACGTAGCGCTCTACAGATACTCTATACCCTGCTTTGTGTGCGGGGGCGCTTTCTTACCGCTGTGTACTACGTCCCATGCGCGTGGGTTCATACTGGCTGCTTCTGGTCTGGTTGGTAACGATATGCAATGAACTAACAACTGGTCGGACCAGGTTGAAGTGGAGATGACGTCTCAGTCATGTCATTCTCCTTCCATGAACTTGTGCGCTAACACGGGAACACGCGGCGGATGCTCACTTGCTGCGTTGTCGATCCTTTGTCGAATGTGATCGTGCCGTTGTCGTGGACGTCCGTGATGGTGAATGGTCCATTGGCTACCGGACGAGTCTTCGCGCGAAACGGCTTTGGTACTCGGATCATGACGGTGTCACTGACATTGTATAAGTGCGAAATGCGCTTGTCGTTTTCTCGGTCTTTGTCGGCGAGAATCGCGTCGAATCGCCGCTTGGACATGTAGCTCCAGTTTGCTTTGTATAGCTTGTGTGTGATCATGTCCTGGACAAAGATGAGTTGGCCAGGCGATGCGTCCAAAATGCTGCGATAACTGGCTCGAACAGCAAACGCGGCGTAGTGCAGTGCTTTCTTCCAGTCGATATTGTCGTGAAAACGAACAACATTGAGAAGCTCCATGTCGACGCGTTCGCAAATTGCATTGGCTTGCGAATTCTTTGCAGCGATCGGTTTCGACTAAATCCTGTAGCTCTGCAAAAGTTCTTGGAACTCCTCACTAGTGAAATCAGCACCGAGATCATGAATGACTTGAACTGGACGGGAATAACGGCAAATCCACTCGCGGTCGAAGCTCTCTGCTGTCGTCAGGCTATTCTTGTCTGGTTATACGCCGACTTTGAGCCAGCGTGTCGCTTGAACGATGATAGTGATACTGTAATAGCCATCGTACGGACCAATAAGGTCGATGTGCACAACGTCTACGGGTTCACTGTCTTGAGCTTCCTTGGTGGTAGTAGTCCGTAGTCTTGTCTCCCGCCGTGGACGTAAGCTCGTTTGCACGTCAGACACAACTTGACGCGCTTGATGATCGACGATTCCATTGCAGGCCAGTAAAGCGACTGTCGAATCGTCTTGTACAGGCGATCAAGACCAGCGTGCCCGAGATTGTGGTGGTACCAATCCAGGAGGTCGTCACGCAAGGTGTCTGGGACAACGACGCGACCTTGAAATGCGACAAGCGTGCATCCGAGGAGAGCAAGAACCTTGTAATCTGGGTTGTTCTGGCCGGCGAGGCACACAGACCTAATCGTCTGGATCGTTTCATCGCGCTCTTGGTTCTGGAGGATGACTGGGCTGTGCATGACACATGGTGGATCGTCCGTCGCGGCGTTAATCTCGTCGTGCATTTGCGCTTGCTCTACTGTGTCAAATCGCATTCGGGAAAAGGCGTCCGCGCCGAAGTTCTTTACACCCTTGATGTAGTGCAACGACAAAATGTATTTGGAAAGAAGCAGCTTTGACGGCTTGACTCTGAGACTTGATTCGTTCGGATAGATGAGGTTTTTGTGATCGGTGTGCACAATGACCTCATAGCCAATCAACATGGTGCGATACTCGCGAAGCAGCTCCACAATCGACAGGAGATCGAGCTCCATCGTTGTATAATTGATCCGGTGTTTGTTAAGCGTGCGAGAGTAACAGGCGATGATCTTGTTTTCTTGCATCACGATACCGCCAAGCTGCTTTCCACTTGCATCAGCGTAGACGTGGAATGGGAGGTCAAAGTCATGGAACGCCAGCAACACAGCTTCTGTAAACGCCTTCTGGACGGCGCGGAACGCGTCGGTGTCGCTTTGCAGCCATGTGAATGCGATTTTGGAGCTCATGAAGCGGTTCAGCGGCGCACATAGTGCTGGCTTGTTGGGTATCATATCGCGATAAAAAAATTTCATGCCCAGGAAGCGACGCAGCTCTACCTTGTTACGAGGAACGGCGATCTTATTGATTTCTTGGATCTTCTTCGCTTGTGGTTGAATGCCCTGAGCTGTGGGTGTAAAGCCGAGGTAGTCGACAGACTTGCGTAGCACGTGACACTTCTTGCCATTGAGTGTCACGTCGTACATGACCAGACGCTCGAACAGCACACGCAGGTGCTCGAGGTGTTCGCTCTCGGTGTTTGAGTACACGAGCAAGTTGTCCAAGTAGACGATTGCGAACGGGAGATCGCCGAAGATCTTCTCCATGCACGCTTGGTTTTCGTCGAATGCCATTGAGATCACCATTGGCAGACATTTGTACTGGTACTTTCCAAATGGAAGATAGAGCGCCGTGTAAGCTCGACTCTGCATGGCAAGATTCCTGGCATAATATCCCATCTTTGCGTCGAATGTAGAGAGGAACTTGGCGCCAGATAAACGCAAGAGTATCTCGCGTATCTTGGGAACGTATTACGGACTGCGACGCAGGTACTTATTCAGCACCCGGAAGTCGATAAGCAAACGCAGCGATCTATTTGGCTTCGTGATGAAGAAGGCTGGCGATGACATATCGGAGTCGTAGATTTGCTCAAGAACATCCGCGTCGAGCAGGCGCTGGATCTCGTCTTTCGCCTTGGCTTCCATCGAGCGAGGCAGTGCGTACGGAGTTGCATGGACAGTACGGAAGTCCTTCGACAGTGGAAGAACGTAGTCGTCAAAGCGCATTCGACCAAAGTGGATGTCGTACAATAGTTGATGCTCCTCCGAAAGGTTTAGGACGCGAGCGGCGAGCGGTGCCGGCAGGTGATCGGGCACCAAGTCGGTAGGACGGAAACCGTCGTCAACGACCTCCTTGTACTCGTCTGGAAACTCACGATCACGAGTGTCCGCGCGAACCGATGCTGTGCCACTGCCACCCTTGTTGAGATACGTTTGGTGTCCATCCCACTGGACGACTTTGTCTTTGAAGTTGAGCACAATTCCAAGCGAATCCATGAGATCGCGCCCGATGACCATCTCGTCTTGGCTGAAGTTAATCACTTCAAAGCGATGAGTGATTTTGGACGTAGGGTTGAGCTTGGGGAAACGAAACTACACCACTGTGGAGCCGCTGCTCGTCACGTCGCCGCCAACTGTCTTGAACATTGTAGATGAGTGATCGAGCTTGCTTCTGTGCTTGATGTTGGCGCTCATCGTGGTTTCATGGATGATGCTCCTTGATGCACCGCTATCGAACAGAGCGTCGGACGCGCGATTTTTGTGTCGAATCTGCACCTTGATGTGCAGTGGCGCAATCTTGTTTGCTGGCTCTTTCTCAAGCAAGCTGATCAGATTGATCTCGTCTTCGCTGTCGCTTGACTCGTTGAATCGAGGATAGTTCTTTGTCGGCTGCTTTAAATTGACTTCCCTTCGCTTTTTCTCATCCTGACGCTGCTTCTTGGGGACGAAGCAGTCAGCGGAGTCGTGCGAGTCGGTCTTGTGGAAGGTACCTTACTTGCCTTTGGAATTTGGCTTTAAAGTGATGTTGCCCCTGCTCTTGGTGTCTTGCTTATGCTTTTTGTTGTTGGACTCATGTTTATATGTGTTTGAGAAGCGAGAGGCTTTACCGCCGGTTTCATTGTTGATGTTGCTGTTGTGCGACTTGTCGCGGCCGTTGACCTTCTCAAGCTTCTCGAGACGCTCGAAGTACAGAACAAGCGCCGTCAGCTTGTCGTAGTGGTCGCCCGCAACTGCAAGTTTGTCTTGCCAGTCGTTCGGCATGGCGCGCTTGGAGAAGAGGCATTGCTGCACCTCCGGAATGATTTCGGCGTTCGTTGGTAGCTCCGCGAAGAGGCGTACGAGCTCCTTCAAACGGCGACTGATAGCTTGCACCGTCTCGTCGCGTAGCTTGGATAACGACTACAGCTCTTCGTCGAGGTCCTCGCTGAAGTCGCCAGGGACCATCAGCATTCCTATTTGGTAGTAAAAGTCCTCGAACGAGGCATTCGCTTCGACTGCTTGTCGAGCGAGAGTCTGGACGTCCTGTCCAAGCTCTCCTTCGATGAAAATCATGAGCTGGCTTGCTGCTTGATCCGTGGACCTGTGATTCCGCGCAACGAGGCTCTTGAAGCGCATGCTCCACTTGAGCCAGCTTTTTGCAGTGCCTCGGTAGAGCTTAGGAGATTGATCTTCGCGGTGATCGAAGGTAGCGCGTCCGTTGCTGGAAACGTGACGATTGTATACCTGACGTATTCCTCGTCGTCGTCGTTCCGACCCATGGCGATGGGAAGGGATTCTTCAGTTCCGATTCAAATTTGATTAATCAAAATGACAGGCCTTTGGCTTGAAGAGGGACCGATCAAGCCAGAGGAGCTTGTTTGAAGGCGACTCTGGGATTTGTGGTAAAAATGAGAATGAATTGAATGTTAGCGATAGCACGTAGCGCTCTACAGATACTCTATACCGCTGTGTACTACGTCCCATGCGCGTGGGTTCATACTGGCTGCTTCTGGTCTGGTTGGTAACGATATGCAATGAACTAACAACTGGTCGGACCAGGTTGAAGTGGAGATGACGTCTCAGTCATGTCATTCTCCTTCCATGAACTTGTGCGCTAACACGGGAACACGCGGCGGATGCTCACTTGCTGCGTTGTCGATCCTTTGTCGAATGTGATCGTGCCGTTGTCGTGGACGTCCGTGATGGTGAATGGTCCATTGGCTACCGGACGAGTCTTCGCGCGAAACGGCTTTGGTACTCGGATCATGACGGTGTCACTGACATTGTATAAGTGCGAAATGCGCTTGTCGTTTTCTCGGTCTTTGTCGGCGAGAATCGCGTCGAATCGCCGCTTGGACATGTAGCTCCAGTTTGCTTTGTATAGCTTGTGTGTGATCATGTCCTGGACAAAGATGAGTTGGCCAGGCGATGCGTCCAAAATGCTGCGATAACTGGCTCGAACAGCAAACGCGGCGTAGTGCAGTGCTTTCTTCCAGTCGATATTGTCGTGAAAACGAACAACATTGAGAAGCTCCATGTCGACGCGTTCGCAAATTGCATTGGCTTGCGAATTCTTTGCAGCGATCAGTTTCGACTAAATCCCGTAGCTCTGCAAAAGTTCTTGGAACTCCTCACCAGTGAAATCAGCACCGAGATCATGAATGACTTGAACTGGACGGGAATAACGGCAAATCCACTCGCGGTCGAAGCTCTCTGCTGTCGTCAGGCTATTCTTGTCTGGTTATACGCCGACTTTGAGCCAGCGTGTCGCTTGAACGATGATAGTGATACTGTAATAGCCATCGTACGGACCAATAAGGTCGATGTGCACAACGTCTACGGGTTCACTGTCTTGAGCTTCCTTGGTGGTAGTAGTCCGTAGTCTTGTCTCCCGCCGTGGACGTAAGCTCGTTTGCACGTCAGACACAACTTGACGCGCTTGATGATCGACGATTCCATTGCAGGCCAGTAAAGCGACTGTCGAATCGTCTTGTACAGGCGATCAAGACCAGCGTGCCCGAGATTGTGGTGGTACCAATCCAGGAGGTCGTCACGCAAGGTGTCTGGGACAACGACGCGACCTTGAAATGCGACAAGCGTGCATCCGAGGAGAGCAAGAACCTTGTAATCTGGGTTGTTCTGGCCGGCGAGGCACACAGACCTAATCGTCTGGATCGTTTCATCGCGCTCTTGGTTCTGGAGGATGACTGGGCTGTGCATGACACATGGTGGATCGTCCGTCGCGGCGTTAATCTCGTCGTGCATTTGCGCTTGCTCTACTGTGTCAAATCGCATTCGGGAAAAGGCGTCCGCGCCGAAGTTCTTTACACCCTTGATGTAGTGCAACGACAAAATGTATTTGGAAAGAAGCAGCTTTGACGGCTTGACTCTGAGACTTGATTCGTTCGGATAGATGAGGTTTTTGTGATCGGTGTGCACAATGACCTCATAGCCAATCAACATGGTGCGATACTCGCGAAGCAGCTCCACAATCGACAGGAGATCGAGCTCCATCGTTGTATAATTGATCCGGTGTTTGTTAAGCGTGCGAGAGTAACAGGCGATGATCTTGTTTTCTTGCATCACGATACCGCCAAGCTGCTTTCCACTTGCATCAGCGTAGACGTGGAATGGGAGGTCAAAGTCATGGAACGCCAGCAACACAGCTTCTGTAAACGCCTTCTGGACGGCGCGGAACGCGTCGGTGTCGCTTTGCAGCCATGTGAATGCGATTTTGGAGCTCGTGAAGCGGTTCAGCGGCGCACATAGTGCTGGCTTGTTGGGTATCATATCGCGATAAAAAAATTTCATGCCCAGGAAGCGACGCAGCTCTACCTTGTTACGAGGAACGGCGATCTTATTGATTTCTTGGATCTTCTTCGCTTGTGGTTGAATGCCCTGAGCTGTGGGTGTAAAGCCGAGGTAGTCGACAGACTTGCGTAGCACGTGACACTTCTTGCCATTGAGTGTCACGTCGTACATGACCAGACGCTCGAACAGCACACGCAGGTGCTCGAGGTGTTCGCTCTCGGTGTTTGAGTACACGAGCAAGTTGTCCAAGTAGACGATTGCGAACGGGAGATCGCCGAAGATCTTCTCCATGCACGCTTGGTTTTCGTCGAATGCCATTGAGATCACCATTGGCAGACATTTGTACTGGTACTTTCCAAATGGAAGATAGAGCGCCGTGTAAGCTCGACTCTGCATGGCAAGATTCCTGGCATAATATCCCATCTTTGCGTCGAATGTAGAGAGGAACTTGGCGCCAGATAAACGCAAGAGTATCTCGCGTATCTTGGGAACGTATTACGGACTGCGACGCAGGTACTTATTCAGCACCCGGAAGTCGATAAGCAAACGCAGCGATCTATTTGGCTTCGTGATGAAGAAGGCTGGCGATGACATATCGGAGTCGTAGATTTGCTCAAGAACATCCGCGTCGAGCAGGCGCTGGATCTCGTCTTTCGCCTTGGCTTCCATCGAGCGAGGCAGTGCGTACGGAGTTGCATGGACAGTACGGAAGTCCTTCGACAGTGGAAGAACGTAGTCGTCAAAGCGCATTCGACCAAAGTGGATGTCGTACAATAGTTGATGCTCCTCCGAAAGGTTTAGGACGCGAGCGGCGAGCAGTGCCGGCAGGTGATCGGGCACCAAGTCGGTAGGACGGAAACCGTCGTCAACGACCTCCTTGTACTCGTCTGGAAACTCACGATCACGAGTGTCCGCGCGAACCGATGCTGTGCCACTGCCACCCTTGTTGAGATACGTTTGGTGTCCATCCCACTGGACGACTTTGTCTTTGAAGTTGAGCACAATTCCAAGCGAATCCATGAGATCGCGCCCGATGACCATCTCGTCTTGGCTGAAGTTAATCACTTCAAAGCGATGAGTGATTTTGGACGTAGGGTTGAGCTTGGGGAAACGAAACTACACCACTGTGGAGCCGCTGCTCGTCACGTCGCCGCCAACTGTCTTGAACATTGTAGATGAGTGATCGAGCTTGCTTCTGTGCTTGATGTTGGCGCTCATCGTGGTTTCATGGATGATGCTCCTTGATGCACCGCTATCGAACAGAGCGTCGGACGCGCGATTTTTGTGTCGAATCTGCACCTTGATGTGCAGTGGCGCAATCTTGTTTGCTGGCTCTTTCTCAAGCAAGCTGATCAGATTGATCTCGTCTTCGCTGTCGCTTGACTCGTTGAATCGAGGATAGTTCTTTGTCGGCTGCTTTAAATTGACTTCCCTTCGCTTTTTCTCATCCTGACGCTGCTTCTTGGGGACGAAGCAGTCAGCGGAGTCGTGCGAGTCGGTCTTGTGGAAGGTACCTTACTTGCCTTTGGAATTTGGCTTTAAAGTGATGTTGCCCCTGCTCTTGGTGTCTTGCTTATGCTTTTTGTTGTTGGACTCATGTTTATATGTGTTTGAGAAGCGAGAGGCTTTACCGCCGGTTTCATTGTTGATGTTGCTGTTGTGCGACTTGTCGCGGCCGTTGACCTTCTCAAGCTTCTCGAGACGCTCGAAGTACAGAACAAGCGCCGTCAGCTTGTCGTAGTGGTCGCCCGCAACTGCAAGTTTGTCTTGCCAGTCGTTCGGCATGGCGCGCTTGGAGAAGAGGCATTGCTGCACCTCCGGAATGATTTCGGCGTTCGTTGGTAGCTCCGCGAAGAGGCGTACGAGCTCCTTCAAACGGCGACTGATAGCTTGCACCGTCTCGTCGCGTAGCTTGGATAACGACTACAGCTCTTCGTCGAGGTCCTCGCTGAAGTCGCCAGGGACCATCAGCATTCCTATTTGGTAGTAAAAGTCCTCGAACGAGGCATTCGCTTCGACTGCTTGTCGAGCGAGAGTCTGGACGTCCTGTCCAAGCTCTCCTTCGATGAAAATCATGAGCTGGCTTGCTGCTTGATCCGTGGACCTGTGATTCCGCGCAACGAGGCTCTTGAAGCGCATGCTCCACTTGAGCCAGCTTTTTGCAGTGCCTCGGTAGAGCTTAGGAGATTGATCTTCGCGGTGATCGAAGGTAGCGCGTCCGTTGCTGGAAACGTGACGATTGTATACCTGACGTATTCCTCGTCGTCGTCGTTCCGACCCATGGCGATGGGAAGGGATTCTTCAGTTCCGATTCAAATTTGATTAATCAAAATGACAGGCCTTTGGCTTGAAGAGGGACCGATCAAGCCAGAGGAGCTTGTTTGAAGGCGACTCTGGGATTTGTGGTAAAAATGAGAATGAATTGAATGTTAGCGATAGCACGTAGCGCTCTACAGATACTCTATACCGCTGTGTACTACGTCCCATGCGCGTGGGTTCATACTGGCTGCTTCTGGTCTGGTTGGTAACGATATGCAATGAACTAACAACTGGTCGGACCAGGTTGAAGTGGAGATGACGTCTCAGTCATGTCATTCTCCTTCCATGAACTTGTGCGCTAACACGGGAACACGCGGCGGATGCTCACTTGCTGCGTTGTCGATCCTTTGTCGAATGTGATCGTGCCGTTGTCGTGGACGTCCGTGATGGTGAATGGTCCATTGGCTACCGGACGAGTCTTCGCGCGAAACGGCTTTGGTACTCGGATCATGACGGTGTCACTGACATTGTATAAGTGCGAAATGCGCTTGTCGTTTTCTCGGTCTTTGTCGGCGAGAATCGCGTCGAATCGCCGCTTGGACATGTAGCTCCAGTTTGCTTTGTATAGCTTGTGTGTGATCATGTCCTGGACAAAGATGAGTTGGCCAGGCGATGCGTCCAAAATGCTGCGATAACTGGCTCGAACAGCAAACGCGGCGTAGTGCAGTGCTTTCTTCCAGTCGATATTGTCGTGAAAACGAACAACATTGAGAAGCTCCATGTCGACGCGTTCGCAAATTGCATTGGCTTGCGAATTCTTTGCAGCGATCAGTTTCGACTAAATCCCGTAGCTCTGCAAAAGTTCTTGGAACTCCTCACCAGTGAAATCAGCACCGAGATCATGAATGACTTGAACTGGACGGGAATAACGGCAAATCCACTCGCGGTCGAAGCTCTCTGCTGTCGTCAGGCTATTCTTGTCTGGTTATACGCCGACTTTGAGCCAGCGTGTCGCTTGAACGATGATAGTGATACTGTAATAGCCATCGTACGGACCAATAAGGTCGATGTGCACAACGTCTACGGGTTCACTGTCTTGAGCTTCCTTGGTGGTAGTAGTCCGTAGTCTTGTCTCCCGCCGTGGACGTAAGCTCGTTTGCACGTCAGACACAACTTGACGCGCTTGATGATCGACGATTCCATTGCAGGCCAGTAAAGCGACTGTCGAATCGTCTTGTACAGGCGATCAAGACCAGCGTGCCCGAGATTGTGGTGGTACCAATCCAGGAGGTCGTCACGCAAGGTGTCTGGGACAACGACGCGACCTTGAAATGCGACAAGCGTGCATCCGAGGAGAGCAAGAACCTTGTAATCTGGGTTGTTCTGGCCGGCGAGGCACACAGACCTAATCGTCTGGATCGTTTCATCGCGCTCTTGGTTCTGGAGGATGACTGGGCTGTGCATGACACATGGTGGATCGTCCGTCGCGGCGTTAATCTCGTCGTGCATTTGCGCTTGCTCTACTGTGTCAAATCGCATTCGGGAAAAGGCGTCCGCGCCGAAGTTCTTTACACCCTTGATGTAGTGCAACGACAAAATGTATTTGGAAAGAAGCAGCTTTGACGGCTTGACTCTGAGACTTGATTCGTTCGGATAGATGAGGTTTTTGTGATCGGTGTGCACAATGACCTCATAGCCAATCAACATGGTGCGATACTCGCGAAGCAGCTCCACAATCGACAGGAGATCGAGCTCCATCGTTGTATAATTGATCCGGTGTTTGTTAAGCGTGCGAGAGTAACAGGCGATGATCTTGTTTTCTTGCATCACGATACCGCCAAGCTGCTTTCCACTTGCATCAGCGTAGACGTGGAATGGGAGGTCAAAGTCATGGAACGCCAGCAACACAGCTTCTGTAAACGCCTTCTGGACGGCGCGGAACGCGTCGGTGTCGCTTTGCAGCCATGTGAATGCGATTTTGGAGCTCGTGAAGCGGTTCAGCGGCGCACATAGTGCTGGCTTGTTGGGTATCATATCGCGATAAAAAAATTTCATGCCCAGGAAGCGACGCAGCTCTACCTTGTTACGAGGAACGGCGATCTTATTGATTTCTTGGATCTTCTTCGCTTGTGGTTGAATGCCCTGAGCTGTGGGTGTAAAGCCGAGGTAGTCGACAGACTTGCGTAGCACGTGACACTTCTTGCCATTGAGTGTCACGTCGTACATGACCAGACGCTCGAACAGCACACGCAGGTGCTCGAGGTGTTCGCTCTCGGTGTTTGAGTACACGAGCAAGTCGTCCAAGTAGACGATTGCGAACGGGAGATCGCCGAAGATCTTCTCCATGCACGCTTGGTTTTCGTCGAATGCCGTTGAGATCACCATTGGCAGACATTTGTACTGGTACTTTCCAAATGGAAGATAGAGCGCCGTGTAAGCTCGACTCTGCATGGCAAGATTCCTGGCATAATATCCCATCATTTGCGTCGAATGTAGATAGGAACTTGGCGCCAGATAAACGCAAGAGTATCTCGCGTATCTTGGGAACGTATTACGGACTGCGACGCAGGTACTTATTCAGCACTCGGAAGTCGATAAGCAAACGCAGCGATCCATTTACCTTCGTGATGAAGAAGGCTGGCGATGCCATATCGGAGTCGTAGATTTGCTCAAGAACATCCGCGTCGAGCAGGCGCTGGATCTCGTCTTTCGGCCTTGGCTTCCATCGAGCGAGGCAGTGCGTACGGAGTTGCATGGACAGCACGGAAGTCCTTCGACAGTGGAAGAACGTAGTCGTCAAAGCGCATTCGACCCAAGTGGCTGTCGTACAATAGTTGATGCTCCTCCGAAAGCTTTAGGACGCGAGCGGCGAGCAGTGCCGGCAGGTGATCGGGCACCAAGTCGGTAGGACGGAAACCGTCGTCAACGACCTCCTTGTACTCGTCTGGAAACTCACGATCACGAGTGTCCGCGCGAACCGATGCTGTGCCACTGCCACCCTTGTTGAGATACGTTTGGTGTCCATCCCACTGGACGACTTTGTCTTTGAAGTTGAGCACAATTCCAAGCGAATCCATGAGATCGCGCCCGATGACCATCTCGTCTTGGCTGAAGTTGATCACTTCAAAGCGATGAGTGATTGTGGACGTAGGGTTGAGCTTGGGGAAACGAAACTACACCACTGTGGAGCCGCTGCTCGTCACGTCGCCGCCAACTGTCTTGAACATTGTAGATGAGTGATCGAGCTTGCTTCTGTGCTTGATGTTGGCGCTCATCGTGGTTTCATGGATGATGCTCCTTGATGCACCGCTATCGAACAGAGCGTCGGACGCGCGATTTTTGTGTCGAATCTGCACCTTGATGCGCAGTGGCGCAATCTTGTTTGCTGGCTCTTTCTCAAGCAAGCTGATCAGATTGATCTCGTCTTCGCTGTCGCTTGACTCGTTGAATCGAGGATAGTTCTTTGTCGGCTGCTTTAAATTGACTTCCCTTCGCTTTTTCTCATCCTGACGCTGCTTCTTGGGGACGAAGCAGTCAGCGGAGTCGTGCGAGTCGGTCTTGTGGAAGGTACCGTACTTGCCTTTGGGATTTGGCTTTGAAGTGATGTTTCCCCTGCTCTTGGTGTCTTGCTTATGCTTTTTGTTGTTGGACTCATGTTTATATGCGTTTGAGAAGCGAGAGGCTTTACCGCCGGTTTCATTGTTGATGTTGCTGTTGTGCGACTTGTCGCGGCCGTTGACCTTCTCAAGCTTCTCGAGACGCTCGAAGTACAGAACAAGCGCCGTCAGCTTGTCGTAGTGGTCGCCCGCAACTGCAAGTTTGTCTTGCCAGTCGTTCGGCATGGCGCGCTTGGAGAAGAGGCATTGCTGCACCTCCGGAATGATTTCGGCGTTCGTTGGTAGCTCCGCGAAGAGGCGTACGAGCTCCTTCAAACGGCGACTGATAGCTTGCACCGTCTCGTCGCGTAGCTTGGGTAACGACTACAGCTCTTCGTCGAGGTCCTCGCTGAAGTAGCCAGGGACCATCAGCATTCCTATTTGGTAGTAAAAGTCCTCGAACGAGGCATTCGCTTCGACTGCTTGTCGAGCGAGAGTCTGGACGTCCTGTCCAAGCTCTCCTTCGATGAAAATCATGAGCTGGCTTGCTGCTTGATCCGTGGACCTGTGATTCCGCGCAACGAGGCTCTTGAAGCGCATGCTCCACTTGAGCCAGCTTTTTGCAGTGCCTCGGTAGAGCTTAGAAGATTGATCTTCGCGGTGATCGAAGGTAGCGCGTCCGTTGCTGGAAACGTGACGATTGTATACCTGACGTATTCCTCGTCGTCGTCGTTCCGACCCATGGCGATGGGAAGGGATTCTTCAGCTCCGATTCAAATTTGATTAATCAAAATGACAGGCCTTTGGCTGGAAGAGGGACCGATCAAGCCAGAGGAGCTTGTTTGAAGGCGACTCTGGGATTTGTGGTAAAAATGAGAATGAATTGAATATTAGCGATAGCACGTGGCGCTCTACAGATACTCTATACCGCTGTGTACTACGTCCCATGCGCGTGGGTTCATACTGGCTGCTTCTGGTCTGGTTGGTAATGATATGCAATGAACTAACAACTGGTCGGACCAGGTTGAAGTGGAGATGACGTCTCAGTCATGTCATTCTCCTTCCATGAACTTGTGCGCTAACACGGCAACACGCGGCGGATGCTCACTTGCTGCGTTGTCGATCCTTTGTCGAATGTGATCGTGCCGTTGTCGTGGACGTCCGTGATGGTGAATGGTCCATTGGCTACCGGACGAGTCTTCGCGCGAAACGGCTTTGGTACTCGGATCATGACGGTGTCACTGACATTGTATAAGTGCGAAATGCGCTTGTCGTTTTCTCGGTCTTTGTCGGCGAGAATCGCGTCGAATCGCCGCTTGGACATGTAGCTCCATTTTGCTTTGTATAGCTTGTGTGTGATCATGTCCTGGACAAAGATGAGTTGGCCAGGCGATGCGTCCAAAATGCTGCGATAACTGGCTCGAACAGCAAACGCGGCGTAGTGCAGTGCTTTCTTCCAGTCGATATTGTCGTGAAAACGAACAACATTGAGAAGCTCCATGTCGACGCGCTGGCAAATTGCATTGCCTTGCGGGTTCTTTGCAGTGATCGGTTTTGACTAAATCCTGTAGCTCTGCAAAAGTTCTTGGAACTCCTCACCAGTGAAATCAGCACCGAGATCATGAATGACTTGAACTGGACGGGAATAACGGCAAATCCACTCGCGGTCGAAGCTCTCTGCTGTCGTCAGGCTATTCTTGTCTGGTTATACGCCGACTTCGAGCCAGCGTGTCGCTTGAACGATGATAGTGATACTGTAATAGCCATCGTACGGACCAATAAGGTCGATGTGCACAACGTCTACGGGTTCACTGTCTTGAGCTTCCTTGGTGGTAGTAGTCCGTAGTCTTGTCTCCCGCCGTGGACGTAAGCTCGTTTGCACGTCAGACACAACTTGACGCGCTTGATGATCGACGATTCCATTGCAGGCCAGTAAAGCGACTGTCGAATCGTCTTGTACAGGCGATCAAGACCAGCGTGCCCGAGATTGTGGTGGTACCAATCCAGGAGGTCGTCACGCAAGGTGTCTGGGACAACGACGCGACCTTGAAATGCGACAAGCGTGCATCCGAGGAGAGCAAGAAACTTGCAATCTGGGTTGTTCTGGCCGGCGAGGCACACAGACCTAATCGTCTGGATCGTTTCATCGCGCTCTTGGTTCTGGAGGATGACTGGGCTGTGCATGACACATGGTGGATCGTCCGTCGCGGCGTTAATCTCGTCGTGCATTTGCGCTTGCTCTACTGTGTCAAATCGCATTCGGGAAAAGGCGTCCGCGCCGAAGTTCTTTACGCCCTTGATGTAGTGCAACGACAAAATGTATTTGGAAAGAAGCAGCTTTGAGGGCTTGACTCTGAGACTTGATTCGTTCGGATAGATGAGGTTTTTGTGATCGGTGTGCACAATGACCTCATAGCCAATCAACATGGTGCAATACTCGCAAAGCAGCTCCACAATCGACAGGAGATCGAGCTCCATCGCTGTATAATTGATCCGGTGTTTGTTAAGCGTGCGAGAGTAATAGGCGATGATCTTGTTTTCTTGCATCACGATACAGCCAAGCTGCTTTCCACTTGCATCAGCGTAGACGTGGAATGGGAGGTCAAAGTCATGGAACGCCAGCAACACAGCTTCTGTAAACGCCTTCTGGACGGCGCGGAACGCGTCGGTGTCGCTTTGCAGCCATGTGAATGCGATTTTGGAGCTCGTGAAGCGGTTCAGCGGCGCACATAGTGCTGGCTTGTTGGGTATCATATCGCGATAAAAAAAATTCATGCCCAGGAAGCGACGCAGCTCTACCTTGTTACGAGGAACGGCGATCTTATTGATTTCTTGGATCTTCTTCGCTTGTGGTTGAATGCCCTGAGCTGTGGGTGTAGAGCCGAGGTAGTCGACAGACTTGCGTAGCACGTGACACTTCTTGCCATTGAGTGTCACGTCGTACATGACCAGACGCTCGAACAGCACACGCAGGTGCTCGAGGTGTTTGCTCTCGGTGTTTGAGTACACGAGCAAGTCGTGTAAGTAGACGATTGCGAACGGGAGATCGCCGAAGATCTTCTCCATGCACGCTTGGTTTTCGTCGAATGTCGTTGAGATCACCATTGGCAGACATTTGTACTGGTACTTTCCAAATAGAAGATAGAGCGCCGTGTAAGCTCGACTCTGCATGGCAAGATTCCTGGCATAATATCCCACAAATGCGTCGAATGTAGATAGGAACTTGGCGCCAGATAAACGCAAGAGTATCTCGCGTATCTTGGGAACGTATTACGGACTGCGACGCAGGTACTTATTCAGCACTCGGAAGTTGATAAGCAAACGCAGCGATCCATTTACCTTCGTGATGAAGAAGGCTGGCGATGCCATATCGGAGTCGTAGATTTGCTCAAGAACATCCGCGTCGAGCAGGCGCTGGATCTCGTCTTCGGCCTTGGCTTCCATCGAGCGAGGCAGTGCGTACGGAGTTGCATGGACAGCACGGAAGTCCTTCGACAGTGGAAGAACGTAGTCGTCAAAGCGCATTCGACCCAAGTGGCTGTCGTACAATAGTTGATGCTCCTCCAAAAGCTTTAGGACGCGAGCGGCGAGCAGTGCCGGCAGGTGATCGGGCACCAAGTCGGTAGGACGGAAACCGTCGTCAACGACCTCCTTGTACTCGTCTGGAAACTCACGATCACGAGTGTCCGCGCGAACCGATGCTGTGCCACTGCCACCCTTGTTGAGATACGTTTGGTGTCCATCCCACTGGACGACTTTGTCTTTGAAGTTGAGCACAATTCCAAGCGAATCCATGAGATCGCGCCCGATGACCATCTCGTCTTGGCTGAAGTTGATCACTTCAAAGCGATGAGTGATTGTGGACGTAGGGTTGAGCTTGGGGAAACGAAACTACACCACTGTGGAGCCGCTGCTCGTCACGTCGCCGCCAACTGTCTTGAACATTGTAGATGAGTGATCGAGCTTGCTTCTGTGCTTGATGTTGGCGCTCATCGTGGTTTCATGGATGATGCTCCTTGATGCACCGCTATCGAACAGAGCGTCGGACGCGCGATTTTTGTGTCGAATCTGCACCTTGATGCGCAGTGGCGCAATCTTGTTTGCTGGCTCTTTCTCAAGCAAGCTGATCAGATTGATCTCGTCTTCGCTGTCGCTTGACTCGTTGAATCGAGGATAGTTCTTTGTCGGCTGCTTTAAATTGACTTCCCTTCGCTTTTTCTCATCCTGACGCTGCTTCTTGGGGACGAAGCAGTCAGCGGAGTCGTGCGAGTCGGTCTTGTGGAAGGTACCGTACTTGCCTTTGGGATTTGGCTTTGAAGTGATGTTTCCCCTGCTCTTGGTGTCTTGCTTATGCTTTTTGTTGTTGGACTCATGTTTATATGCGTTTGAGAAGCGAGAGGCTTTACCGCCGGTTTCATTGTTGATGTTGCTGTTGTGCGACTTGTCGCGGCCGTTGACCTTCTCAAGCTTCTCGAGACGCTCGAAGTACAGAACAAGCGCCGTCAGCTTGTCGTAGTGGTCGCCCGCAACTGCAAGTTTGTCTTGCCAGTCGTTCGGCATGGCGCGCTTGGAGAAGAGGCATTGCTGCACCTCCGGAATGATTTCGGCGTTCGTTGGTAGCTCCGCGAAGAGGCGTACGAGCTCCTTCAAACGGCGACTGATAGCTTGCACCGTCTCGTCGCGTAGCTTGGGTAACGACTACAGCTCTTCGTCGAGGTCCTCGCTGAAGTAGCCAGGGACCATCAGCATTCCTATTTGGTAGTAAAAGTCCTCGAACGAGGCATTCGCTTCGACTGCTTGTCGAGCGAGAGTCTGGACGTCCTGTCCAAGCTCTCCTTCGATGAAAATCATGAGCTGGCTTGCTGCTTGATCCGTGGACCTGTGATTCCGCGCAACGAGGCTCTTGAAGCGCATGCTCCACTTGAGCCAGCTTTTTGCAGTGCCTCGGTAGAGCTTAGAAGATTGATCTTCGCGGTGATCGAAGGTAGCGCGTCCGTTGCTGGAAACGTGACGATTGTATACCTGACGTATTCCTCGTTGTCGTCGTTCCGACCCATGGCGATGGGAAGGGATTCTTCAGCTCCGATTCAAATTTGATTAATCAAAATGACAGGCCTTTGGCTGGAAGAGGGACCGATCAAGCCAGAGGAGCTTGTTTGAAGGCGACTCTGGGATTTGTGGTAAAAATGAGAATGAATTGAATATTAGCGATAGCACGTGGCGCTCTACAGATACTCTATACCGCTGTGTACTACGTCCCATGCGCGTGGGTTCATACTGGCTGCTTCTGGTCTGGTTGGTAATGATATGCAATGAACTAACAACTGGTCGGACCAGGTTGAAGTGGAGATGACGTCTCAGTCATGTCATTCTCCTTCCATGAACTTGTGCGCTAACACGGGAACACGCGGCGGATGCTCACTTGCTGCGTTGTCGATCCTTTGTCGAATGTGATCGTGCCGTTGTCGTGGACGTCCGTGATGGTGAATGGTCCATTGGCTACCGGGCGAGTCTTCGCGCGAAACGGCTTTGGTACTCGGATCATGACGGTGTCACTGACATTGTATAAGTGCGAAATGCGCTTGTCGTTTTCTCGGTCTTTGTCGGCGAGAATCGCGTCGAATCGCCGCTTGGACATGTAGCTCCATTTTGCTTTGTATAGCTTGTGTGTGATCATGTCCTGGACAAAGATGAGTTGGCCAGGCGATGCGTCCAAAATGCTGCGATAACTGGCTCGAACAGCAAACGCGGCGTAGTGCAGTGCTTTCTTCCAGTCGATATTGTCGTGAAAACGAACAACATTGAGAAGCTCCATGTCGACGCGCTGGCAAATTGCATTGCCTTGCGGGTTCTTTGCAGTGATCGGTTTTGACTAAATCCTGTAGCTCTGCAAAAGTTCTTGGAACTCCTCACCAGTGAAATCAGCACCGAGATCATGAATGACTTGAACTGGACGGGAATAACGGCAAATCCACTCGCGGTCGAAGCTCTCTGCTGTCGTCAGGCTATTCTTGTCTGGTTATACGCCGACTTCGAGCCAGCGTGTCGCTTGAACGATGATAGTGATACTGTAATAGCCATCGTACGGACCAATAAGGTCGATGTGCACAACGTCTACGGGTTCACTGTCTTGAGCTTCCTTGGTGGTAGTAGTCCGTAGTCTTGTCTCCCGACGTGGACGTAAGCTCGTTTGCACGTCAGACACAACTTGACGCGCTTGATGATCGACGATTCCATTGCAGGCCAGTAAAGCGACTGTCGAATCGTCTTGTACAGGCGATCAAGACCAGCGTGCCCGAGATTGTGGTGGTACCAATCCAGGAGGTCGTCACGCAAGGTGTCTGGGACAACGACGCGACCTTGAAATGCGACAAGCGTGCATCCGAGGAGAGCAAGAAACTTGCAATCTGGGTTGTTCTGGCCGGCGAGGCACACAGACCTAATCGTCTGGATCGTTTCATCGCGCTCTTGGTTCTGGAGGATGACTGGGCTGTGCATGACACATGGTGGATCGTCCGTCGCGGCGTTAATCTCGTCGTGCATTTGCGCTTGCTCTACTGTGTCAAATCGCATTCGGGAAAAGGCGTCCGCGCCGAAGTTCTTTACGCCCTTGATGTAGTGCAACGACAAAATGTATTTGGAAAGAAGCAGCTTTGAGGGCTTGACTCTGAGACTTGATTCGTTCGGATAGATGAGGTTTTTGTGATCGGTGTGCACAATGACCTCATAGCCAATCAACATGGTGCAATACTCGCAAAGCAGCTCCACAATCGACAGGAGATCGAGCTCCATCGCTGTATAATTGATCCGGTGTTTGTTAAGCGTGCGAGAGTAATAGGCGATGATCTTGTTTTCTTGCATCACGATACAGCCAAGCTGCTTTCCACTTGCATCAGCGTAGACGTGGAATGGGAGGTCAAAGTCATGGAACGCCAGCAACACAGCTTCTGTAAACGCCTTCTGGACGGCGCGGAACGCGTCGGTGTCGCTTTGCAGCCATGTGAATGCGATTTTGGAGCTCGTGAAGCGGTTCAGCGGCGCACATAGTGCTGGCTTGTTGGGTATCATATCGCGATAAAAAAAAATTCATGCCCAGGAAGCGACGCAGCTCTACCTTGTTACGAGGAACGGCGATCTTATTGATTTCTTGGATCTTCTTCGCTTGTGGTTGAATGCCCTGAGCTGTGGGTGTAGAGCCGAGGTAGTCGACAGACTTGCGTAGCACGTGACACTTCTTGCCATTGAGTGTCACGTCGTACATGACCAGACGCTCGAACAGCACACGCAGGTGCTCGAGGTGTTTGCTCTCGGTGTTTGAGTACACGAGCAAGTCGTGTAAGTAGACGATTGCGAACGGGAGATCGCCGAAGATCTTCTCCATGCACGCTTGGTTTTCGTCGAATGTCGTTGAGATCACCATTGGCAGACATTTGTACTGGTACTTTCCAAATAGAAGATAGAGCGCCGTGTAAGCTCGACTCTGCATGGCAAGATTCCTGGCATAATATCCCACAAATGCGTCGAATGTAGATAGGAACTTGGCGCCAGATAAACGCAAGAGTATCTCGCGTATCTTGGGAACGTATTACGGACTGCGACGCAGGTACTTATTCAGCACTCGGAAGTTGATAAGCAAACGCAGCGATCCATTTACCTTCGTGATGAAGAAGGCTGGCGATGCCATATCGGAGTCGTAGATTTGCTCAAGAACATCCGCGTCGAGCAGGCGCTGGATCTCGTCTTCGGCCTTGGCTTCCATCGAGCGAGGCAGTGCGTACGGAGTTGCATGGACAGCACGGAAGTCCTTCGACAGTGGAAGAACGTAGTCGTCAAAGCGCATTCGACCCAAGTGGCTGTCGTACAATAGTTGATGCTCCTCCAAAAGCTTTAGGACGCGAGCGGCGAGCAGTGCCGGCAGGTGATCGGGCACCAAGTCGGTAGGACGGAAACCGTCGTCAACGACCTCCTTGTACTCGTCTGGAAACTCACGATCACGAGTGTCCGCGCGAACCGATGCTGTGCCACTGCCACCCTTGTTGAGATACGTTTGGTGTCCATCCCACTGGACGACTTTGTCTTTGAAGTTGAGCACAATTCCAAGCGAATCCATGAGATCGCGCCCGATGACCATCTTGTCTTGGCTGAAGTTGATCACTTCAAAGCGATGAGTGATTGTGGACGTAGGGTTGAGCTTGGGGAAACGAAACTACACCACTGTGGAGCCGCTGCTCGTCACGTCGCCGCCAACTGTCTTGAACATTGTAGATGAGTGATCGAGCTTGCTTCTGTGCTTGATGTTGGCGCTCATCGTGGTTTCATGGATGATGCTCCTTGATGCACCGCTATCGAACAGAGCGTCGGACGCGCGATTTTTGTGTCGAATCTGCACCTTGATGCGCAGTGGCGCAATCTTGTTTGCTGGCTCTTTCTCAAGCAAGCTGATCAGATTGATCTCGTCTTCGCTGTCGCTTGACTCGTTGAATCGAGGATAGTTCTTTGTCGGCTGCTTTAAATTGACTTCCCTTCGCTTTTTCTCATCCTGACGCTGCTTCTTGGGGACGAAGCAGTCAGCGGAGTCGTGCGAGTCGGTCTTGTGGAAGGTACCGTACTTGCCTTTGGGATTTGGCTTTGAAGTGATGTTTCCCCTGCTCTTGGTGTCTTGCTTATGCTTTTTGTTGTTGGACTCATGTTTATATGCGTTTGAGAAGCGAGAGGCTTTACCGCCGGTTTCATTGTTGATGTTGCTGTTGTGCGACTTGTCGCGGCCGTTGACCTTCTCAAGCTTCTCGAGACGCTCGAAGTACAGAACAAGCGCCGTCAGCTTGTCGTAGTGGTCGCCCGCAACTGCAAGTTTGTCTTGCCAGTCGTTCGGCATGGCGCGCTTGGAGAAGAGGCATTGCTGCACCTCCGGAATGATTTCGGCGTTCGTTGGTAGCTCCGCGAAGAGGCGTACGAGCTCCTTCAAACGGCGACTGATAGCTTGCACCGTCTCGTCGCGTAGCTTGGGTAACGACTACAGCTCTTCGTCGAGGTCCTCGCTGAAGTAGCCAGGGACCATCAGCATTCCTATTTGGTAGTAAAAGTCCTCGAACGAGGCATTCGCTTCGACTGCTTGTCGAGCGAGAGTCTGGACGTCCTGTCCAAGCTCTCCTTCGATGAAAATCATGAGCTGGCTTGCTGCTTGATCCGTGGACCTGTGATTCCGCGCAACGAGGCTCTTGAAGCGCATGCTCCACTTGAGCCAGCTTTTTGCAGTGCCTCGGTAGAGCTTAGAAGATTGATCTTCGCGGTGATCGAAGGTAGCGCGTCCGTTGCTGGAAACGTGACGATTGTATACCTGACGTATTCCTCGTCGTCGTCGTTCCGACCCATGGCGATGGGAAGGGATTCTACAGCTCCGATTCAAATTTGATTAATCAAAATGACAGGCCTTTGGCTGGAAGAGGGACCGATCAAGCCAGAGGAGCTTGTTTGAAGGCGACTCTGGGATTTGTGGTAAAAATGAGAATGAATTGAATATTAGCGATAGCACGTGGCGCTCTACAGATACTCTATACCGCTGTGTACTACGTCCGATGCGCGTGGGTTCATACTGGCTGCTTCAGGTCTGGTTGGTAATGATATGCAATGAACTAACAACTGGTCGGACCAGGTTGAAGTGGAGATGACATCTCAGTCATGTCATCCTACTTCCATGAACTTGTGCGCTAACACGGGAACACGCGGCGGATGCTCACTTGCTGCGTTGTCGATCCTTTGTCGAATGTGATCGTGCCGTTGTCGTGGACGTCCGTGATGGTGAATGGTCCATTGGCTACCGGGCGAGTCTTCGCGCGAAACGGCTTTGGTACTCGGATCATGACGGTGTCACTGACATTGTATAAGTGCGAAATGCGCTTGTCGTTTTCTCGGTCTTTGTCGGCGAGAATCGCGTCGAATCGCCGCTTGGACATGTAGCTCCATTTTGCTTTGTATAGCTTGTGTGTGATCATGTCCTGGACAAAGATGAGTTGGCCAGGCGATGCGTCCAAAATGCTGCGATAACTGGCTCGAACAGCAAACGCGGCGTAGCGCAGTGCTTTCTTCCAGTCGATATTGTCGTGAAAACGAACAACATTGAGAAGCTCCATGTCGACGCGCTGGCAAATTGCATTGCCTTGCGGGTTCTTTGCAGTGATCGGTTTTGACTAAATCCTGTAGCTCTGCAAAAGTTCTTGGAACTCCTCACCAGTGAAATCAGCACCGAGATCATGAATGACTTGAACTGGACGGGAATAACGGCAAATCCACTCGCGGTCGAAGCTCTCTGCTGTCGTCAGGCTATTCTTGTCTGGTTATACGCCGACTTCGAGCCAGCGTGTCGCTTGAACGATGATAGTGATACTGTAATAGCCATCGTACGGACCAATAAGGTCGATGTGCACAACGTCTACGGGTTCACTGTCTTGAGCTTCCTTGGTGGTAGTAGTCCGTAGTCTTGTCTCCCGACGTGGACGTAAGCTCGTTTGCACGTCAGACACAACTTGACGCGCTTGATGATCGACGATTCCATTGCAGGCCAGTAAAGCGACTGTCGAATCGTCTTGTACAGGCGATCAAGACCAGCGTGCCCGAGATTGTGGTGGTACCAATCCAGGAGGTCGTCACGCAAGGTGTCTGGGACAACGACGCGACCTTGAAATGCGACAAGCGTGCATCCGAGGAGAGCAAGAAACTTGCAATCTGGGTTGTTCTGGCCGGCGAGGCACACAGACCTAATCGTCTGGATCGTTTCATCGCGCTCTTGGTTCTGGAGGATGACTGGGCTGTGCATGACACATGGTGGATCGTCCGTCGCGGCGTTAATCTCGTCGTGCATTTGCGCTTGCTCTACTGTGTCAAATCGCATTCGGGAAAAGGCGTCCGCGCCGAAGTTCTTTACGCCCTTGATGTAGTGCAACGACAAAATGTATTTGGAAAGAAGCAGCTTTGAGGGCTTGACTCTGAGACTTGATTCGTTCGGATAGATGAGGTTTTTGTGATCGGTGTGCACAATGACCTCATAGCCAATCAACATGGTGCAATACTCGCAAAGCAGCTCCACAATCGACAGGAGATCGAGCTCCATCGTTGTATAATTGATCCGGTGTTTGTTAAGCGTGCGAGAGTAACAGGCGATGATCTTGTTTTCTTGCATCACGATACAGCCAAGCTGCTTTCCACTTGCATCAGCGTAGACGTGGAATGGGAGGTCAAAGTCATGGAACGCCAGCAACACAGCTTCTGTAAACGCCTTCTGGACGGCGCGGAACGCGTCGGTGTCGCTTTGCAGCCATGTGAATGCGATTTTGGAGCTCGTGAAGCGGTTCAGCGGCGCACATAGTGCTGGCTTGTTGGGTATCATATCGCGATAAAAAAAATTCATGCCCAGGAAGCGACGCAGCTCTACCTTGTTACGAGGAACGGCGATCTTATTGATTTCTTGGATCTTCTTCGCTTGTGGTTGAATGCCCTGAGCTGTGGGTGTAAAGCCGAGGTAGTCGACAGACTTGCGTAGCACGTGACACTTCTTGCCATTGAGTGTCACGTCGTACATGACCAGACGCTCGAACAGCACACGCAGGTGCTCGAGGTGTTTGCTCTCGGTGTTTGAGTACACGAGCAAGTCGTCCAAGTAGACGATTGCGAACGGGAGATCGCCGAAGATCTTCTCCATGCACGCTTGGTTTTCGTCGAATGTCGTTGAGATCACCATTGGCAGACATTTGTACTGGTACTTTCCAAATAGAAGATAGAGCGCCGTGTAAGCTCGACTCTGCATGGCAAGATTCCTGGCATAATATCCCACAAATGCGTCGAATGTAGATAGGAACTTGGCGCCAGATAAACGCAAGAGTATCTCGCGTATCTTGGGAACGTATTACGGACTGCGACGCAGGTACTTATTCAGCACTCGGAAGTTGATAAGCAAACGCAGCGATCCATTTACCTTCGTGATGAAGAAGGCTGGCGATGCCATATCGGAGTCGTAGATTTGCTCAAGAACATCCGCGTCGAGCAGGCGCTGGATCTCGTCTTCGGCCTTGGCTTCCATCGAGCGAGGCAGTGCGTACGGAGTTGCATGGACAGCACGGAAGTCCTTCGACAGTGGAAGAACGTAGTCGTCAAAGCGCATTCGACCCAAGTGGCTGTCGTACAATAGTTGATGCTCCTCCAAAAGCTTTAGGACGCGAGCGGCGAGCAGTGCCGGCAGGTGATCGGGCACCAAGTCGGTAGGACGGAAACCGTCGTCAACGACCTCCTTGTACTCGTCTGGAAACTCACGATCACGAGTGTCCGCGCGAACCGATGCTGTGCCACTGCCACCCTTGTTGAGATACGTTTGGTGTCCATCCCACTGGACGACTTTGTCTTTGAAGTTGAGCACAATTCCAAGCGAATCCATGAGATCGCGCCCGATGACCATCTCGTCTTGGCTGAAGTTGATCACTTCAAAGCGATGAGTGATTGTGGACGTAGGGTTGAGCTTGGGGAAACGAAACTACACCACTGTGGAGCCGCTGCTCGTCACGTCGCCGCCAACTGTCTTGAACATTGTAGATGAGTGATCGAGCTTGCTTCTGTGCTTGATGTTGGCGCTCATCGTGGTTTCATGGATGATGCTCCTTGATGCACCGCTATCGAACAGAGCGTCGGACGCGCGATTTTTGTGTCGAATCTGCACCTTGATGCGCAGTGGCGCAATCTTGTTTGCTGGCTCTTTCTCAAGCAAGCTGATCAGATTGATCTCGTCTTCGCTGTCGCTTGACTCGTTGAATCGAGGATAGTTCTTTGTCGGCTGCTTTAAATTGACTTCCCTTCGCTTTTTCTCATCCTGACGCTGCTTCTTGGGGACGAAGCAGTCAGCGGAGTCGTGCGAGTCGGTCTTGTGGAAGGTACCGTACTTGCCTTTGGGATTTGGCTTTGAAGTGATGTTTCCCCTGCTCTTGGTGTCTTGCTTATGCTTTTTGTTGTTGGACTCATGTTTATATGCGTTTGAGAAGCGAGAGGCTTTACCGCCGGTTTCATTGTTGATGTTGCTGTTGTGCGACTTGTCGCGGCCGTTGACCTTCTCAAGCTTCTCGAGACGCTCGAAGTACAGAGCAAGCGCCGTCAGCTTGTCGTAGTGGTCGCCCGCAACTGCAAGTTTGTCTTGCCAGTCGTTCGGCATGGCGCGCTTGGAGAAGAGGCATTGCTGCACCTCCGGAATGATTTCGGCGTTCGTTGGTAGCTCCGCGAAGAGGCGTACGAGCTCCTTCAAACGGCGACTGATAGCTTGCACCGTCTCGTCGCGTAGCTTGGATAACGACTACAGCTCTTCGTCGAGGTCCTCGCTGAAGTCGCCAGGGACCATCAGCATTCCTATTTGGTAGTAAAAGTCCTCGAACGAGGCATTCGCTTCGACTGCTTGTCGAGCGAGAGTCTGGACGTCCTGTCCAAGCTCTCCTTCGATGAAAATCATGAGCTGGCTTGCTGCTTGATCCGTGGACCTGTGATTCCGCGCAACGAGGCTCTTGAAGCGCATGCTCCACTTGAGCCAGCTTTTTGCAGTGCCTCGGTAGAGCTTAGGAGATTGATCTTCGCGGTGATCGAAGGTAGCGCGTCCGTTGCTGGAAACGTGACGATTGTATACCTAACGTATTCCTCGTCGTCGTCGTTCCGACCCATGGCGATGGGAAGGGATTCTTCAGCTCCGATTCAAATTTGATTAATCAAAATGACAGGCCTTTGGCTGGAAGAGGGACCGATCAAGCCAGAGGAGCTTGTTTGAAGGCGACTCTGGGGTTTGTGGTAAAAATGAGAATGAATTGAATGTTAGCGATAGCGCGTGGCGCTCTACAGATACTCTATACCACTGCTCTGTGTGTCGTGAGCGCTCTACAGATACTCTATACCACTGCTCTGTGTATCGGGAGCGCTCTACAGATACTCTGTACCGCTGTGTACTACGTCCCATGCGCGTGGGTTCATACTTGCTGCTTCTGGTCTGGTTGGTAATGATATGCAATGAACTAACAACTGGTCGGACCAAGTTGAAGTGGAGATGACGTCTCAGTCATGTCACAAGCATGCAGACGTTGATATCGTTAGCGTCGTAATTGGTATACACATAAAGCATACCGCCCAGGTCGTGGACCGTGGAATTAGTAGGAGAGATCGAGTGTTTGATAGGACGTGATTATGAACGCGATCGAAAGGTATGAGCCGCATGAAACGACGAAACAGAGAGTTAGTTTAAATTTTTCATTGCAGACATGTTCATCTTAACTACGACGAACTTAGGCGTTTGGTAGCATATTGCGCGAATGGAATCGAGGTCACCGACTACATTTGAAAGAACTGTAACGCGTGCACAGAGGGAAAGCAAACGAAAAACGCACAGTCGAAGGAAGACAGCGAGCTCAATGCGCTGATCAACATCGTCGTTGTGATCATTTACAGCGACAATAAAATATCCAATACTCTTCCATGTACAAGCGCAAAAAGCGGTATCTGATCAGTTTTGTTGATCACAAGTCAAATTACGTTTGAGTGTTTGTCGCCAGGTCAAAGAACGAAGCGGCGCAAAAGTTCCAGCATTTCATGACGTTCCTTCAACGAAAATTTAACGTGAATGTGCACGTCCTCGGGTTACAAGGAGGAAGTAAGTATCGGAAACTTGACGTTCTTTGCCACAAAACTGGCTTGGGCGACAGACAATTGAGTGCAACGAGTCCGCATAAACGACAAAGTTGGGTGTATGCACCGAACCGTAATGAATATGGTTCGATGCATTATCTTTGGCAGCCTACTTCCACACGGCTAATGGGGCTATACAGCCCTGTTCGCCGCATTCATTTTATATCGTATGTCGGAGTGCTCAAACGCGGAACAAACATTGCAGCTGAAAGCCCTCACTTTATATCAGTGAGAGTCGTCGACGTCGTCGCGTTTGGGTCGACGTGCCGCGTTTTTACGATGCCGGCAAATGCGTCGCTATAAAAACAGAGGCACCAAATCAATAAATCGTGAGAATTATCGACGATATCAAGGGGCTCAATGTATTGATTAGAGCAAGCTAGTCGTTTTCACTACAAGACATTTATTTTACATCGTAAGTTTCATGTGGAAAAGTGGATTAAAGATATGCATCAGTAAATGGTTAGCGTGCAGCCCGGTCTGGAGGGAAGTGCAGATGGTTTGATCACGACCACTGGATCCAAATTTAAGAGGGATTTTATTTAAGAGAGGATCAAAACCCAGAGTCGATACGATCCGGGAAATCCAGTGTAAGAGTGGATCCTAGTTTAGAGAGAATCCGATCCCAAAGTGGATCCGATCGAATAGAGGCAATCCTATATCGGATCCTAACCTGAGACAGGCGTGAGATCAATCTAGAGCCTACGGGGTAGAAGTATAATAGGGATTCATTGGACGGCACATGGCGAGTGCCTTTGGCATAGATATGATAGAACTTAGGTTTCTTATTTTAATTGGCTTACATCCGATATAGTTCAATTTAGTTTAAAAGGTACGCGTCATCTCTTCCGGGTTGGGTTTAAGGCCTCCCGACGACAGTACGAATTGCGCTATTCTTCTGTGCAAGTGCAGCACCATATTTATTTGGCCAGGTGCGCTTAGGACTATCTCAGGCATCAAGACAACTGCAATAGGGCGCAGCGAGAAATTAATGGTGATAAATATCGCGAGACAGCTAACGTGTTCTGAAGTTAAAGCAGTCAAGGTCTACATGTTGGACAAGGCCATCTCGTTGAGATCCAGGTGGCTCATATGGAGTACCTACAAATGATCAGTGACCATTTGACGATTTCTAAACGATCACCCACGTCTTATACACGGTCAAGTTTGGCATCCACACCATTCTACCGAGAAGCGTGCAGCCCACTACCGACATATTCACAAGCTGAGGAAGAAATTATTTACAGAAACGGAGTGCCCCCTCTAATAGTTGGTAGCCTGGACACCAGTGAAGAGGCGGGATCACAATAGCAAGTTTCTTATCTCCGCTCCACCACACTCACTGCGGTATCAAATCCGCAGCTGTGTCGAGTACTAAAGTCCGAGGAAGAAGACAAGCTATAGCACTTGCTTACAGGAGATGGTTCGAGATCAAGAACGGGAGGAGCCGACTCGCGGTGACGCGAGCACTGCAAGATCTAATGCGGTGTCATAACCCTTTTTTAAACCGATCGATATCGACGATGCAAGACGAAAAAGAGCCATCTCCGAATGCAAGTTCAGCGAGTGGCTGAATGAAGGAGAAAGCCCGTGGCAACACCACGAACTCCACGAGCGCAACATTCGCAGAGACAGTGCGTGACAATACGGTAAGCGTCACGAGAGCAAGTGCGCTATCCGAAAAGTCAATGAGCCGCGCGCACTATCGACCAAAGTCGAATGGGAAAGCCGAAAGAGTTGTTCGTGACAACGACACACAAATGATGTGTCAAGCAACAAATGTGAGATAGAAGCGTTCTATAGAATTTTCAACGCGACATCGCAAGCAATCTGCAAAATAGAGCGAAGGTAATCAAGCCATCCCTTCACCGCATAGAGAAAACATATCTATTGCTGCGTCGTTGGTCGTTACGTCCGCCATGGCGAGACTTAAGTCAGGTAAGGAGCTTTCGGCATCCCGGGACTTTGGGTCGTACCGAGCGTCGCTTAACACGCCAGATACACACATTTAATAAAGCGTGTAAAGTAAAGATCAGGTCTTCAATGTCATAAAAAATTGACGCTGGTCAAGCGAGACAAGCACATGCCTTTGTTGCGATCGAAAAGGGGCTCGTGAAAGAAAAAGGACGTTAATGTAGCAGTGGAGCGCAACAAAGCGCGACTCGTAACACGCGGCGACGAACAAGCCGTTGCGCGATTACCACCTTACGTCGTCTGCAGTATTCAACATCACGAGCGTGAAAATTATTCTGGCAGTGATTCGCCTCCAGGCGTGCGAGCTTTACACTTCGATATGCCGAGCGCGCACCTGAAGGCGTCTAAAAAAGACATGATCAACGTCTACGGGTGCTAGAAGGCATAACTGTCCGCAAAAAAGAGCTGTCGCATGTCAATACGAAAGACAAAAGTGAAGCGCATTTGAAGCTTGTAAAGGACCTGTGCGGGCTGAAACAAGCCAGTAGACTATCAAACAAGATGTTAGACAAGACGTTAGCGGACATCGTGTACAAGCAGTCAGTCACTGACTCGTGTGTGTACTTTAGGACATCGAGCGAAGACACAGCAATAGTGAAAACGTATTTAAGCGACCTACTAGCAACCGCGACGAACGGGAAGCCGATGGTCGACTCTTTCAACGCGATGAAGTCGCTTAAGCTTAAGCGATCGGAACCAGCCGATCACTTAAATTGTGAATCAGCTACACGGACGAAGCTGAATATACGATCGATCAGGAACAATCCATTGTTTAATTACTGCACAAAGATGGAATGGAAGTAACAAAACAGTGCGTGCGCGGGGGCGGACGAGTCTTCACTCGAGCCAGACCATGGAAGCGCACGTCAGATGCCTGTCAACAGAAACCGTTATCACAAAACAAACGATTATGCAGTGATTTTAGTCGCTGGTCGGCAGCCTTCCCTAAATCTCTCGGTGCAGTTGAGTCGACGTCGCCTACGCAGTACACCGTGCGACACGTCATAGTCATGCACCAACATACCACCGACCTCAAGGTCGCAAAGCGGATTCTGCGGTACCTCGCAGGCACCGCGAGCTAAAGATCACGATGAGAGGTGACGGAGCCGTGTACGAGGAGCGAGGACTGAGCGACGACGGGGATAGACACTTTGACGAGCACAGTGCGTCTTCCATTTTACATAGACGTGGATTATGCACCGGGCAGAGCAATTTGTAAGTCAAATAGCGAAGCTATGGTGTACGTAGGCAATGTACCGGTGTTGTGTCGAGTGAAGCAGCAGTCAGATGTGACACTGTCAACAGCAGTGGCCGAGTTCGTGGCGGCCGCTGTGGGTCTGACGGAACTACTGTGTTCTACAATTTTCTGGAAGAGGTTAGTGTGCAAGTTAATCTGCCGATGAGCGGTTATGTGGACAATGAAGCGGCTATGAAGAAACTGAAGGCCGAAGCGACGCCGGGCGCACAGAAGCACGTAAAAATAAAGGTGAAGTTTGTAACGGAGCACCGACAAATGCGTGCTGGTCTATTAGTACGGAGCTAACTTTCACTGACGACAGTGAAGATCTGTGCCATGTTATGTATTGCACTTATAAAGAGGAAGGTAAGCGACAAAGTTAAGGACTATAAATGTGGTAAAAGTAAAACTGGAATTTAATACAATTAAATCCTATAACTCTTGTTTCATTCGTTCCTTCTGACTTCAATTATATTGATATAACTAAACATATGATGACGTCAACTCACCACCCATTGCGCGCTCTAGCAGCGATTAGTGGGTTGATTACATCTCAACATCAACCAATGAGTATATCCTTTGGTCGTCACAATAATATCTCTACGCTAAGTGATATCGATAGAAGAATATTTAGCGTATTATCATTTATCGTCCTTTTAGAGGACCCGCTATTCACCACTCAATTTTCGCTAACCACCACTAACCCCCATTTAACTAAGGATCTTCATACTTAATCTCGCGCTGTGATTGGCTAAATGTAAATTGATAAAAATAATTTTGATCAAACGCAAATTTAACGCGAAACTAAATCGTCGTTGAAAAGGTGCGCGAGGTCTTCAAGCTCATCCGGTCAAGCCATGGCCAGAGCTCTCCATCTACGTTTGGCCAGAGGATTCCTCTGTCTCCGCCTCCTACACCATTACATTCGAACCAGTGTTCTCGAAAGACGAGAAGCATGTGCACTACGATCTCTACGTGAGATTCGACGACAAATACCCGAGTCCGGTATCGTCAAGTCGATCATCTCTTACAGGTAGACAGAAATGTGCGCCACCGTGATATTCCGCCAAAAGTGTGAGCGTCTGTGTCTGAACTCGATGCCAGTCGAACACCGGATTTAGCGTATCAATGCAATCGTCCATGGCCTCATGAGTTTCGAGATCGATGGATCTAGCGCCAATGGTGAGTGCTCGAAAGGTGTACAATATCGAGTTCGGTGACGAAGTATTTGGTGCGTATGATACGATTACTGACAGCATCCTTACTAGCAGTGGAGACAGCATTTACCTGAACGTGACTAAATTTTACAACGCGTTTGTGGAGACGAGCGGAGGTGTAGATACTGGATGTCCGCGGGTGGTGAAGCGAATTGCTGTGAAGAACGACTCTTGGCTAGTCAGTATTGGATCCTTGGCTTTGGGACGGATCAGCCCTTTTCCGGTATCAACAAGTCAAACTGTTCGCGATCGGTTGTGATGATCATTAGCGAACTATTCTTTTAGCTACGTACCAATTTCAAAATAACTTGTTTCTGCTTTGTTGTTGTTTTGCTCGGTTGTACTAGGGATTTTTTAACGGAGCGTTTCTTGTGTAGGGTACCGGAGATTCCTCAACATCTCCATCAAAAATTATACAGGCGGCAAATGTGTCGCCATGCCGACAATACATTGCACTCGAGGTCAGTGATACGATTTAACGTAATGCGGACAGTTAATGAGCTCGTGTGTTAAATGCGGCAGCTGCTGTCACTTTTGGTGCGCATGAACACTGCAAAGTAACAGCTTTAATGTCGCCTTCTTTTTTATTCCCGACTCGCCTAGTGTGCAGAATAGTCATAATATAGCCTTCATAAGCAGAAACGTGAGTTAAGAGCAGCCCGCGCATTTTATAGACTAGCATAGCTGGTGTCGAAATGTTCATGGCAACGATCCATGCCGGAGACGTGATCGGTTTTTGATTGTCGATGGCTGTGCAGCTAATAAGGAATCGTTGGTACTGAGTAAGATCGATATTACTGTTTTTAATTCTTATCAAATTGGCCAATCACAATGTATTTTAATTGATGTGAGTGGTGGTTAGCGAAAAGTGAGTGGTGAATAGCGGCTCCCTCATTTTAGCCTTAATGACAATGTCATGTAACAGGCTACTTTGTTACATAGTTCGTGCGAGACAAGTTTGAGATAGGGATTTTGAACCTAACGTACGTGGCCACAGAGGCGATTCTCGAAAAAGTGCTGACAAATAGCCTAGCAGCGCTGCAGATACTGGCTCTTCGTGAGTAGATAGGACTGGTGTAGCACCAAAACAGTTATTGAAGTGTTGTAGGAATGAGTTTTGTATGCACTGCGTCGTTATATATCGAGCGACTGACGTAGATGACAGAAGAGGAGTCGCCGTGATGCGAAGAGGCGCCTGAGATCTTTGCGTAAATGTTGAAGTGTGAGCGCAGTTGCATGCAAGAGCGAGATAACAAAAACACAGTCTGCAAAAAAAACATTATTTGCGCATCTGAAGCCCTGACGCCCACGGATGCAAAGTCATCAGGACCTGTAGTAAGAGTTTATGGGTTATAATTAAGCGCAAGATCATTTCAACAAGAACGTTTGACCGCTTCCTGCCAACTGGTGCAAAAGTCCACCCATCGCTAGCACTCCATGGTGTATACTGCATTAGTTTGCACTGTGTAATGACGCACAAAAATGATTGACACGATCGGCCATTGAGCTGTGCGTCCTGACACTGTAGCGGAGAAACAGAGCTCCTTAAGTCAGAGAAAGACTTAACGCTCAATGAGCAACTTTGGTTCTACGAACCCTACTCAAAGAGTCTACAGCTCCGAGAGCTAAGGTTTGGTTCAAAGAACCCGAATCAAAGAGTCAACAAGCTCAAAGAGCTTACGGTCCCTGTTCCAGGGGGACCAAACCATTCAAAGAATCAAACGCACTGAGTGCACAAGGAGTAGCTGCCTTAACAAGGTGTTGCTACTTCCTTACGATCGCAAGACGCCTCAGAGAGACATGTGCTTTTTGTTGATCAAAATGGGAACTGAATTTTATTTCTTCTTTTAACCTACAAGAACACCGTAGAACAAAGTAATTAACCTACTCACTTATGTCCTGAATAAACCTATTAAAAGATCTCGTAATCAGTGGTTGACAGACATCAGTCTTCAACAATTGATACTTGTGTTCTAATATTACTTTAAAGGGGATCCTATCCCTTGAGTGTACCACACCTACTGTCGACTACCAGTCGACGTGTAACCCCGTTACACCCTTCCCTACCAGACTGACCTATCCACAAAACGTCAATAGAATTATTTTCTCGAAGAGGACGGTGTGTGTGCGCTTCAACCTTACGGTTGGCATAACACAAAACACCATGGCATTGCCACTTCATGAGTCCTCGGCTCTCTCGTCTTACCTCGGCATCGATGTGAAGGTGGATTATGGTAGCGATACCGATATCCATGGTGACGAGAGAACAATTTCCGACTAACTAGTGCAAGAGGCATCGCCTCATACTGCACCAAACCCATTTGCCGAGCGTGGCGAAGCCAATGCGCCATCGGCGCCGCATCAAACACTTATCGTGGGCGATGTCATCATCACTAATCCGCTCGATCAGTCAACAACAGATGGCTATCCAACGAGAGGAGAGCGCTCAGCGCCGTATGCAGCTTGCTGCAACCCTTGAGGGTCGTCGCGGCTATCTGTTTTCACCACTCAATGTGGAAGAGCGTATACGCCAAACGACAGGTCGTTCTTTGGCAGCGTGGACCATAGGCGCTGAGCTAACATCTCCTGATGAGGTGGCAAGGCGACAGGCACTTTGTAAAATATAACTGCAACCCCACTAGACGACTCAAAGTCAATACAAGTTGCGACTTAATACGCAAGAACGGGGTGCACCGGATCCATCGATGAAGGGTATACCCATCCTCTTATTCGCAGGCGAATCTCAGGAGAACGAAAACAAATATATTGTTTGCTGGGTGCATCGGAAACGACACATCAGCATAGTGGTATCCATCAGAGCAAGTGCCGATGTGGCAGATGTTCGTCTAGAACGAAAGCTTCGGTATGATTACGCCAAGCTTAAGGCCAGAGGCCTGTTGCGACTCGCACATGCTATGCTCCGGCTGTGCCGATTGATGTGGGTGTTGGTCAAGCGGGGCCCACCCACTACCCACCTGGTTCCACCACTATTGGTGAGAAGCGCTCTCGGACGAGTAATGAACTCTTCCACGATTTCTAAAAACATCAACGGCGTATGGGCAATCCTGCCGCAGAGGTGTCCCAAACTCCCACGAGTTCTCCGACTCCGGGCACCCTCGCCACTCCACCAGATACTGGTATTGACCCTGACGACGACGTCGTTTCAGGCGTCGATCCACATGAAACTGTCGGTTCCCTTGCTCATCGAGCAGCGCCGGAGGTGGTCGGTATACCGATGGAGGAGCGTGAGAAGGTGCTTCTCGAGCTGAGTGGTCTCCGTGAGACATTGGGTAAGATCCAGAGTGCGTTTGACGCGATGCGAGCCCGTGTTCAAGCGTTGGAGTTGGCTTTAGCCCGTGTGGAGGCTCAGCTAGACCTCCTGATACGTATTTAACAACCAATGGCAAGACCATCCTATGCGGCGCTAGCGCTTCCAAGTTCACATGGGACGGATTCCGATACGGCTGAAGCAAGTCAACCTCGAACACGAGGTGTTGTGCGCAGTTTACGCGGAAGGTTGAGCGTATACGCAATTTCCTTCTTGGCGACGACCGTGAATGGCCCAATGAAGCGCGGAAGCAACTTTGTCTTGAAGACGGCGGACACTGCATCTGTAGGTAAGTTTTTAGCGTTGAGTAGAACTTGGTCTCCGACCTCATAACGTTCAATACAACATCTGCCTTTAGCATCAGTTTGTTCCTTCTGCTTGTCTTGGCTATCAGCCAGTGCGTCACGCATATGTTGAAAAACATTCAATCGCGTTGCGAGAAACTCGCTTACCTGTTATTGTACAGTAGAAGGGCTCATATCAGCAAGCCGATCGGCCATCTATCCCCCGCCAAGCCGTTAACACGAAGTGGTAGCATTAACGGAACGCGAGTGTGTGTGAGACCATTCACATAAAATGGTGTGTAGCCGGTGGAGGCATGCACGGCTTTGTTCAACGCAAAATCAACTACAGGGAGCATCGAACTCCAACGATTTGGCGTTTCAGCGCAAACACTGCGCAAGATGTCACCGATGATGCGATTCACTCGCTCGGTTTGACCATCAGTCTGCGGATGATCCGCTGTGGACATGTCCAAAAGTGTGCTGAGCACCTTAGTGATAGATTTCCAAACTTCCCAGTGAAGCGAGGATCTCTATCAGAGACATTTGCCAACGGCAAGCCGTATTGTCGAAACACGCGGTCGATAAACAGCGTCGCTGTACCTTCACCACCAATGGTATCTGGCACAGCCGCCAAGTGAGCCATCTTGCTCAAACGGTCAACAAAGACCACAATACCCGTTTTATCATACGAATCCTTCCGTAATCTTAACAGGAGATAAATACTGGTGGACTACCAACACCTCTTGGGTATAGGCAAACTAGCTAGCGGCGCGGCCGCGTAAGGTGAGGTTTTCACCCGTTGACACGTTTCACACGTACGCACATATGTTCTCACCCATTTGTATAGTTTGGGCCACCAATAGCATTGACTAACTGAGCCGTAGGTCTTTTCACGACCGAGATGACCACTCAACGCAGTATCATGTGCCTCATAGAGGATCCGATACTTCAAATCCTAATCATGAGGGACAACGATGCTAAGGGTATCCTCCACATCCGTGCTATAGCACAACAGGCCCTTATCGATAGGAAATATCGACGTAACCTCGCACGCAATTGTGCCGACAATTCTATGTCCGAGTCCTTAAACTCCTCGCTCCCTATAGCACGTAGCAGAGCTACACAGTGTATATCTTTGGCCAATGCCGTACGGATTGGGTCGGTGACCGATGACGACAGAGTCGTAACATGAGCAAGCTCGTAGTCAGGCCTGCGTAACAACGCATCAGCCAAAGCATTTTGCTTGCCCGGCTATACTTCACCTCGAAGTTGTACTCGGCAAAGAAGGAGAGCCAACGAGCCATTAGCTGAGAGAGGTGAGGCGACTGGTTCGCAGTGCGTAGTGACGCATGATCTGTATAGATCACAAAAGGCTTAGAGCCAAGCAGAGAAACTCTGAATTTGACGAGAGGATACTTCATTGCAAGTAGCTCTTTGTCATGAACAGGATAGTTCTTCTTTGCAGCCTTCAGCTGCCGGGACTCAAACGCAATGACGCGTTCCCGTCCATCAAAATCTGTCTGTAACAGAGAACTGCCTATGGCAAAGTCAAAGCGTCACAGACGACACTAAACGATCGATCAGGATCGGGCAAAGCCAAGATTGGCGCATAAAGGAGACTCTCCTTTAGTGCTTGAAAAGCATCATGCTCGGTGCTAGTCCAGCACCGTTCCACATCCTTTTTAAGGAGATTGGATAATGGCCGAGCCATGTCTGCGTAATTCGCACTATACTTGTGTATTTAATTGGCAAGGCCAAGCCACTTACGTAAGTCCTTTTGGTTCTTTGGAACCGGCCAATCGACTATGGCTTTTATCTTAGCGGGATCCGCTCTAAGGCCTCGCTTACCAATATAGCACCCTAAAAAGGGAATCTCTTCTGCACCAAAGATGCAATTAGACCCGTTGGCGTACGACTTAATCGCGCGCATGCACTCGAGGACCGCTCGTAAATGGTCAATGTGATTATCCACATCTGACCGGCCGTTCATAGCACGACTATGGACAAAGATGTCATCAAAGTACGTCTGTGCATAACCTCGGTGAGGTCTGAACAATTGTGTCACAAGACGATTGAATGTAGCCGGGGCATTCGATAACCCTTGCGGCATAACAAGCCACTCCTAGATCATACCGCTTGGGGTGCTAACCGCTGTCAGCGGAATATCCTTCTCACGCATGAGCAATTGGTAATAACCATCCACTAAGTCGAGTGCACTGTACATTGTACATCCCACCATATTGTTCTGAAGAACATCCTTCCTCGGAATTGGTGTCTGAGCCGGGGCCGTGGCAGCATTAAGCTTATTGTAAGCATGAACAATGCGCCGCTTCCCATTGGGCTTTTTGACACAGAAGGTCGGTGTGGAATGGGGGGGTTTCTCTCACGTACCATTCCTACCGCGTGCTTTGCACGAAAGAAGTCGTCAATGACGTCACACTGCTCCTTCGGTAAAGGCCACTGCCTTGTTACGCAGTATTTAGCTCCAGTAACCAAGTCAATTTCATTACGTACACCTCTTTCGGGAGGTAAGACGGACGGTGGGTTGTGACACACCACGTCTTAAAACTCATTTACCAAAGGATAGAACGGAACAAGAGGATCCTTAAAGATCGACGATCCTCTACGAGCATCCAATGCCGCTTTTGTGTCCTACAGGACAGACTCGTCCGATAACGAGGATAAGTTCAACTCAATATTCGGCCGAACGACAACTAACTCGAATAAATCTCCTGTCTGTAATGCTTGGCTAAATTCGCCGTCAGACATTTCGTCGAGGTCAAATAGAGTATCTAAGGATGGAAGAGTATCAAGACTAATATTGCCATCAACATGGCCAGCCAACCCATTCACAATTGTATATAGTGCATTATTACTATCATCACTTCGTGACTTCTCGACCGTTGGGCGCATAACAGTTGCCACCCGACGCTGAGATTGCTTCCTCAAAGAAACCTTACGCCTCCTAGAGGCCGGGAAAGTAGGGTCTTTGTTGTTGCTATTCATCTTAGCACGCTCTATACGAGAGCTCATGTCTTGAACGACATCTGGTGCAGAGTTACGTAACTCGAACACTTCACCCAGTGGATTTACACGTACCACTTCACGTACAGTCCGGGCCTAGCCCTGAACACTCTGGCCTCTCGCCATCAATGTCATTACCGACATCCAGTGAGGTGCCACCTCGGCCGCCCTCACTCGGTTGATTTCACGTGCCATCCCACTCACATCAGAGTAATTACATTCTTGATGTCTCGGCCCTTGGCCAACCATGCCTTCAGCATGCAGTGACTCAGTATCACAACGAGTATTACTCAACGGAGTATAGCTACCTTCACATACGGTGAAAGAGCTCCGCTTAATACGGATGTCATTGACATTGGAGTTAATTAAATCTGAAATACCAATGTCCAACACACTGACATCTTCCGTCAATGGTTCGCGCCAATAGCGCTTTTGTTGACTAGCAAAGGTGGGTTCACGACTCTCCAAAGATTTGCTAGTAACATTGCGCGTGGCGCCTAAGGTCTTAGACCTCCAACTAATCCATGGCTAATGGCGTTCAAGCCAAGCCATATCTAGATTAAGATCATATCTCGAATTCAAATCGAGGACAAGGCAGCGTTCAGAGCTGTCAAAGTCCAGAAACTTTACATTTAGGTTCAACGGAACTTTAGGCACTGAGACGCGACTACCAGTCGGTAAACGAACGGTGATCGAATCACCTTCATGTGCTTTGAGCGCTTCAGCATATCGCTGAATTTCCTCAAGGGAACGACGTCGAGCATAATTGCATGATGCTCCGGAGTTGATTGGGATCGACCAATGCTCCTCAAAGCCTTTAACTTTCGCCTCGGCGACTAACAAGCAAGGCTTAAATCCACGCTCTGTGCTGGTGGGCACTTATCTCGGTGGGGCTAAACCCTGTTTTACTCTAACTCGTAAAGAAGCAACATAACTCAGTTCTACCCCAGTAGGGCTCCTCGCACCTACTGGGCATCGACGTTTCCCCGTGCCATAACAGGTTTCTGGTTGGAGCCGGGGTTTCGACTCGTAGGAGTCTGGTGCTGCTTACGCAGATGCCAAGTGGGACGCAAGTGTTTAGTGCTTCCGCACATAAAACAGCGTCTCACTTCCTGTCGTTGCTCTGCAACATGAAGCACGCTTCACCTTCATCTTCAGCATGGCTGAAATCCATCGGTCCTGGCTTAAAATAAGTCCAAGGTGCTCGCAGAGGATGCCCTCGCAAAGCTTGGGTTGTACCCATTCCAACCAAGTCTGGCCGACTTGAAGTTGTGCTCAGCATTTTGAGCGATGCTAACAGCTTCCTCAAAAGTAGAGGGATGGACCCGAAACACCTCGGTCCTGGTAACGCCATTACGAAGACCTTCCATGAATACAGTCACATAGACTGTCTCAAGGAGAGGGTCAGACTCCATAGCAGCCATCAGAGTTATTAACTCTTGGACATAGTCCGTGAACTCATTCCTACCCTGACTGGTGGACAAGAAGCGTGATCGCACGAGATAAGCCTGGTTGGGCGGCAAAAAAAACTCGCAAAAGGTCTAACTTGAGCAAATTCCATGTGGGAAATGCCAAGTCGACAGACGTGCAATTCGCCAGAGCCCACTCTCTTACTCTTTCATCGAGCTTGGAGATAGCCAGCGAGACCCGCTGGTACTCCAGTGAGAAAAGCCCAGATCTCATGGCCATCTCAATCTCACGAATTCACAGGGTCAATTTTTCTTCCTCCTTCCCGGAGTAATGTTTAAGGTCCACTCGAAGGGTACAAGGCGTAGCCTCTTTATCTGGCATCGCCACGTAGCGTGTTGGTTTAGCCGACGCTACTTGGTTCTGAACCTGCCCTAAAAAGGCCGTTTTGTACTGAATGAAGGTCTCGACTCGTGCATTGAGCACATCGAGACCTTGTGCAGCTAGAAACTACACATATCCTGGGCCTACGGACGCGGTCAGCTAATCGAGCGCGACCCAATGAGCCTCAAAGAGGGGTGTGAATTGCTCCATCCTCAATGAGGATCAGCCGTTACCTAATCAGGTGTAAATTGACTACGAGTGCTACCAAGTGTAGCGGAGCTACACAGCTCCTTGAGTCAGAGGAAGCCTTAACGCTCAATGAGCAACTTAAGGTTCAGATAACCCGACTCAAAGAGTCAACAGCTCTACGAGCAACTTTGGTTCTACGAATCCGACTCAAAGAGACAACAGCTCCGAGAGCTGAGGTTTGGTTCAAAGAACCCGAATCAAAGAGTCAACAAGCTCAGAGAGCTTACGGTCCCTGTTCCAGGGGGACCGAACCATTCAAAGAATCAAACGCACTGAGTACACAAGGAGTAGCTGCCTTAACAAGGTGTTGCTACTTCCTTACGATCGCAAGACGCATCAGAGAGGCATGTGCTTTTTGTTGATCAAAATGGGAACTGAATTTTATTTCTTCTTTTAACCTAAAAGAACACCGTAGAACAAAGTAATTAACCTACTCACTTATGTCCTGAATAAACCTATTAAAAGATCTCGTAATCAATGGTTGACAGACATCAGTCTTCAACAATTGATACTTGTGTTCAAATATTACTTTAAAGGGGGTCCCATCCCTGTGTGTACCGCACCTATTGTCGACTACCAGTAGACGTGTAACTACGTTACAGACACAATTGTCGACAAGTAGGATTAGAGGATACGCAAAGACTTCAGTGTATTTGCAATTGAAGTGTTCAAGACTCGCAATGCTGTGATGTACATACGCACATCGCAGTAAAACAACTAGCGGCAACACCGTCTTGGCCATCGAAAACAGCGGCTGACCTGCATCCCTCGAATGTGCATCTACGACTTTGAAGCCGTCAATTGGAGTGCACTTACTCTTCTGTCACAATAGCGTTAGGCAGCGTCGCGTATGACTTGCTTTACTGACATGTATGCGTAGACACGTGCATGCACGTACGAAACAGAGTCAACGTGAACGCGCGCACACTTGTAGATATCAAACAGACGAGGAGGACGATTTCTGCTATCAACACAGAACAGAGCGGCTGTCAAGTATGCAGCGGTTCTTTTTGCACTTAAACCATGACTGGTCTCGACGCTAACTGCTTGTCTTCAGCTTCGTCGATGCATCATCAAAACGCCGCTTTCACTTTTCCGTTCTGCGCCGTTGGAACCAAGACATCGCCGTACATATCGTCCGTACCGAAGTAGGTTTTCGCGACTACAGGCGACACCTTCATGTTGACCGCAGTCATTCTACCCAAGCAGGACTTGTCCACGGGCTTGAGGTTAGCGTTACTAGAAACGTACGAGAGCAGCAACTCCATTCCGTAGTTCCTGCTACCAACTCCAAACGGAGTCGTTTCGATCGTCACCCCCGGCGCGTAGTCGAATGCAACGAGTTCCTTCTTCGCAGTGTCGAGCGTCCCAAACAAACTCTTGGCGTACTTGGAAGTATTCTCTGGGTCCAGTCTGCCATGCATCATTAGCACGCTAGCATGGCTGGGGACAGCCGCTGGCTTGTCCCAGTACTGGTCGTGCGGGTACTTGATGGAGTCAGCTTCGTACTGATAGATTCCTACTTCTTCACACGCTGGAGACCGCTCTTTCGATTAGCGACAAAACAAGCAAACCGCGTTGTAAGCTGGTTCGTTGGTCATGCTCAGTAGTCTTGTACCGAATTAGCAGGTCGCTGTCCAGTGGCGAAGGTGTCTCTCACATTTCGGAAAATCAAATTAACATTGTGCGCACGTCCGAATTGAAAGCCTCGGGCCTGTACGGTACCGAATCCTGTTGAGCGATGGCTACAGAGAGGTGCGTCACAACTTTGCGGTCGTCGCGGTTTCATCTATTGAGCCTGAATACTAACGATGGAATCAAGGATCGCGTGCTTGGATTCAACAGAAAATCGGCCAGTTTATGCCGAACGCCAATGGATGGGTCGCCCCCAAACTCCAGTGCCATTGATTTAGCACAGGTCGACGTAGAATTGCTGCCGAATCTCCGAAGCACGTTATAAAGCGTAGCAGACAGACTAGTGAATTCGAAGTGAGATGCGCAGTCGACGTCATGCGCGCACAGCTTAATGAAATACTCGCCTACGTCGCTGAAGTCGACATCATGCTGCATCACATAGGCCTTCTCGTCCAGTGCTACCGAATAGGCCTTGGCGCTGTCCAAATCGTATCCGTTCACGCTTGGCGGACTCAACTGCATCGGGCGCTGGACGGTCATCGTACCGTATCTCACGCCGTACACGATTGTACTCGCGTCGTTTGTCTGCTCGGAGATGAAGGCAGAAATGTCCATTGCAGCGCTCGTGGTTGAGAACGAAGCAAGGTTTCCATACGCTCTCTGCCGCTTCTCAGCACACTCGGAAAGCTCCTACCACACTATATCATGTTCGTTTTGACCCGTCGTCTGCTCATCTATCTCGGAATGGAGCCGTGTACTCCGTCCCGCGCCGCGAAGGTCCATCGTGTACACGTTGACTGCTCCTTTCAGTCTTTTGTGCAGCGTCACCATCGATTGTTCCACAACACCCACCCACATGAGTCATCAATTAGTTCCTTGCTATAGCATGGTACACTCAAAACCTCCACTTGCCTGGGGTCGAATTAGTCCCAGAGATCAGCCAAACGTTCGCTGCGTTATCCGCCCCGTTCCCATTGTCACGCAACCGCTTGACGAACACCTCAATGCTCGGCTCTATGTTTACCGCTACCTTACATTTACCAGATTGACACAACGGATCCCCGTAGGTCACGCACTCGGCCTCGTATTTGTCTTCGCCGGGAATATTGAACGCCGAGCAAGGTTTCATCCGGGAGATGAACGGCCCGTGTAACGGGACATTGTTGACTACGTACTGGTTGACCAGTACGGAGTATACTTCCACATGACGACAGTGGTCGACAGTGCCCTGCTAGGTGAATAAAGGAAACATAGAGGAAGGAAAGGAGACTAAGTAGTCAGACTAGTCTCTTGGTAAAAGTAAAACTGTATCAATATAATTAAGTCCTATTACTCCTTGAATCTCTGTTGTCCTGACCTAATTATACTAATATAACTATGTGTATGATGACGTCTACTCACCACCCATTGCGCGCGTCTAGCAGGGATTGGTGGGTCGATATCATCACGATATCAACCAATGAGTAGACCCTTCGGTCATCTCAATAATATCACCATGTGTGTGATATTGTTAAAATAATATTCGACATAATAACTCTATTGTCAGATTGTTTTAATGACAAATCTCATGTAACGGGCTACCCCGTTACATCACCCCTACCTTATCTGATAGTCACCGTGGGACTATCGAAAACTTGGTGGCCACCCGTTGGACACCAGTGGGACAGGGAGCATTTGTTGGGTCAGACCCATTCACTCCTGACCTTGCCTCACATAGTTAACATGTCTATGCGAGGTAATTCGAAGACCACACAGCCTGCTGCTATACCAGCCTCTGCGGCAGACGCTTCGTCGTCTGCTGCTTGTTCTCCGTCTACAGCAGAAGGTCTGCAGACGCACGCGGTATCGCACCACGTGCACATGATGACCTTGGCAATGAGGTCATCAATTATGGCGAGTCAGACGTGCCTGACTCGCACAACGTTCCAGAGGCATCCCGATCACCGGCGGTGTCTCATCGTTCGTCAAGAGCACTGTCGAACGAGCGGACTCGTGAAACGCATCACAGTCTGTTCGGCAGTGATGATGAACTCTATGGTGAGGAATACTATGCCTCACCAGAAACAACTCGCGCTTCCCCGCAAGAGCGTGATGACGATGGCGAGAACCATCGTCATTCTGTAAGCCGTGGTACCGAAACAGGTACCACATTGAAGCGTGGTGAGCTCAAGCCGAGGCGCTTGACCGACCATCTCATCGATAGCCTGTCTCACGAGACAATCCAGCACCATCGAATTCCTTTATTCGATGCAACTGAGCTTCATGGCTTAAGTTCCAGCGCGAGTAACTTCCGTGCTGAGGAAGACTTCTATCTCGATGCCTTCCTTAGGCATCGATGGTATAATGGCAACCAAAAGCGTGACAAGAACTCGCTTTTGGCAGCGTGAAACGCCTTCGTCCAAAATGTCAAGAATTTTGGACGAGAAGGGTGGCTTAAGAAGCTTGAGGCGATACGCCTCAAGTTCGAAAATCGAACGCCAACCGGTGCAGGGTACCGGTTGCATTGTTTGTCAAGTGAGGCCGGCATTCCATGCCTCACTTGGGGTGATCCTTGTGCGAGCTGTGTCGACAACTCGCAGCGTGCACAAAAGGACGTGTTTTCCCTAAGTTCGCCCTGGGGAAGGGCACACATCTCGGCTGAGATGCGGGACGCGACTGCAAACTTGCAATCCGTCTACAAGCGCCAAAAGTTCGTGTTTACCGATGGGCCCGAGGACCTATCGGACGATTCTCGTCATACTGGTGGACGAGACCTTCAACGTCAGCCATCAGCTAGAACGAGGTTCCCATCTGTCAAAGGAAGGTGGGTACCCACGCCACCGGACAAGGTAACTCGTCCTTGATTCTGAATCGCCACGGTGGTTCAAGACACGCTCCACAAGAAAGCGTTTCACACCGTGGGAATCCACCAGTGGTTCCAGTGGCGGTGGAAAGACAAGGTCCGGCTCAGCCGCCGGGCCTGCACGAGACTTTGGGTAACCACGAGCGTTACCTGACCGAGCTGAGGGAGGACGTCGATCACGAATACGATCGTCGGTACGCCTTGCATTCGGACGTGCGACGTCTTCGTGCCGATCGGGAGAAGGACCGATCGGAATTCGCGTTCGCTCAGCTTGAGAGTGAACGCGAGAGACGTCGTTTGCGCGAAGAGCTAGAGACGGCTCGTCGCGAGGCCGCGTCGATGAAGGATCAAAATCCTTTCGACGAAGGACAAACTTCAGTGTTTGGTCCGTGATCACAAGAATCTGTTGGGGATTCTTGAGCGCGCTAGTTATCTCCGTTTTCGCAAGAGACCTCGTACTGATGGTACGGGTGGAGACGACCAACATAAAACGTAGGATGCGTGCGCATCCTACGAGGCAATTCGATCGTGTATGCATTGCCCTTGCGGTGCAACACACGAAAGGGACCAATGTATTTCGGCAGTAGTTTACTACTGACGACATTAATGACTACATGTCCAGGTAAGTTTATTGTAGACAGTAGTACTAGATCGTTAACTTTAAATGAAAGAACATTTGCTCTTCCATTCTTGTCTGCGTTCCGTTTCTGGCGGTTCACCGCATTTGCGATGGAGTCCTGAACGAAACGGACTACCGCCTCTCAAGTCAGCAGGAAGTTCTCTGCTGACTCGTTGTTGTGTTTTTCAGTGCGTTTCGTGCGCACTGCTAAGAGATCGTTCTCTTCTTCAACGAGAGTGTCCTCTTCCTCGCTGGCATTGTCGTTGACGATGCTGAATATACCAGCATCGTCATCTCCTACTGGTAAGCTCGATTTCCTCGATGACGACGTTGTCGACATCGGCATCAAACGTATCGGCGTGAGCGGTGATACGTGATGAGCAAGAGACAAAACGATTTTTGCTCGAGCGAGTCCCCCCTTGACTCATAGTCACTTTGTATGAGGGCGGGAATACGTGGGTGGCGTAAGCCATTCTCGTAGAAAGGCGTATGCGTTGTGGACGCATGCACGGAGTTGTTGATGGCAAACTCAACCATCAGTAAGAGCTCACTTCAATGTGAAAAGGATTGGCGTATCCACGAAGAATTTCTTCGAGGACATGGTTCGTACGTTCTGTCTGGCCATCTGTTTCAGGATGGTCGGAGGTTGACATCTTCAACCGTGTTCCCAATGTGCGGAACACGGATTGCCAAAACGCCGCCGTGAACCGAGGGTCACGGTCGGATACGAGCTCACGGAATAAACCGTGGAGTCGAAACACAGTGTCGATGAAGACACGCGCACAACCGTGTGCATTGATCGATTCTGGAACTGCAGCAAGATGTACCATAATGCTGAAACGATCCACAAATACAAGAATACCATTATTCTTGTTAGTGTCTTCGGGAACCCGAAGACAAATTCCATGGATCCATGGACACCGACTCCCAACACTCTGCCGGGACCGGCAGAGGTTGTAACGGTGCACGGAATGAAGGACTAGACTTCACCAGTTGACATACCTCGCAAGAACGAATGTACTTGCGGACAAACTGATACTGACGGGGACAGTAAAAGTCTCGACTGACCGTGAGGTAAGTCTTTTCTCGGCCACGATGCCCGCCAGACGGCGCATCGTGACATTCGAACATGATGCGTACTTGCAATTCATCATGATCGGGAACGACGACACGAGGCGTGTCGTCGGCAACTGCTGTATAGTACAGTAGGCCATTGCGAGTAGTGTACCGATCCAAAGAGGAACGGTACAGGGCCGACAAATCCGACAAGGATTTCCGGGATGGGTTTGCAAGATGACCCACCAAACGGAGGAGATTCGTGTCTCCTGCGTATGCCTTCCGCACGTCGTCGAGTAACGGCGACGACGGCACACTGATGGACAGTGTCGCAACAGTGGGCAAGGCCTCACTGTTGACTCGGGTCGTTGGCTCGAAGTCGGGCCGACGTGATAACGTATCAGCGATGACATTAAGTCGTCCTGGCTTGTACTCCACGGAGAAGTTATACTCCGCGAAGAAAGACATACACCTCGCCATCCTTTGCGAGAGGTGTGGGCTGTTTACGGCCGTGAGTAGTGACGCATGGTCCGTATAGACGATGAATGGTCTATCTCCCAAGAGATAGACCCGGAACTTAGCCAGTGCATACTTCATGGCAAGTAGTTCCTTGTCATGCACTGGATAATTGCGTTCAGCTGGTTGCAGCTGACGCTATTGATAGCAGACGACGCGCTCTGCGCCGTCTGTGTCATACTGCATCAACGCTCAGCCGATAGCAAAATCGCTGGCGTCACAGACCACATGAAATGGTCTGTCCTGATCTGCAATCGTCAATATGGGCGATTGCATCAAGCTTTTCTTGATACCCTCAAAGGAAAGCTGACAGTCAGCGTTCCGTGACCACTTCACATCTTTCTTGAGCAAGCAAGAAAGATGTACCGTCATCTCGGCGTAGTTGCGCGAGTACTTGTGCAAGTACGCCGCCAGCCGAAGGAACTTCCTTAGTCCCTTGACATCGACTGGCACTGGCCAGTCGGTGATCGCCTTGATCTTTTCGGGATCAGGGCGGACGCCGTGTTTACCACGATGCACCCAAGAAGTGGTATTTCGCTAGCCGCGAATATACACTTCTTGAGATTGGCATACAACTTATGCTGGCGCATAAGTTGAAGAACCTGACGGACGTGAGTTCGGTGGACTTCAAGGTCCGTCCTTCTATCTATAGCCCGGCTATGGACGAACACATCATCGAAATAGCTAGGTGTGAAATCCCGCACCGGTCTCAATAGATTTGTGACACATCTGTTGAATGTTGCAGGGGCATTGTTCAGCCCCTGTGGCATCACTAGTCACTCCCACAGCATACCGCTTGGGGTGCTCACTACCGTGAACGGAACATCCCGTTCACGCATGAGGATCTGATAGAACCCATCCATCAGATCCATGGACGAAAAGATGGTACTCTTTGACATACCATCTATGATGACGTCCTTTCTTGGTATCAGCGTCTGAGCCGTTACCGTTGCAGCATTCAACTTGTTGAATGCGTGCACAATCCGCCATACTCCTGTGGCCTTTTACACACAGAAGGTCGGAGAGCTGTGAGGGGATGTTGATTCTCTCACATGACCCGCTGCTAAGCGATCGGCAAAGAACTTGTCGATCGCTAGTACTTGTTCACGAGGCAGTGGCCACTGCTTCATGACACAATACTTTGAGCCCGGTTTGAGCTCGATCTCGTGTCGAGTGCCTTTGTCCTTAGGCAACTCGGAAGGTACGGATTCAGGGAATACGTCCTTGAATTCGATCAAATCCTTATACAAAGGATTTTCCTGAAGTGACTCCCAGGATTGAGACGTGTATCGCTCAATCCGAGTCTTCTCATCGAGGACACTTTCGTCCGTCGATGAACTGCTGAGAACCCGTTCATTCTCAGTAAACACCGTTGCCGACCGAATATCGGTAACGTACTCGTCCTCCGCGACGAGTACACAGATCTGCTTGACTTTGCCACTACGCAGATCACGCAAGAACCGTTTCGGTTCTAGCGTCGGCAGTAGAGTTATCTCCGAAATAATTTCGTAGGAGCAACCAGATCAAGCGTGTAAGCGCCTACTCTTGATCCGTCATTAACCAAGACATTCAGTGTCTTGATTACCTCCTGGGAAATCACTTCCACAGGATCTGGGTGAGCTTTCTCCACAATGTAGTGATTATCTACATTGTGTTCGTGTACAGTCGTGCTAACGACCGTACCACAAGTGAGGCCATCGCACTCACTCGTAGTACCCTCACGTGAGTGTGGGCGTTCCAAGATATTCGTCAGGTGGTTATATGAGGAATAAGTGGCAGGTATCGTAACCGATCGATACTGCCAACTCACCCTTGACTCGTGTTTCCTGGAGCCAAGGCAACCCTAAGATGACGTCGAACTTGTCATCTAGGTCAAGCACGATGAAATCATCATCGTACTGTTCGCCTTTTAACGTGTAGTGGATTCCGACTACACGTTTCTTCACAGTGATCGATGCGCCTGTCTCTAGGCGCACCTTCATCTTCGTTGGAGGGATCTCCCGCTCGACGAAGTTAAAACTTCCTGCCTCTAGCGACTGGCGACAAACAAAGTTGTTCGACGCCCCACATTCAACTAGGGCGCGAAGTGACAAATCTTTTTCCACTTCTAGCTTCAAGGTGATGAGTGACACCTCATCACCAGGTGCAGAGACACACAGAAATTGTGTATCGGGAGCAACCTTCTTCAGGAGATTTGCAAATTCTCTTGAGGTTGCTGGATCAGTAGGGTGCTCCGCCCCTACTGATCCCGACCGTTTTTTTATGGTTTACCTCGCTGTTGCGACTTCGCAACAGCAACGGACCCTCGCCCTCCAGTTCTTCTTGCTGGTGGGTGAATACTGCGCTCTGCACCGCGAGGTTCTGAGCGGGGGATACTGCATTCATATGCGTAGTGTCCCAGTTTATGACAGCGATGACATCTCACCATTGCTTGTCATTCACAGGACGAGGTTTCTCGCCCTCGACCTGACAGAGGTCCATTGGTAATGGACCTCCGACTGCCAGTCGTCTCTGTGTACGATGCGGGGTAAACGTAGCGTGAGCCTGTCTCACACTATATTCTTCTTGCTCCGCTGCGAAGATTGTTTCTGAGAGCGTCTTTAGATTTCCGCGGAACAGGTGGTCCCTAACGGGACCGTCTGAAAGCCCTTGAATAAAGATTGTGATCAACACAAACTCACTCACAGGGTTCACTACCATGCAGCTTGCAAAGTAGCGTACATGTTGGGCGTAAGCGTGAACCTTACGCTTACCCTGCTTGAGTTGCAGGAGCTCCGAAAGAGTCCTGAACTCTGCTATGGGTGGCTAAAACGTCTCACTGAGCAGGGTCTTGAAGATCCTCAACGACCCAAACACATGTGGGTCGTGCAACTTGAGGTTCAGGGCCCAAGCTCTGGCTTCTCCTGCCAGGTTAGACTGAGCGGACGAGACTTGCATTCGCTCATCGTCGATGCGACGAGCATGGATGACATCGTCCAGATCGACGAACCACCTCAACAGGGAGTCTTCCTCGACTCCCCGATACTTGGAAACCTCTAGCTTTAGAGACTCCCGTCGACGCTCACGCGTCGTAGCTCTGCGGACTGAGACTGGTCTTGTCTCAGTGCTTCGGTCCGCTGGTGATCTTGTTGTTGTAGCAAGGTCAACTGCGCTCGCGACTCATCAAGTTCACGTTGCGAGAACTTGCTAATGACGACATGTTGCTGGTCCCTATCCCTTGAGGATAGCATGGCCCAGATGGCTTCCTCGCCAACGGTCGAACTCATTCGTTCGATCGCACTCCATTCGATCTCGCTCAAATGGGAGTAGCTTTCACTGGTTCCGTGAAAGCTGTCGCCGTCTACATCGTCCAACATGAACATGTTGGGCGATGGAGTTGTGGTCCTTGGACGGACTACAAAGTGCTACCAGGTGTAACGGTGCACTGTTGACTACGTACTGGTCGACTAGGACGGAGTATACTTCCACTGACGACAGTGGTCCACAGTGCCCTGCTAGGTGTTTAAGGGAACACAGAGTAAGGAAAGGAGACTAAGTAGTCAGACTAGTCTCTTGGTAAAAGTAAAACTGTATCAATATAATTAAGTCCTATAACTCCTTGAATCTCTGTTGTCCTGACTTAATTATACTAATGTAACTATGTGTATGATGACGTCCACTCACCACCCATTGCGCCCGTCTAGCAGGGATTGGTGGGTTGATGTCATCATGATATCAACCAATGAGTAGACCCTTCGGTCATCTCAATAATATCACCATGTGTGTGATATTGTTAAAATAATATTCGACGTAATATTCTTTATTGTCAGATTGTTTTAATGACAATTTCATGTAACGGGCTACCACGTTACAGACCGAATAGAATTGATAGCGGCCGAGCATCGGCCGATACATCCAGATGCGAGAATGCTCAGCACGAGATGAAGATGTATCGCCTCTTGCGGCGGTGTTGTTAGGACACACGAAGTCGGTTAATGGATATTGTTCTAGCAAGCCAAAGCGCGTGCCGTCCATTTGCACTGCCGCCGACGATTAATTCTGGTCTCGAATTGCAACAGGTTGTTGGCAATCTTGCGACACATAGAGGAATGGCGTATGGTTCCTCACTAGCTGCTGGGGAGACGATCGTCCTGCGATGTGCATACACAGAAGAGCACGCTCTGGTCGAAACGGACGTCTGGATTTTGAGGGTATTAGTTAGACCGCCGCCCGGCTTAAACTAGAACTAGGGTTGTATTATGGTGTGTGAGATGGGAATGCATTTGTGCAGACATATGTTATAAGGGCTCATTGGAAGAGCGATCTAAGGAAGAGCGCACATTGACGCAGATTTTAAGAAGCGCGGCCAATCATAGAAATACGCCTGCATTGTTTTGTTGTTTTTCATGTGAGAGGATATGCGACAGCGGTTATGGCTTACAATATACACCTTTCTCATCTTCAGCTGCGAAATCGGAAGAAGAGAGGAACGATTTGAAGCGGGAAAGCGCTCGGTGCGCAGGGGAATCGTAAAAAAATCACTAGTGTTCGCCTAAAAAGACACCGTTACGATGAGGCTATCCATTAACCTTATTTAATACAAACACAAAAATGGGTAACGAAAATACCATTTTCGATTGAGTTTCGTAAGAAACGTTTCTTAGATAAGTCGGATACTCGGCTATTTAAATGGACTGCAGTGGTCAATTGCGATACGACTGCGCCTGCAATGGCGCAGGTGGGAGCCAAGGGTGTGACGGCAACATCTGCAGCAACGGCTTCTGAACCGACGGAACCTGCTGCGGACGAAACATCAGCGCCCTCATACGAGACAGTCTTTGCAGAGGCGGGATTGACCGTGTCGTCGCGTTTGATAGCGACAGGTAAGATGGTGGCGGTATGTCCAAATGCGCGAGTCGCGATGGCGGCACTTGCAACAACAAAATATATGTTAAGTGCTGCTATTGAAATCTCTTATATCTGCATTTTACATTTTTTACACATCCATTAGTTGCTCATCTGGACTATTGACGCTCTCTTTAGCATTATGTCGGCAAGGTCATGTCTCCTCGGCATCATCTGCTGGAGTCAACAAAAAATAATACAGCGATGACTTTGCGCAAAAGATACCTCGTGCAAGCAGAAATCAGACCAACCCAAGCCATTTTATTATATGGTGTGATCGGTCATGCCATATCAAATCTAAAATACACACGCGACGCTAGTTAGCCGTGTTGCACAAAACCTGTCAGCAGCAGCACAGATTAACAACCTGCTATTACTTCTTCAAGAAAAAAGGAAGAAAGTAAAACCATGTTAAACTACAATTTACGCCGATAGGATATATGCCGGCTAGGGCCAGCGTGAGCTTAAGTAGACCGGTGCCGTATACTGCAGTCTCCTTAACAACACAGATCATTTAGCTCAAATATCGATGGTTGTACTTCACACAGCATCGCAAATTCCTGATACATTGCGCCAATACAAGATGCAAGCAACGCCGGGTTGATCGCGGACACCGCAAGTCACATCGAGACGTTTAGAAACCTGTAGCATTAAGTCAATAATGATGACCATGATCGCTCCAGGCACCCTACAACCATCGCCACAGCATTATATCACCAGCAGTCAGTTATCAAACCTCATTATTTATTACGCATACCCATGTACCTAGACACTACTCGTAGTAAAAACTTTACACCAGCCAGAGAGCTGTTTGACTCCCAGAACGCGACATCAGCGTGGGTCTGCGCAACATCAGCAACTACGATTAATAGAATAATACCAGCAATGGCAATATACACAACAAAATTTGGGATTAGTTTGCTAGTCACTCAGTCATCAGCCACATCTGAAAAGCACACTTTCTGTCTCTTTCTCGCAGTTCTTTGGCTATGACTCCACTGACTGCAATAGTTCGTCCCCCGTATACTTCTAATGTATACTCAAATAATTGGTGGCGATCTTTGGAGACGGTGGGAGGGACGACCGAGAAAGATAAGTACAGTAGCAACATCGTTGGATGCGCGGTGACACAGTCGACGTGACGGCATGCACGTGCGGCGATTGCTGAGAGTGTGCAAGGGCAGGGCCCTAAGCAGGCTAATAAAATTGGGACTGCAGTCCGTTTAAAAAGTGGAGTGTCCGACTTATCTTCGAAACGTCTCTAACGAAGTTCAATCGAAAGTAGTATTTTCTTAACCCTTTTCTATATATATTAAATCTGGCTAATTAATAGCCGAATCCTAACAGAGTAATTAAAGGGAACACTGGTGTTTTCTACGATTTCTTGGTGCGCACCGCCTATAACCTGTAACTTTTATGTTGGCGGCCAAATTTGTCATAGATGTATAGTTTCGTAATAATTATTTCCGCAACCAAAATCGCCTTTCTTAACGCTCCCGTCGCACTGCACACAATAAGCTCGTACTTTGCACGTGTCCAACACCATCCAATGTACGCATCAGTCGGAATTTACCAACGCGCTGTGCCATTACAAATGGCTTCGGCATTTAGTGATTATGAGAGCCAAAGAGGACTTCGGGAAGTGACTATCACTGCGGCCGGCAAACACATCATTTAACCCTTATATTCATTGAAATCTAACTTTCATCAAATTGTTCTGGGGCGAAAAAATTACCATGCCCGAAAAATTTGCGATTGCACGTCTAAATACCTCGAGCAAATAGTCCCAAAATCCCTTGCATCCGTTCCTTTCACTACCATTTCCGCCATGCTCGAAAGTGTCTTTGGTACATTAATTTTATATCGCAAGATCCTGACAAAGAAGGTCGTTGAATACGATGTGAAAATATTGTCGGTCGCACTGTAAGGTAAATGATGAATACTAGCGTGTGTGAACGTTTTTGCTGCTGCCAATTTTCGTGCTTTGCAATAGATTTGGTTAATTGCACCCGTCCCTTTGTCGTAAATAGAGGACATGACAGTCATAACGATGTCGTATAGGGTGAAACAGCCAGCTTTGCCCTCTTGAGTCTGCAAAAGTGGTTCTTTTACACTAATTCGTCTACTTTAGATAGGTCTGCATGGGGAAATTTCGAAAGATCGAGATTTTTAAGCACGCGGGGAATTAGGCGGCCAAATGTGGCTCGCCGCGAGCCATTATTTAAGAAATCTTTCTGAACTTAAGGTTCCTATAACTTCGCGGTAAACTTGTCAATTTAAATCCGAGACAATAGAAATGAAGCTATCGGTGCTCAAGCCATCTATAGTCTTAAATTTGTGTTTCAATATGTAAGGGTCAAGGAGTAGCTGAGTGACGGGGATCGAAAAATGCTACATGTTGTAGATGGTGTACACTATACCCAATGTAGACGCAACTCTCCAAACCATTGACGACGTTACCCCACTATGGGTGAATGGTGTTTTAACAATTAATCAATGATCCACAAGAACATACGAATCAATTCACCTCACAAAAAATTAATTTCACGCGTAGCTACATTCGTTCATATTCTTGACCTCTCAAAGCGCGCCCTCAGCCGTCCCTGCATTAAAATTGGTCAGTTCTTGCGTCATAATTGTTGCGCTCTTTTTAAGAGCATACTTCGGATACTTAACAATACGCTAGCCTAATTGCTTGATGGTCTGGTCATCCTTAAATAAATCGTGCTTCAATTGATCCGCTCGTTCCCTTCGTGTCCAACCATAAGAGCTTCCACTCACCGACTTGTTCCTATTTTTTCGTATTAGCCGTAACCGAGACTACTAGCCGGGAACTCTTTTTTTGCGGTAGCGGATCAATGATAACTTGTACGAATATATCATATACTCGTTAAGTGGTAATATCTAAAAAATGGACTGATCCGCTCTGCAACTACGTTACACTTTAAGGGCTCCTTATTGGTCCGGAACCCCCACGGGTTTCCACCCGGGGGTGACCGGGGGGTAGGGGGATACGTCAACCCCCCCTCGGGGTCCTTGTGGGAGTTACATATGTATTTGTAGATACATATCGGTATATATTGCATAACATTTTTTAACAGATCTTATATTCTCTCAACACAACAACCCTCGGCAACTTCTTTAACCCGGTCCTGCAAACTCATCAGCATCTCAATGGTTTCCCCGTCCAGGAATGCCCTTTAATCCCTGCAAATCAAACCACCCATAGAGAAAGCACGCTCGAAAGGGACACTGGTAAAAGGAATTGCCAGAAGGGCCTTCTCCACTTTGCTTAAACTAGGACAATCCACCTGTCTACGGGGCTAATATCACAAAAAAATCCGCCTCTTTATCGGCCAGGTCTTCTTCAAATACTTTACAATTATCCTGTCCACGTTGGTAATCTTCTGCCGCTTTGCATAAATGAAATCTACATATTGTCGACCGCTTCTCCTTCTTCTTCAGTGGCCATGGGAACGGATGCATGTGTGCTATAGCGGCTTGCAGTAACAGCAAAGCTCTCACGAATAATGCGAGTATGGAGGCCATACTGGGCAAAAAGTCCGGTATGATTGGTGGATCATTACATCTTGGTAAGGAGATGTAGAATTACGGCGTATGGGTAAACATGCTTCTTGAAAGCCGCCTTGAGATACTTTTCAAGCTTTCGAATAATGTCTATAGCTGGATGAAGAAGCTGCTCCGAGTCGTAGGTCTGTTCCATATACAAGATTCATATATTATTGTACATGAGTATTGATAACGCAAATTACCTACTTCAAAATCATAGCTTCGCACCTTTTGCAATAAAAAATGAGGGCGAAAAAGATCGGGAAGATTTTATAAGCGTGGAGGGACGTGAACCCGCAAGCCTTTCCGCGGCCGTGTTCAGAGGTTGAAGAAACTTAATGAGCTGACCAAGCTTTTTCCCATTCCTCATTTGACAGGGCGAATTTCTGATAACCAACATCGCTGAAGCAGACTCCAGCCACGTTCGGGCTGTCGAACCGAAAAGAAAACAATTTTACCAATGCGTCAGAGAAACAATTCAAAAGTACATACCGTAAGTATTAAAAAGCGCGAGCATATCTGGTAAGCCGAATTTTCTCGCGTTTTGACATCAAGAATTTAGCAGTTAACAGTACAGCCTTGTTGATGTTACTCCACATCTTGGAAACCACGTTAGCAACGTTAATCAGAAGATCGTACATAGACTGACATGCCGTGTACACGCTTTAGGACCGTAGCCAAGTTGACATCAAAAACATCAGGTTGGGTGGTGATGTTGTGCACCGACATGATACATGTGATGGCGGATTCCTCGTCTTCATTATTGAAGTATTATTTCCTTCTAAAGTCCTTGATTCCATCCACTGCAGCCAAATGAATCACGTGAGCCACGCATCCAAACAGCTGAATCTTATGATTGAACTCCACATGCCTTATGCGGGAAAGAGATCGAGACATATCGGAGTTTGTGCTGGCATTGTCGGCAGTAATGGCAGAGAGAGATCCAATGATTTCATAGTCGGACAGAACGTTGAAATGCGGTTCTGCAAAAATTTGAGCAGAATCCTCACCTGCTTAACATATTTATAATGGGTAAGAAGAAGGTCTAATGGTTATAATTCACCTTACACATGCAATTACGAAAATGCACTTATCCATCACAGCAGGAAACCATAACACTATTTCTTTCATTTTTCAATCGGTGTCAATCCAATGAGCAGTGAGTGTCATCATAGATTTCAACGCTGGGTGAAGTCCAATCATCGGAAGAAAGAGCGATACATTCGACCTTTAAAAGACTGATCTTGATAAATTCGCGGTGCTGAGCATACATTTGAAAAAGATAATAATACATGGCGTCGGCCTTGATCATCATTTGAAGTATGTTCTCGTTACAGGCGCCTAAAAGTTTGATATAAGAGCTTTGTTCGATGATGGCGAACGGCAGGTTGGCGTCAGCAACGAATTATCGGATGTGAGTTTTGGGATCATGTCCGTTCAGCACATTCTAAAGCACAAATTATTTCAGTCTTTTGCAGATGAAGGTTACATGTGTTTCACAAGCTCACCTTCTCGAGAGTTTTTTTTGGAAATAATTCTGAAAAGATGCAATGTTCTCGTCCTTCTTCTTCGAACTCGCTGAGATTATGGACATTTGTCAGATGCTCGTTCAGGTTATTGGTGCTACCGGAATTGTCAAGTTTAAGTGGAACGACCGCATACACGGCCAGTAGTTCGATTCGTGACGACTGGACCAATGGATTTATTGGCGTCGGCATCAGCCTCAAAATGAGCTCAAACCCAGCTACGTTTGGCACTTTGGGTGGTGAGAGGCGCAAGGGTATCGTTAAGCTCGTCGGCACTGGTTTTAGACATAGAATGGAAAGAGGTGGAGGAAAAGAGCGCAAACGTGGGCAGAGAAAGGGCTTGTCGTTTTGAGCCAGTGTTTGTTTTCATTTATAGCGCGCTGACTTGTCACGTGGCGACAGCAACACAAGTGACACTTTCACAATCGATTTGAAGATGTGCGCTACATTACTATTGGCCAATTTTACATGAAAGATAGAGCACGTATTGCATATGCAATTAAAAAAAATCATGGGGCTCGGGGGGTGAGTATCCCTTTAAGCGGTGGGGTAGGGTCTGGGGAGTGCCCTCAACCCCCCAAAAAAACCGTGTAGGAGCCCTAACCACTTCTTTTGGTCGGCCATCGATAGCCTGTTATGAGTCGTTGTTTTGTCCAATCACTTCTTGTAATAGACGACTCGCATTATACTTAATCTTTGGTCGTGTGCAATAGGCTAGGAAAAGGGAAACGCAGAGTATCTTGTCGACGACCAATCCTGCTATGAATAAAATTGTACAGATAGTACTCCTATGTCCCTAGTTTTATCATATTGAAAATAAGTTCCTTCACTGAGTATTAAACGACTAGTACCATTTAAGCTTATGGACGAAACATCGTCATATTACTCTGATGAGGGCACAGATTTTTGTATCTATAGTTATTGAATATGTGCGAGATTCCCAGATCGTCAAGTGCATATGGCGCGTACCTTGGAGGTTCAGTATTCTGACTATTTTACTGTTTCGGACACACTCTATGACATCTTGTACGGCATGAATTGTATCAGAAACGAATTGAGTGATACGACTGATAAATTTTGTGTGAAAGATAGGGAATAGTTTTGATAAAAAGATGCCAGCTTTTTAAACGTACTTTAATGAGGCACACTTTTAACTTGATAATTGTACGCCATTCAATACCGAATCAATACAATGTTGCGTGCTCCTAAAACTCACGTCCACTATACCTGCACAGGAAGAAAACTATCTGTGCAAGTACGTGCTCCAAATGAGAAAAACGTAAAATCGTATTGACCATACTTAAGACATAATATTTAATATCTAGGGCCTAACTTAACTATGTTATACTACAAACTCCTAATGAAGAACCTCGCTAACGACGCATTAAACGCGTCCAGCAGCGACTAGTGGTTTATGACGTCGACACAATGGTCTAAATCAACCAATAGTGTAGCAGCTACAGTATTACCATTGATGGTGATATTTTTCTACATATTTACTCTGGCGGGTGAATATTGGTCAATATTATCACACGGGTCATATCTAGATTTAACACTATAATATCGTTTATATGTAACAGGCTCTCACGGTCACTTATTATATACAAGAGTCCACGTTAGCATGCAGAGGATAAATTTGGTTGTCGTTCTGCCTAGAAATTTTATATTGTCCTTTTAGTTCATCGTATAGAATCGGAGAAATATATTGTGCTGAGTGATGAACTGTATTTTAAATGGTGGTCACTGTTGCAATAAGAAAATCAAAAAAATGGTGACCTACCTACGAAGTTTGAGGATGGATTTATATACGTCATAGATTGACCATGCAATTCATCAATGTCATAACAAGAATTTATCCTAGTCTGATAGTGATATTGAAAGGCACAAGCTGCAACAGTCAATATTTTATTCGTTCTTCTCGGCATACTATGGCGTACCACTTTTAATGCATGCATATGCTTGGTGCTACTCCATGCCAACTTCGAACTCTTTCATCGATATCTTTTCCACGCATACTTCTAGTGAATAACAAATAATCTAATGCACTCTACCAGACTTTTTGTCAATCATACGAAGTATTGTAATGTGGATACACATCGGTCGGTACAACCCTTATACTGCGTGTGACGATCATAGTGTTGGGCCATAATTTATTACAGGAACTTGACAAGTTGAATGCACCTTGACGGTAAAAATAAATACCATTAGTGATAGATATCATACAAAGTACTCAAACCGGCTAATGTGTGTCAGTCACACAAAATATATAAAAATAACAAGATAAGGTGGTCCTTATAAATGTAAATAATGTGTCAGCGAAAGAACCTACTGTCGTTATATAATTTGGAAGAAATGTGTACTTTTGCGCAACACGGATCAGGCGCCTTTAAACGCTTGTAATGATCAATTTACGCATTCCAATTTATCAAGGTACTCAAATTTTACAATATAGTGACAGCATCATTGGCATATCTGAATTTGCATAAGCCATCAGTCCCCTTAACTATTTTCATTTATTTCGTTAGTATTCAGAGACCCTGTAGTCCCAAAACCGTTGTGCTGTTTGAATGGCTGCTTTGGCTCAAGTAGAAAGATGGTGATTTTTTCAGCTTACGTGGACTTATTATGACCGCTTTTTCGGTCGATTTTTATGTTGTATGAACAGGGAAGCAGAACGATAAGACGAGAAGATGTAACAACAGTTGCAGATTGACAAAGAGCTATTGATAGCTTTGTAGGAGGTTCAACTACAGATTTTTTGAATCTTCATTTCATTTTGCGACATTCAGGGTGTTTACTTACATGTAACGATACACATTGACCGATGCATCAGCATGTCAAGAGAACTGGCTAGCCGAGTAGAACTTAGATAGAATAGACACGTAAAACCAATATAATGGTTTAGACCACATTTCGGTGTCTAAGTGATTACCCATTTATATCGAATAACACACAAAGATTGTTCATATTAACAATTTTACATATACATCGTTTGTTGTGTCGCCCTCCTATATCAATCATAACTTTTTATCTTATTCCGGCATTTGGATTTTATAATTCAATTTGAGATTATCCAAAATCTAAAACATTTTTTGGGAAATCTATCCAGTCTTTCAAGCTATTGTCGCACTTTATAAACGTAGTTTAAAAAAACATATATAACCTATTCTTTTAAAAATTACACAGACGCGATTAAATTTATTCGAAATAATGACATAAGAACATATCCTTATATCCTGTTAGAAGCTACATATACAATGCAAGAATTAACACCACGGAAGGCCATACATTAATATTACATTTTGTTCAGTCGTACCGCACTTTGTTCGATTAGATCACATATGGTTTATCGTTTCAAACTACCTAAATTAAGTTGTTACACGAAAAACTATACTATACAAATCTAACATTTGGCCATACGTTGCCCGCTACGCCAAGGTTATTGTGCGCCGGGCTCTCGTCTGTGAAATATTTCAAAATGAGATCGGTGTGGTGGCCGGTAGAAAGATTTACGCAAAATGAAGGCTTTCAACGGTCCTTGATGTTTTTTCGGTTTTTTCTGCCATGTATGCTGATGTGATATAATGCCATAGCGTATCATGTAATATGGTATTTGTGTTACACATTTGGTTGTTTGTAAGCCTATTACGGACTATTAGGAATAATTATTTGTATTTTATAAGCTTTAGCTTTTAATTGATCGCTTTAAAACGAAATGACACTAATAGCGCCGTAATACATTGTACTATAAATTTGGCGCTTGTGGTACATTCGGATACATCTTCATATGATTTCAAATTGTTTTTTGGACTGTGTGATCGCTAACACGTGCCTGCTTATGCAATGTATACCTCGCAAGATGTTGTCAAATGTGTTATACTTACGATTGTTCAAGCCACGGATAATTTTGGTACGTATATATGATGTATCAGCAATGAAGGAAAGAATGTTATGTGTCGTAATATGTTTATAGTAAGTGTAGTGTTGCCGAGTAATATATCTTTACGATCAAGATAGGGTGCGTCGCTTCTAATCACATTAAAAAGGTGGTAAGTTAATCCAATTTTTCAAACATTTCTTCTTAACGAATTTAAGAAAGCATGAATGATCACATGATACATTTTTTATTCGTTGTAATAAATCATTCCACATTTTGCCGAGGTTCTTGTCGTAGAAAAAGATGAAGGACCAATGCATAGAGGTTTGAAATATGCAAACATTTGCTCTTATACTATAAATCTCAACGTCCTTATAATTGATTTCGTTGGGCCATATTCGGAGTGAGCTACCGTACAGTTATTGAAATAATTCGTTAGACTTAAAAGAGAAGAAATCTAGTAACAAGGTATACTAAACGTCGATTTTTTATTTTATGGCTGATTATAATGTGATGCCGCAATTTCTTTTGATATTATTATCTAGTGAAGATAAATTAGATAATTTATTACAAAGAACTATAAAGCAATGGATATAAATATATAAAGTATAAACATTAATTTAAAAGAAGATATAATGGTATCTGGCATTACAGTTTATCTGTTCCTATAATATGACACTGTAGGCTTAACTAATAATGTAGCTCATTATCATTGTATATCAGGTCAATGAATATTACTACATACAGCAACGTATATAATAAGTCTGGCGAAACCGGAAATCATATTAGCATAAAATCAGATCGTACGATATATTAGCTGTACCTATGTACATGTGCAATCGTTGAGTGTTTCTTACAACTCCAATTACTTGATTAGACGGTTTAGGATAGTGTTGATTATCGCGTGTAAGTGCACTAGCCTTCAATAGGTCGTGCGAAAGAGGATACAATGCATTGCAGTAATTTTAATTTTTGAAACAAATAGGATTATCGGTGATGCCATGACTCGCGCGCATTGCCATTAAATTTAGGTGTCATAAATACCTTACTAATTTCGCACTATATATAGCAATAATGTAATATTAATAGCTTCTTGTGCAGCGTAATTTTTTTCTAAGGTCTTTCATGGGATCGACCGTATACGCTGTGTCGCCCATTTTTACATGCGTCGCAAATGGTGTACACAATTAATTTGAATATTATGTCAAATCCGTCCATTTTCAAAGTAGAAAGCTATTAATTATGAAATTGCATAGCTCGATAGGTATATGTATAGCTTATTTTCTTTCGCTCAATCGACATGTTATTCAATACTTTTTTGATGTTGTATTTCGTTTCATTGCATCGTGAGAAATGAAAAATCGCGTTACTTCGTAATTCTTAAAATAGTGATGTGACGATTTTCAGTCATGGATGAGTATACTGTGTATAGTATATCGGTAACCTATATTATCCCATTAACGACAATTTGACACGTTCAAATGCTAATAGGTTACCCATTCCAGTAATAATCAATAGAGAACCATTTGTATAAGGTTTATGTTTATTCTATCAGCTATTGGCCCCCACACACCCAATTATTGATATATGTACTACTACTAAAACCAAGTGGTGAACTGCTTTCTTTATCTTATCATATCCATCCGAAAGCCTGGCGGGTAACATCGTGTTTGGTTCCTCACACGACCTCGATCGTCTGAACGCTTTTTGTCACTCCCCGTGATACGCCAAATGATCTCTTCATCTAAATATAATTTTTAATTTCGCCATCTGATGAACAGTGAAGCCGGCTTGCCATTTTTATTTCTGTGTTTTTATTACATCCCATTTCAGTCGGGTAGGAGGCTGAAAGGTCTCGTTACCCGGTCTGAACATTTAATCTTGTAGCTTGTTAATGAGCATCAACTGGCATCATTGCGCGTAGGTTGTCGAGCAATCATACCGAATAGAAAAAAATGACGCTTGTATTCTAAACAAAATGAGCTTTCCTTCATGTTTCTCGATCAAATATCTAAAACGAGGGCTGTGCCTATATAAACCAAAAAATCACGGTTGTGTACTGCCAACACCGTGATGGAGGTACTTTTGTGCAGTGTGGTGAGGCAGGTCAAAAATTAGTGACTATGGATCGCGCTGCGACTTAGTACTAGTTTTGTAAAAGGTGTGAGTATACAATGGAGTGCACCACACACCGCGATTTTGGGCCAAGCGACTTTGGACGATGTACTTTATAGAGATGCCTCCCTAGTACAAGCGATCTCGGACATTGATCTCGAGCGATGCGATCTTAAAAGATGTGGTCGTGTGTGACGCGATCTTGAGTAACGCGATCTTGTGCACTACGATCTTTGAATGATAAGACATCGGTAATCTGGTGGGACCATTGCATACGATGGAAGAATAAATTAAGATGGCACAACGCGACACGTGATAGTCCATCCTAATGAATATAATATGCCTAATTAGAGGTATATAATTTATCAGGATACCATCGAATGAATAAATAATTTACGCCTAGGTGTACAAGTGTCATTCCTCTATCCGGGCAGGATCCTTTGGTCTCCCGACGTCCAAGACGGTCGACCGAACACCAAAAACATCGCTCCTGGATTATTTAGCTACGAGAGCAAGATACCTTAAAACCCCTCGACTGCGATTGGACGAAGTGTGTAGGAGATTGCAAGACGGATCTTGTGGTCAGAAGGCTCTCGATTCAAGCATATTCTTTGAATATGGCGATCTCGTAGACAACAGGGGTCATGTATGAAGCATCCCACAAGCATACCCGTGGTCGTGTAAATATTTACATACGATCACCATCCCAAACTAAAACGGTCAAGTTTTTATCAACACGAGTCTACGTAATATACATCCCGCCCTACCGACAGTACACACGGTGGGAAAGCAATAAGCACGAAAGCGGGGGACCCCTCCAATATTCGGTCGTCAGGTCGCCAGTAAAGAGTCGGAATCGCACGAAATTGCGATCAGCACTCCATTACACGTTAGGTTTTCCACCTTATTTAATTACGGCGTTGCAAATATTAGTAATCGATCGAAACATGGATGTGATAGTCTAAAATACTTTTTTGCTATGTGTCAGATAGTCCAAGGTAAAAAGATATATTAGTGGAGAGATGAAGCACGAACGTTGCTTGTCAATATTTATAAGAAGTTTCACAAATATTAAGGATATATTTCATCTTGCAATTGGATGCCGCTTGGTCTATTTAATAATTTCAAATGTCAGTTATCTTTCTTATATTAAAAACTTGAAATTAGTCTATTATAATAGGCTCTGCTAATATTTCACTCGGACGAGTTGTTCGGTATAAAGCGTATGTCAATAAAGGCAACTTGTTGCGGCTCTTTTGGTTTATTTGATTGCACATTTTTTTCCGGCGAATCCGAATTAGATTTAGTTTATAATTGATGCATTTAGGCACGCTACAATAGTCGCTTGAAGTAGAAGTGAATTGTGTAGGTTGTAAATATAATTTTAGACATCTCGTTTTATACAGTTAAAAATTCTACAAATAGTAGGCTGTAAATATATTTTTAAACATCTCTTTATACAATTAAAAATCCAACTAATAGCAATTCTGGTCTTTGGCGTTCGACCCTGGTATGCCAATCATGTTCTTTAAGCTTGTTCGATATGTAATCATCTATTATTGAGATGTTTCCCATCAGATAAATCGGTACCCGGACATTAAAACAAAATCAATAAAAAAGTTTAGGATAAAAGATGCGACACAACAGGTAATGGCTATGTCAACGATCGCTCAACGCATATATCTGTGAAGCTTTACTATTTACAATTCGCCGTTAAATATGACAAAGTGAGATATAAGTGATAATCGAGTGAGTTGCTAAGCTCATAAGATCAATTTTGCGTTTTTTTCGCAATTCAACACTTAAAGCAATAGATTGTTGTAGCATTTGGTCATCTAACCACTCATCAAGGTAATTAATTCGCCTAATACCTATAGCTTACAGAGAGAAATTTGTGAATTAAATGGCTTTAATGACTGAAGATAAAAATCGATGTTTTATGTAACGTTAACAAAGACTTCCATCATAAAATAAAATACATAATGCTATTCCACTGTAATAGCAAACGAAGTATCTACTTATGTGGCTGTACTGCGAGAAGGGACCAATGTTAGACGTGAAATAATTACACTTATGTTAGAATTGCGGACCATATCTTAAATCTATACAAAAATTTCTCTATCTATCAATACAAGTCGTTACCTCATAAAACCTCAGACGTCAACTAGAGAGCTATAACGGATATACTGCTTTGTACAAACGACATCAACGATCGTTTGGATCTATATATAATTATAAAGACCTTATACTTCATTGTTCACAAAGCCTAAATGACCATGCCTGTTGTGATAAAGTTACGTTTAAACGTTATTATTGATCATAGTTTTGTCCTATGTATTAGAGTTGGAACTTAGATGAATTGATTACGGATTGCCTACTACATTAAAGACCATTCATAACAAAAAACGGATCATAATATACAATTATTCGAATTTAGTTAAATATCATAAGGTCGTGCGTCACTAATTAAAACCCGTTTATACTGTCGATCATTATTGCTTTAGAATCATCGATATTCAGAAGTGATGAAATGGTAGTGGTTATTAAATGGATCAATAATCATACTTCTTACAAACTATTCTAGTTATTATGTGTGCTGCTTGCGAAAATATGTACAAAAACGAAGGATAATAATACCACCCTAATATAATAACGTGATGTCAACTTAATATAAGTCAAACAAGTTTTCGGGCATGGTCCAATTTAAGGTGGGAAATTGTGATTCTGGTCTTTTAATTTCATATGATTTCAATTCGATCGAGACGGTATATGATATGCATATACCTATCCATTGAATGAAATAAATAACCATTACAAAAATATATTTTTAGTCGTTCCCCGAGAATCGACACGTGATTTTATATTGGTGAATGAAAATATAATATTATAGTATTACATCTATCACCACGTATATGCAATCGATCATTACATAAAAGTGACCTATATACTCGGTAATCCACGTAAATACTAAAAGGTAAAATATCATTCGAAGATGTAGTATATGAAGCCATAGAATTGGAATACTAAACGACATTCAGATTAAATCGATTTTCTGGCTTCGGGGAACAAGCCTGTAAGGTCGATTGCATCTTTACTTATAAAGAGTGGTCCTGTCCAATCTTATTGCTAATCTAAGGGTCTTATATTTCAAATCCCAATATAAACTAGATCCGATCGATAATACCTATTAACAATTGGGAGGTCGCTGAAGATCAAATGGACGATGTAGTAATTACTATACACTATATCGTTAGCTGCTTTGGACATTAAAACATATAAATTCATTTGTACCTCATTAATATATATTACTACAGGCATAAGATTATTAAAAATGTGACCTTTTTATATAGCGGGCAAAGTCTAACGCCACCATTGTATAAATTACCATTGTACCGATACATTTTGGACTAAGTTACTGATAGAGATGAGTATGACATTAAGAAACTTTACACCTCTACAGACGTGGACATCGAGATAAATGCCACAGTGGCTAACGTTTTGTAATAGGAGTGCATTAAGTAGTTTCTTTTGTAAAGCTTCAGTACTGAAAGAATGAGAGCGTAAGGATTACTGGAATGCCAAAAATGGCTTTCGTCTCAGGTCTAAGACTCATTATATTTGTGAATGAATGACATATTGTGCCTCGATACGCTATGTTGGTGTTGGTTGGGCGGAGATGTGATAACAAATCTCGTCGGATGTCGTCTGAAATAGACAGCGATTGTTAAATACACATAGCAGTGTTCGCGACATAGCGGATGCGTTTTCTTGAGTCTACGTCGATTATCGTCATCAACTAATGTGGTGATCATGAATTGTACGAACAACGTCATCATAGAATACCACCTTATAGACAGGTCGATTATCACTCTTGCATTTAAAGGTGAGACGATATATGTTTTAATTGTGCTCGTATAGGTAAGAGATATTCAGAAAACCTTTCGACACATTCGCGATAATTTGTGGATCATTACAACAGATGTTGTTGTGTTGTAGGAATTGCACAATACGAGCAAAATTAACTAACCATTATATAATACGATAGACTTTTATAGAAACTGATTCGTATTGTATGTAAATCTTGTGTCACCTGTGTTTTCTTAGATGAGGCGGGTAGATTTGTTTATAGGGAAGTAGTATCTGGTGAAAATAATAATGTTTATGATAAGTAGATTACTAGGTAAAAAATTTATGAATTGATCTATTGTTTACGTTCTTGTTGGAATCATGCCTAGGTACCCATTTGTTAGTATATTTGGATTTGCTGACGAGGCAAATATCGTTACTAGACCATTTCCCTTCATGAAAACCTATCCGTACCACGATCGGAACTTTTTCCTAAAATAACATTGAGGCTTCCAAATTTAGTTATTTTTTGACTCAAAATTATATTAATGTGAAAGGAGAGAGTCAAGGATTGATACATAGGGCAAAAGACGTGTTATGACCATAAAAATTATAAAAGTTAAACTATTGTCATATGCCCTGACAGGAAGTAAGTATGACCTTTGTCCATCTACATTATATTTACAAATATGCATTTGAGGTAGACGGACCCAGAAGTGAGCATATAGCTTAGCATATACGTATCAAATGATGAGCTACCACATACCGTGCATCGGCGCATATTTTTGATTTGTACGATGAGGTCTATCAAGGAACCACATATTCATCTAGACACGATCGACGATCGGCCGGGTTGAGCATCGATATGATACAAATAACACATAATGCGTTGTCCCATAGTTTTAGTTAACATCGTTCTGGTTAAGTTCGCATCGTTCAAGATGGTAAAATACTATAATATCGTGTTGATCGAATCCAAGCTTCAACGCGGATTACGCAACCTCCGTCCTTTAGTGTTTTTTATAGTTCTGTTCATTCTTTTGATACATAAGTGTCGTATTAGGTTTGGCGTGGTCAAAAATGAGTTAAGTGATACTAAGGCAATTTGAATTTGAAAATTTGAAGCGCAATTATTATGTCGCAGTTTATATTCGAGGATGTTAGCTCGCGATTTATACAGCTGATCCATATATTTACGCAGAACCCTATCTACAAAATTAATTCATTGTGATATAGTAAATAGACCATTGTCACTGTATGTATTATATACGTCTATCTATCGTACATAACAGTATATATAAATTAGTGTGTCATTGTTTCAAAACAAAATATTCGTTAACCAGTATTATAATCGTCTTTAAAAAAGGGTTCGCATGTCGTCCCACCGCCCCAATATGTTATATATTTAATTTTGGATTAGGGTTGTTTTAAGCAGACTTTAATGAGAACATCCGAGCTGTCTTGCGATATTGTGCCGCATTTATTAAAAGCTCACGTCGTCTTATAGTACATAAAGCTTGATTGGTGCGCTCTTGTTAAGCCTGATAAGATTATTCTGTGTAACTAATTTATCGAGGAGCTGCATTGTAATGGAACATTAAGTGTCGGGAGGCCGAAGGCCTGCGTAAGAGAGCTAGTGACACATATCCATTATTAAAAAACTGAACACTTTAAATGTCATCTGACCATAAGAACTTCCTTTTATTTATGTTTTCTAGCTAAACATAGCTGCCATGAGGCTTATTTACGAGAGCGATCATTTATGCGAGGTTAGGTTACTGATTTTGTATGACCCACAATAATCCAGCATTCCGTTTGATCGTTTTCGGATCATCTTAAGTATCCCGCGGATTCTAATTTCATTTGCTTTGGATCGCGCACACAATGTTCGGCGCTCCCACATATTAGATGCATTCAAAAAGCTGTTTACACCGTGGCTGTATTCTACACAATTGAAGGAAAGCGACTATTAGTGGTTGCGGTCAAACATTTACTCGAATTGTGCCACCAATCTTTCGTAAGAATGTCTGTTTCTTCCTTTATACTTCTTGCATACTCTTCTTTTCAGCCTTACATCCATAATTTAATTTTTGAGGGCGTAATTGCAGAGCATGTACTATTTTGAGCACCCAGATTAGGATCTCAGCCAGTGTATCTCGTAAAGAGGGACGTTTATACCGGACGCGCTAAAACATTTTTTTGCCCACTAGATGGATATCGAACTACATTATCAAACGACTTATTTTTGATCGTTTTTGTAAGCTTTCATACATTTATCGTGATTAATGAGTCCCTGATGAAGTTTTCGCCAATCAAAATTGTTTTATAACAAAGCAAACACGCAATGAATCAATTAAATTTTACTCAGAATATATTAAATTGTTACATGAAATAAAACACGCAAACAGTATACAGTTTCCAAGATAGACGATAAAGAAACCCTCACTAAGAAATATTAAACTTCGATCAGGGAAGGCAAATAGAAACTTAAAAGGCCGTCAAATATATATGTAAGGAGTAGCGAAACGTTTAAGCCTAAACAAATTTCTAGCAGAGATGGATCATTCAACCATAAAGAAAAGATCAAATGTATGATTGAGAATAAATTATCACAAAAATAATCTTTATCTATGCGATACTAATGGCGTGATAATTTGACACCTATGTGTAGATCGAGAATGTAGATCAGCGCTATAATTACGGATATCATCGAGTTTACGTTAATAATAAGGGGTATATCAGCAGTACATTTGTATCAACAGCGTGACTTACAAATTAAACGCGATATAAGGAGTTGTGATAGTCGGCCCAGACGACGTGTAAACCGAGAAAACCAAGTATAACCACCAAATACGAGCATTTTTATACGCGTGAATCTGCATACGTCAGTTTTTTCGGAAGTATTAACCGATCCGGCGATTACTACTATAGATGATTAAATATTACAAATAAAAGATCATCTTTTATGTCGATTCGTAGGAGCCAAAATAAACTACTTAATACGGGTTTCTTGTTGTGGGATTTACCTCACATCTTTTTTCGTAGAAGATGAGGCTTGCAATATCTGAACGGGTGAGGCGGTTCCATTGCGCAACAACTGCGATAGGTGGTTGCTAAATTTTGTGATAAACTGACCGTTTTTTTAGAAAGATTTGCTATGCAATAGATAAATATATATATATATTTACATTTGCCTTGACGTCACCGATCGTGTTGCGAATTGCATTATTCAGAGTGAAAGAATAATTTATACTTTTGTTGGAGAATGACCGATCTGACTTGATTTTGATTATAAAGGAACGGTTTGGAATGCTGATTCGATGAAGTATGATATAGGTCAGTCGGTTTGGTATACTATTGCCTCGTAAAGTTGATTATTTCAATACCGGTGGGGAGCACAAGGGAGAAATAACAACCAATAGATTCCTGGTGTTTTTGTTCACCAGCACTGTCATGTTAGACAATGAAGAATTTCAATTGGGTAAGTCTTATAAAGCATTTAGTTACACGAGACCAGAATTAACACTTTCGACTGGAGAAACAGTAATGTATGATACGACAATCAAGAAATGTTGACGTGACAAATTAAATGCACGATGAGGTGATTCAAAAAGTAGAAGTAGAAAAATATAGCAGGCGTAGAGTAGCACGAGAAGTCTGCAAACGAAGGACAGTATCACATTGATATCGCATGTTCCTATTACGTGCCTAAACAACTTTCCTTTAATATATTTTGTCCTATAACTGTAACATATTTACTCAAATACTTGAATACGTAGATGTCAAAGTATCTGATGGGATGGACAGTAAATGTCAAATAGTAAATAAAAGTAGCTGGCAAGAATGATTCCTACTTTAACATACTTTGAGTGTTTGTTATGATGTGTAAGGCATTCTATAGAGGTTCAGTTTACACCACGGACATACTCGCGCATGAGCAATTATGATATTTGCAATCATTTATAACTCATCAAACATTACTATAGCTTACAATGAAAATCCGAAGCAAATTTTGTTACTTATTGCATCTGAACCTGTCATCGAGTAATAGATGCGTTCGACCTGACGGGCATGATAAGATGGTGTATTGATCCATAACATAATGAAAATCAATGTGAGAAACGCTTTAGGCTCATCATAAATAAAATAATAAAGTGTACCAGAATGAGCCTTACTTATACTAATATGTGGAATCAGAAAGTTAAAACGCTTAGGTCGTCACTTTTCGCTTTAAGTAGCATAAGCCCATCTATATCATTGAGAAACTACGTAAATTGCTACTTACTCACAAGAAAGGTACAAGCAATATCTTTTTAGTACCTCAATTACGAAAATAAACTCATTACTATTATATATATTCTATCTTATATACTGGTAAAAATTTATGTACGCAATCTTAAATATAGATCACGTATAAAATTACATATAAAAACAAATTATTATTACAGCAGCCCCTTTTCAATAGCCAATTTTTGCTAATATCACTCCCCATCCATATTTAGCATAGCATTATGCAAAATAAATATTTTAAGTGAACAATACAAAAATTATACAAAATTCGTTTAAACGAGCGCTCTTTTTTTATCAATCTTCGACTTGTAAAACACCGCTTACATTCGTATATATCTTTTGCATCATCGTTTTTATTGGTGCAGCTTCTTGACAAGAAATACTGTATGCAGCATTCAAATGGATGAGGTAAATATTGCAGTGTATATAAGAAATTGGGAAGAAGAACTTTGTATAGACAACAAATCATTTTTATTAACGATCGAAATGATGCAACCGGTCGTGAAAATCCTTAAGTGATCCATCAAGCATAGATTCGGGAGTTCTATTAGGTGTACTTGGGCACAAATCGATGCGACATACCCGCAGACGTTTACACCGCGAGATTTATTACAGTTTAAAGCTGTGATGAACTCTAGGCGGCCTGTAATCCGATGCGGGAATCAGGAATCGGAGAAGAATAAGGAAGATGTGAGCCTTCAATTCCAGCTCCCGCATCGACTGTACTAATAACGTTTATTGCTTTTAGTAATCTGGACTAATGGAAATGATTATGATACACAAAACCAGTGGTAAAGCACTACATGGACAAGGATGCGCTTGCAAACCGTCAATCGTAATACAAAAAGTATAGAGCGTAAACTACATTTATGCTTTTCTACGAATTCATGAGTTTTCGTGATATTTTCTTTTTTGTTATCGTCCTATCATCCATAAGAATTTGATCGATTACCATGCGTAAAAGGATGTATAATCTTGTGAAATTAAGATGTCAATAGATAATATAGAGAAGTGCATCGCGAATATCAGATACCCATATAATTAAATCGCAACTACGACAAGCAAAGCGGCATATACGAAACAGCCTTTTAAATAACAGACCAATTTGTAATTTGCGAGAAGCTGGAGCTGTTCACGATAATGTCTTTAACGGAAGAGTCTCCCGCTGTTTGGGAAGCAAAATTTGTTGAAAAAAGGTAACATAAAAAAGTAATTAGAACGCCAATATCGATATAAGCTTATTAACGAGAAATATGGTCTTTTTCATTCTATATTAATTGCGACTCTTGTCATTTGTGCCAGAAAATGGACAATAATAGCGGCTTTATTGATAAACATAATAGTGTATACTAAGTAAAAGCATTTCCAATCTGACACGATAAACTTGATCAGACGTAGCTATGGCATCGTTCAGAACGATAAATTATCGATTTAGTGTGTGCTAGATGTCTGACGCAGATACTGCTATAGCGAAGAATATACTAAGACCCATAAATTTGCACACTGAGTGGTTTATGCAATCTTCTGGGTCCAACCTAAGACCACAAAAATAAGCTGCTTAACTGTCAACTTGGCACTAAAGCCCGTAGCAGGTGCAGAAACGTCTATAAAAAGTTTGGGATACGATCGCCTCATCCTATAACCTCGCACAGAAGAACATATGTTGTTGATCGCGATTGTTTTACGAAAAGTTATTCCTTCTTTATATATTAGATAAACCACATATGGTTGATATAGACAAATTTATGAATGGGTATTTCTCCCTACTGATATAAGCTACACGATGACGAAGATATTTGCTATTGTGAGATGCGTCCCTGTGTAAGCGATTACACCTGCTGCGTCTGAACATTGAGAATACTGTACATATGAAAAGCTTAATTTAACAGACTTTCTTACTTTAGAACTTTTAACAAATTGGACCTTAAATAAGTGAATTGATATTTGGTTGATTTAACAATGGTTTTAAGGTGGAAAACAATATAATACAAAGACTGTTCTTGCAGATACAGGTCGATACGGTGAGTAATAACATCACACGTAGCTAGTCCATATTTGTCACACCCAAAAGAAACAAAAATTGCTGATCGGTTTGCGTGATACAGTAAGCATAATTATCAACAAGAGCACTTCATATTGAGAACGCAAATACCCAGTCTCATTTAATTGATTAACAAATATAGCATCAGGTCGATGAAAGGCTAAAATTACAACAAGTGCTTGATTAATAGTGGCAAGACGTTGGTAGTAAATTCATGTAAAGCTTTTTTTATCGAAGAGGGTTTTAAAGTCGGCGAAAGTTAGGTGAACGCTAAGTTTCGTGTAATAAACACTCCTTACCATACAAAAAGCCCAGTATATATCGTTTAGCGACAACTCAACCACCAGATCGCAATGCATTACAAAGAAAACAACTTATTAGGTCGAATAGGTCAATCCGTTGGTGCCAGGACTGTTCAAAAAATATTTATTGACTGTATATCATAAGAGGTTTGCACGTCAGGGTATAACAGGAAATTTCAACGGAGTAGGAATAATTAACATGAGAAAATAATATCATAATCGACAAACGCCACCAAGATTACTTGTTATTCTCCAAAAAAACTGACATGACTTCGGTTTATCCGCGTCAAACATAAACCAATTTACAATTATTCCAATACAATTCTATGCGATCGATGGTAATTATAAATATAAGTTAAGAGAAGTAGCGAAATTTATAGCAACAAAGGCATATCTCGGACAATAAAAATATAGATTACGTGTGACAGTGTATATCACGTTTTTGCGCCAACCTTCAAAACTTCGATATTACTTTCCTCACGCATTTCACCATCATTCGATTCAAGATACACCGACCAATTATTTAAGTATGTCGTTAAAAATTACTATTATTTGAAGAAAGTGATCTTTCCCGCTAAACGGTAAAATGACCCCTCAAGTAATGTTATAGATCCGTCAGTGATCAGATAATGCCATATCTAGCCGCTCATTTAGGATAAATGAAATAGAATTTTTACATAGATCTCCTCCAAAGATAATAATTACGGGGTCCAACGGACCACGTGGCGTCAAAGCTAGATGTTCGAGGTACCCTGTCGCGGATTTCAAGTATACGCCGAGCAATTGACACTCATATTCGCAAAAGATTACTTTATGGTACATTGGATAAGCGTGATGACATCCGCACGAGAATGAAAAAAGCATTGAGCCTTTCCGAGTCACTGTAAGACTCAGGAAAGAGTTTGACTTTTGTTTATCAATGTGTAAGTGAAATTATATGATAAATCTAACAAGATCTGTTGAGAGACTGAGCTTATAAACCAAATTCTTCACTGATGACATTCAGAGGTAAGAGTGATAAGAGAAGTCGTAGAATTGTATTGACAAAAATAAATTCGTGATTATCGTACATTCCCCATTATTCCAGAATCCGAGAAATCCGGTTGCACGTCGATGTTTTCTAATCTACTCGAAAGCGGCAAAAACAAATTTGAAGACGGCTTCAAATCCATTTATACCTACAGAGCTTTATTGCAAAACATACGTCTGGCTTATCAATGATCGATCATACTTCAATCATATCACACACATAAAAGTTTGTCTGGAAATGTTACGGCACGGTCTCGGCCTTCCACAATATGCACTACTTCAGATTAATCGCCGGTCAATATACAGACGTTTTTCGGGCTAGTAGAGATTTTAAGCTATAATTATATGCGTGGCCGAATAATATTGATCATGAATATCCTCTCCGCAATTTAATTACGTTTTGACAAATGCAATGATACAGGGATGAAGTAGGAGCAGAGTAGGGTAATGAGAAAGTCAACGAAGAGTAGTCAGCGAAATTGTAGATATTGCACTCGTTCACGGGCAGATCATTTTTAGCTTCATGCATATCATCATAGGCATGTTCCATATTTATTAAGATATATTTATACGTATTTTTGCTTCGCAGTGGATCCAGTTCGTCGACATTTGGTATCATAAGGTAATACTTACGATTTATGAATACAGGTGGGTAATGTAGGCGATTGCCTATTCCATTATAACGATGCTAAAAGAAATTTAGACATGGGTACCAAAGCGTCTTATCATTCAATCGGTCAAGATAGAATATAATAGAGCGTTAGCGGAATTCATCCGAGCGATATACTAGTTATCTGTTGATGCGAAGAAGACGAAGGTCACTATCATATTGATTATGCAGATTCAAGGGCAAAATAATTTTGATGATAATTTATTGGATGCGCAGGACTCAATTTATCATCTTCTACGACATTTGAAATTCTATAAAGCTCATGTGTTTCCGAGATCAAGACTGGGCCAAATGTTGCTGACATTTACACTTAGCGAATGCTTTTCAAATTGAGATTATAAGTAAGAAAAACCTTAAGTAATAAATTCGATAGATCGCTATAATTTCCGTACCGCCCAGAACGTGATTCATGATTGTAGTAGTCCATAATACCTCATAGAATCTTTACGATTAATGGATGATAAAAAAACTGTCTTAATCTATCCTCTTTAACTATACAGTACTTATAAACTCCGCAATATGAATTTATTCTCCAGTAAGGGTATTCATTCGATCGTGTACCCACCACAGCTCGGAAGAGTCAAAAGTTAAACATATTTTGCATACGACGCGAGCATCACAGCAGTAAAGATACGAAGAAAATAGTCGTGGCGGTATTTATATCTGGAATATGTCTCTAAGTACCAGAATCGTAATAAATTAAAACGATTAAGTGAGATTGCATTGCACTAAAAACGCGTGTACATTTTTTAATGCTGGACGGAAAGAAAATTTGAACTGCCGATCACCTCAGAACTTTAACTAATTCTAATTTTATCAATGCAGCCGGGTATAGGACTATATTAGGCAGTTGTTAATGTAGGCATATTTTGACAGCTTACAAATTGGTAGATAGAATTTACATGTACTTAAGTTTCAAAGTCGAAATTGGATGTTGCGCGAAGTCTCTATTTACGATGTTATGGAGGGGTCGAGCCTATAACAAATCGTTTCGATTTTACAATCTATGTAAAATCATTGCCATCAATAGTTACATAATGGATAGAATGTACAAGTGATTTCCAGTATTGCACGATAAAAGTTCAATCGATTTTATAGAATACGTGGAAAAATCAACACGATTGTCAAGGTCGTACGCGAAGTATTGGGAGCTAGATATAGAGGTCTTACGTGCATGCCATATAGACCTTGTATTAGAATCTTGTGTGTGCACCTTGAACTATACGCACCTCCGATCTTGTATAATAAAATCGTGCTTTCGACAATATTAAATTTATTAGCGTGGTTAATGGGTTTGTATAAGCCTCATTACTGATGCGGACAAATGTTGATGCGATTCACATAATTATTGTAGAATCACGGAGAGACTTACGACATGCATAATAGATGTAGGTTTACCACGAAATTTAATTACTTATATACACTAATCAACAATAAACCCTAGAGTACACGTATACGTCGATCGTAAAAAGCAGATGTATATTTTTCGTCGTATATATTGATGCTGATACTAAGAACTTATTTAGTATTTTCGGGTGACATTCGTTGCTATATCTAAATCTTTAGCCTTCTGACGCGGATGTAAGTCGATCGAAATCTTCCGCAACTTATACATGCAAATTTACATGATAGAAAATCGTGTACAATCCTTGCATGATGTTGTAAAATAGATTGGTAAAGACCACAAATATTACTACACTTTCCCGCCCCGATTCGAATGAGATTGGACGCAAGAAAAAAAACAAGGTGATCGACCGCCGACTTAACTAGTTTATATATCTTCATGCTTGTTCAGGCATCGATGTTAAATTCTTGGTGACAATTATTGGTTTTCGGCGACTCTGTTAAAAAACGATTTCATGAGTCATCGCATTCTTGTGAGACATAAATGCGAATAGTCCAATTTATCGCTTATTAGTTTTAGGATTACGTTAACTTAACCCTTACATAAAGCGTGCATCTATCTTACATATGGATTCAAAAAATTCAAGGAAACAATATGCACACGATATTTACAGTGATACTCCAGTTTATTTTGTTCCGGAGGTAGCGGAGACTTGATGCTAAGTGGTCAATAATAAATAGTTACAGTTTTGTTAAGTCTTTGTGGTAAAATAATGCTGTCATGTAGCTTTTTAATCGTTAAACGAGGAATACGAGCTTTAAATTTTTTATTTTACATTACCTTTATTCAAGTAGTAGGCATTTCATAACTCTAAGTTTTGCCATGCCTGATTTTAATTGGGTCAATATTCAAGATACATGGAATGCTGTTGTAAGATTGAATTCAATGTATAATGCGTTCTGCTGTTTCATCGATGCCTAAATTTGCCTTTTTGCGCGCAACACATCAAAACTCCATAAAACATTTATATATAAATATTGTTCGCAATTTGTTTGTCCTTATAAGATTAATAATTGCTCTTTGCTATGTACCAATAGACTTAAAAACAAGATGATTGTTACATCGTTAATGACATGGCTGTATCAGGTACATAATACAGATTAAATAACCTGTCACCGCAAGAATCAATAACTAAAAGATTAGTATGCATACGCTGCCTATTAAGGCTGCGGTCTTTATAAGCATAATATTATATTAAACCGGTTTGTCGGAATCTCCTCGCTGAGAAACAAATTAGATAAAGAAATAAGTATTTGGTGAAACATATACAGGTCTGTTCTCTAAATTAAGAATTTGAACGAAACAAGCTGTGTTGATATATCGTATTCATATTATAATGGATCTAATATCCCTATCACCACGCAATATTAAATTTATGTGTAAATATCAGTAGACAAATACTTATATGATTCTTTACACACCCAGGACTAATTAATTCAACTAGGGTACGGGATTTAATAAAAGAACTAACAATTATCGTATCTGAATCGCTCAGTGTGTGGTCTTAAATTTTCCGATTCTCCAGTAACAGTGCGCAATAATGTCGCCGCGTCGATCCTCATTATTTGTTTTGCTGGTACAATTTCGCAAATCATCTGAAGTGTATTTTAATTTGATTACCAATTTTATTCGTTCCACAATTAAGGTAAATATTTAAGACCCGTTTCTTAAATTGATATGAGATTTAATATAGCATCTGCCCGATTTAAAAGGGGGACGTGCACAAATTACAAACACGTTAATTACGAAAGCTTAGTAATGCTGTATCTTTTTCACGTGAGAACCAAGTGTGAAAGTTAGCTACCAGCTATATTACAACATTAGAGATCAAATCATATTTAAACTTTAATTCATACATCACGCTCCGGGTAAACCCTCTGTATAGATGATTTTAAATAAGTACAGAATGCGTTCGAAACATTTTTGGCACTGATTTTATCGGAGATCGATTTCATCAAACGTTAGCCGGGTCATTTCGGGGCCGACGTCAGGTAAAGCGTAATATTATTAAATAGGACACTGACTTGTTAATAGCCGCACTTGTTGATCCTAACTACTGTATCGTTTCAGATTTAAGGTCGCCCTTTATCACTGAACAATGCGCTATACATATTAATAAAATGGAATGGGAAAACAGTTGATATAAATGTTAAAAACACCATTGCATATAATTTCTTACGTAACTACTAGACAATATTAGTTGAAACTATGTATATAATTCGTCACAAATACAAAAGACAAAGTAAAACTCTTACCAAACCTCTTTAAGTAAATCTCCTCCTGGATGCATATGCCTGCTCCACAATGAGATTCTAAAAATTTACAGTACAATAAGGGTATTTTGGCTCGATATAAAGTAACAGATTCTTAATCATCCATCATACCCGACCTGAGTTATGTGTGATCTAATAGAGCACAATAATAAAATGGCAGTCGTACTGCTCAAGACATTTGGTATCAACACAGTTTACAAAAGTACTGCAAGAAGAATTTATGTCAACTTCTTGTAAACTGCATTCTGCATAACTTTCTTAATTTATTATAGGAAGAACGTTACTGCCATTTAATAGCATCGATTTGTTTAATAAACCTAAAGACCAAATAACAATGAAACAATGCTTCAGTTTCGAAACGAAGCTTAATATATGCAATCAACATTATAATACATGATCGATCTCTATTATATAAATTAAAAGAAATAGATACTGTCAGCTCGGCATCTATACAACATAAATACAAAGGAAGAAAAATTATAATCTACACCATGCATGTTATTATGATAGCGTTAAAAAATAATAGATCTAGTTTGCCATCGGCCACACTGAAACACCATCCGTATAGCATGAAATTGAAACATATCACAAAATATGAGCCAATCAATATCAAAAATGTTTAAGCCTAAACCAGACAAATATGTATCGACAACGCATGAGTAAGAATAAGTTTCGATGGACATAATATTAGATGTCGCCGTCAGAATATCGATGTTACTGTACGATACATACACAGGTAGAGTTCAAAGAAAGTTATCTTTAACATTCTTATTACTCTGCACCAAAGTAGTTTATTCATTTCTTGTCCATATGGACCAGGAACTAAAGAATTTCTACATTAAATTATGGCATTATATCATATATTAACACATATTGGATAAATATCACACGTTCTCCCTTTATCCATGCGACAATAAATACCATGCCGAAGGTATTTGTTATTAATACTTTTTATATATTCAATTGTAATATCCATCGGAAATATATAAACAAGTATATCAAAAAGGATTAAATTTTATCATGGTTACATCGGATGTATTGTCACAGATTTTTTAATGGCCGAGGTCGCGTATGGTATGGCAAGAGAATAATTGAGGTTCAAAAAATTAAATCTGAAAAGAAAAAAATGTTGTAGGTTTAAGAGTCAAAATCAATAAAAAATTAACTCGAAGGACTTATTGTTAAAAGAGTTGATGGATTTCTAATGTCCGATCGTTTACCTACATTTGTTTTTTATGGAATATGCATCTTGTTTTGTCAATAATACAGCATCTTAATAGTGTCAGATATTGATAATCGATGTGTTTGCTGTTTCAAGTTATGTATAAATTAGCATGACTGCATCCAATCGAGTCGCACACGCATATTGTAGTAAATCAATGTCGTAAACGGCAAATAACACTAATGCAGAAGATTCGAGATATGGAGATTGGCGTCACAAACACTACATAAATATGCCAAATATACGATAAGTTTAAGGTTTTTACAATTCACTTCATCGCACCTAACATATGATAGTCCCTAATTTTTTTATATTATTTACATCCGTATATGCGAAGGAAGCAATGATGAATTAAAAAAAGACTTCGGATAATATCAGTGTCTAAAACAATGTCTTGATTTAGGTATATTTAGTTTTTAGGGCCATAGGTGCGACACATAGGTCCATACGTATCAAATAAATAAATTTAAATGTGAAACAATTTTACAAGCTCATATGAAATCCTTATTCATGGACAGATATTAAGAAACATATCAGTATGAATAGAAGACTATGTCAATATAAATGTAGTTGTAGCAACCAGTGTGTTTCAAAAAAGAGCCAGCGATATATATGTATGTATGTATTTGTGATAAACTTTAGGTAATATGGCTTTAACCACAGTTCCTCTATGCTTCAAGGAGATTGTAAGCATTGACTACTGCGTAAAATACGATAAGTATTCTCTCTGCTGTCGATTACATACTGAAGCTATAAAAATTGTATCTTCTTGCCTTTTACTAGAACCAGGTCATCCAAGTTAAGATTATGGGACTACGATGACGATAAAGAACCATTTTTGCAATATACATGATAAACTCAGCTAATGTTTTACCATGCTACGAGCTCAGTTTACGCTACCATTACATCATCGTGTATAACAAAATCTTCATATATTCATACCCCGTATAATGATAAAAATTGAGAAAGTAAGTTCGATAGTGAGCAAAATGTGTGCTTGATTTGGTTTAAATCCATGTTAAATGGTGGATATGTCGCAATTGATATGTCTCAAGCGTATCATTATACGTGACATTGATTCGTACGAATGATCTGGGTCTCGAATCTATATCAAACTATTAAGAATAAGAATAAGAAGATATGCCTTATTAGGTCGCGTTCGCACTTCATCCTCCTCGTTCTTTACTTTCAGATCGAATCTGTATATTAGGGCTTAAGCTGTATGTTTCGATCACGCATTCAATAATTAAAAATTTAAGCGCAATCAACGATTTGTTTTGTACTACAATACAAGGTGTGCGATACTCGATCCTTGATTCACGATGTAAACCCCGTGATTGAGGACAAGATCGCAATTTCTATCTATTTGTTTACCGCACACCGCGCTCAGCACATTGCGATTAGTGATTTTACAACCCGTAATTCTGGACCATTTTTTATATATGGATGTTGGAATAATTAGAAATACATATATCAGTAGACGGTTTAAAAATATGACAACAAGTAACTTTTATGTCGGAGATTATTAGATTTCCATTGGTATATATGCTTGGATGATGTGGGCATTAAATTAATCTTTACATAAAAGCGCATATGCGTTATTCTAATTGCGGAAGTATTACTTCGGTCCCCGGCGTCAGGAAACGGTAATCGCGCAAACAAGCGATCACTTTCACATAGCTAAACAAGAACTACAATGACTCTCAGCCAAACGGAATGCAATGTAATACAAGTCATCATTTTACTTATAATTCGAAATTTAAACGAGTGAGTGCGGTCAGAAGAAAAGTGGATCAAGCATGTGTTTTCGACAAAGCGATTTCAAGAAGACTAGGGTGACTATATATGCGCCCTACGAGATCAAATTGGTAGAGTCAGGATTCTACTCAACCTAGCCCTGAATGACATATAATAGTAGCTAAGTACCGCATCGCCTCGGTTTAGGTAGAAGTTATTATAATAACCCTCGACGGGTGCACATGGTGATGGGGGCTTACCAACTCGCAAAAACGGAGTACATATGTCCGACGACCGAACGTCCGCGCGCTAGTAGACAGGCGGAACCATGTCGGTGATCACTTGAGCCACAACATCACAAATAAAATATATAGTAATCAGTGCTGTATGACCTTACCGATTAAGACTCTGTGGCGTACACATCGCATCATATAACCCTAACTGTTACTAAACGGTCTAGATCATATATCTTTGGGTTGACAAACACACGACTTTAATCCATGCAGGATTGACTTTCCTTTTTCGTTGCTAATAAACTGTAAGCACCTTCTTTTCCAGCATCTTTGATTCTTGTGAAGCTTCTCGTAAAGCAAGGATAGCTTCTCTTGCGCAGTGTCAAATTCACGCATCATCATCAACTTAGCTACAGTGTATATGTCATCCGCCCTATAAAGATATACTGTTTGACGTTTACGGCCTGCCCACTATAAATTATATATATATTTTTGATCGTCGGATATGTATTATTGAGATGGATGGTAATGAGTCACCTATTTCGCTAATTGATGCATATGGTGATGGTAAATCACCAAATCTTTCAAGCATAAATGGCCTAGGGCCAAGACATCTCGAGCAGAGATCTAATGATATGCGTGAGGTGGCAGCTGTAAATCCAATGGGTGAAGAGCTCGAGTTAAGAAACTCTCTACTAGACGTCGGCATGGACATCACCTTTCGTATGAAGAAGGGTATGATTAGCGATAAACCAGGAAAACCCTTGTACCGACCTCTATGAGGTGCAAGACTTCACATAAGAGACGCAAGTGGCGTCAACAGACAACTTTGAACCGCAAAGTGTCCATGTCGTTGCAAATTACTCATAGTAATAACAAACTGTATACACTTGTCAATGAATTACTGGGCACGTTGATAGCAGCGTTAGCCTTGAGGTTTTACATCTGTTGGTGCTCTGTTTGATCCGAAAAAGATTCCTGAAGACGATTTTAGTCCATACTTATAGGCAAGCGACTCATCCAGTCTTGTGTTTATTTGCGAGGGTCCTAATCTAATATTTTGTCACGCATGGATGAGTTCTTTCGTGAAGACAAGAAGACGGCACTCAGTGCCCTTAATCAATCTGCGATCTTTGTGGGTCTTACGATTTCCTTCTATCCTTTGATAAAGTTATTTCAGGACGTAGTGCGTATTGACCTACCGTCCTTTTTGCCTCCCGATAGATGTGTTAGTTTTGAAATTGACCTATTCCTTGTGACTAAGTACTGAAATGCACGACAGTGTCTCTTACCAATAGAAGCGTGTGACGTCATTGACAACTTCTGTCGTGCTAATTACGAGGCAGAAAGGTATGGGTAAAGGTCTCTCTTTCTACGCCCACATTTTGTGTCAAGAAACAAAACGGCAAGTGGCGCATTTATCGCGCTTTTAATAAGCTAAATACCGCCACAGTACCGACACAACCACCTTTTACTCGAAAGGATGTGCTTTAGAACATCATACTTAAATATACAATTCAGTGCACTCGATTCGGCGATAGACGTTACCAATTGCTCATGCAACCCAGAAATACCACGCTAAATGCGGTCAGCACCCCAAACGGTATGCTTCGGGAGTGACTTGTTTTGCCTTAAAAACTGTCTAATTCTTGGCCATATTAATACACTTCGTGATGCTGTTGTTCAAACTCTAACAAGGCTACGCCCAGACATACTTTGAGGACATATTTTCATAATTGTGAATTTAATGGTCGGTCTGACATAGACACAAAAAATTGATCATTTGCGACTAGTGCTTGAGTTCATGCGCACGAATGAGCTGTATGAGAACGCATCGAGATGCCTCTTTGGTGTTAAATTTTTCCATTTATATCAAATACATTATTTGTAAGTACGGCTTACGTGCAGACCCCGCAAAGGTTAAAGCCATCGTTGATTGGCCGGTGTCCGAAAACGAAATGGACTTACGCAAGTGGTTCATCCTCGCCAACTGCTTGCAAAAGTACAGTGCACATTAAGCAGACATTTCTCGGCCATTATTTAGCTTTCTAAAAGAGGGTATGAAATGGTTCTGGACTAACACACAAAACGGTGTTCTATAAAGGTGTTCGATATAGTTTCCTTAAGGCCCCGGTCTTGGCATTTCCAGATCTTTCGCGGCCCAATAGTCTCGTCTTTAACGCTTCTGACTTTGCTATTGTATGTGCACTGTTGCAAGATGACCCAGATTGTCATGGGCGTGTGTCCGCGTATGAAAATCGATAGATGAAGGCTGTAAAGAAGAACTATCTTATTGAAGACAAACACCTTCTTGCAGTAAAATTGACGCCTCACCTTTCTCTGTGATAAAGTCTCGTTAGCTTTCGTTTTTAATCTAGTACAACTACACGGTGAAGTATAAGCCGGGTAAGCAGAACCTTTTGGCTGACGCATTATCTCTTAGGCGTGAACACGAGATTAATCATGTATGAATTCTGTCGCCATTCATATTAGACTTTATTTGCGCGTCCTATGCCAGTTATTACTACTGTTTACCTATGCTACGTGATTCTGGGACCTAGGGGTTTACAATCTCAGACAAAGAATTGTAAGCAAGCTGACGTGCAAGAGTACATCAATATAATATTTATTGAAATTTGCTGTGCGACTGCACGAATGTTTGACACGTTCCATGTATTGTGGTATCGCACGATGAAAAGGTTTAAGGTATCGTATCCTTTCTAAGGCGCATGATACTGCGTTAAGTATTCATACCTGTCATGAGAATACCTATAGCTCAGTTAGCCAAACTAATTTGTAGTCCAAAATCTACAAATGGTCAGGCGCGTATGTTCGTACGAGCGACACGTGTAAACGGATTAAAACCTCGGTTCATGCGGCTGCACCTCTCACTAATTTACCTGTACATACAGGGTGTTTAGAGTTCATCAGTGTGGATTTCGTGCTCGGTTTACCGAAGTCTTAGTTTGGCAATACGAATATTATGATCTTTGTTGACCTTTGAGAAAGATGGCTCATTTGGTGGCTGTGACTGATATCGTTGAATGTAAAGTACAGAGAAGCTTTCAATCGATCATATGTATCGTTAACGCGGTTTGCATGTGGCAATTATATCTGATAGAGATCATCATTCCACTGGGAGGATTTAAAGTACGTATTCATGGCGCTGAGCGCCCGTTTAGACATGCCACCGTGGGTCATCCATATACCGATAGACACATTGAACGAATTTTTATGCAATCGGTGATATTTTACGTAGTATTTGCGATGACACCCCTAAACGTTGACGCTCACTACTCTCTGTTGTTAATTTTTTGTTTATTAACGCCTTGCATGCTTTTACCGACTATACATTGTACTACGTGAACGGCCTCACACACCCTCGCGTTCTGTCATGCTATTATTACAAATTTCGACTTGGTTGGGTAGAGATGGCCGACAGGGTTGCTAATATAAATTCTATTACTGTTTGAAACAAGTGAGAAGATTTCTCGCGATGCAAATAAAAGTCCTACGACACGTGTATCACACAATGGCTGAAAGACAGGAAAAACAAAATCAATAAGCAGATTCCAAACGCAGATAATGTATTGAAAGTTATGCGGCAGAAAACTAAATGCGAATCGAAGCCAAAAGCCAATCCACACTCCTTACCTTCCGTTCAAATTGCGTAAGTACCCAGTACTCTATGCTGATATACTCAATCCGTGTTGTAACGCTTCCCTATTAAGTCTTAAGACGCTTGCGCCGTCGAAGCTGGCTATCCCAAGAATGGCTGCATGTGCGTCAGGATATCATGATGTCCCTCGGACTGAGGTTCACCTCGGTCCAGGGCTAGTATTTGAGTCTTCATGGAAAACGCTGTACATTGTGTTTTAAGTCGTCAATAAGTCGGGGTAAGTCGGTATGAGATGCCACTTAGAAGGCAAACAGAAAGGTACTTGTTGAAAAATCATACACGGAAGCTCTGCTGCAGCACATGAGGGACCAGAATAATTTATCCACGGTTGCAAGGTTAAGTCGCGGAGGCATTTTATATGACTTATTTTGTAATTTATTTAAATTAGCGTGTCGTGGCTATGTTACAGGTGCATTTCTACTAAGCTTATTCTCAAATATATGAAGTGACGCGACCCGAATGTGATACAACTGTTGCCATATAAACATTAGGTCTAATAGAAAGGCGCTGGAGTAATCAGCAATAACGCCCGGTGCATTTAGCCTCTCTGCATTGTAGTGATCCGTGTACGTTCTCACGATCCTTTGAATCAGCGAGTATGGAATGATTTCACCTTCACCCTTCGCAAAGAGCATATCGCGCACTTGTGCAAAGGCCTTTCTATCGATTAGAGTAGGTGGTGGTGACAAATGATTAAACTGCGCGTATCGTAATTGAGACGATTCTTTTCCATTTTGACGTGCCTGTTAATTTCGTCCACCACACAGGACGAGGTTCCAACAGCCTAAATTTATTCGCCATCCATCTTTCGGTGATCTGTTTGACAAGGCGACGTCACACCAAGGAAGTTGGCCTTACTTAAGGGTAGGAATTGAAAATATAATGTCTGAAGTTCTCGCTGCCGATGTACTCAGCTACAGCATTTAGGAGTTCAGGATGGGCATCACCAAAAAATTAATGCGAGTCGCCCAGTCTTTAACAGACTCTGCAGATTTAAGAGGCGACTCATAATGCAGAATATGATTTTTAGCATGCACCACGTCGCGATTGGAGAGCGATAGATGTGTAAGCTTGACATCGATTGGCGAACGATTTTGCGTGTCTCCTTCCTGGCTGTTTCCACTCAGTGCACCGGTATTCTGACGTTTTGACGCGCCTCTTGCCGACGACATCATCACCCTGGAAGGTGCGGTAGAGGTAGACTCTGCTAGACACAAAAGCCAACGACAAGCGAGAGGGGAGAGGAGGCGAACTTTTTTATGGCTGAGAGTCGAATGCTTTGGAGGACGCCTATGTAGTGGAACGTAAAATGGATTGTGGACGACGTTGTGGGCGAGACCGAGAAGCAAGTGACATGATTGGCGCGGGAGTAGGGAGTGCGTAAATACGTTGATGTTTGTCTAGTGTAACGGGGTAGCCCGTTACATAATATTGTCACAAAGTTTAAAATGACAATAACGAAAATTACGCTGACTATTCTTTCAACGATATCATCATGCTCTGTGATATTGTTGAAGATGACCAAAGGGTCTACTCATTGGTTGATATCTTGATAATATTAACCCACCAATCGCTGCTAGACGCGCGCAATAGGTGGTGAGTAGACGTCATCATACGTTTAGCTATGTTTATTCAATTAAGTCAGGATTAACAGAGACATAAGGTTGATAGGACTAAATTATATTAAAATAACAAATTTACTTTTACCAGAGACTAGGGTGTTTACTAAGTCTCCTTTCCTTCTTCTGTGTTGGTGCAATACTTAGCAGGGCACTGACTATCACTGTTGTCAGTGGAAGTGAGCTCCGTACTGGTCAACCAGTACGTTGTCACCAGTGCCTCGTTACATCTAGACCATTCGGGAATGCAGTGGCGTGATCTGTATGGCAGTATTGACTGCGTATGGGCGGTGTAAAACGTCTGAACCGATCTGAACAGGCTACTTGATCGCCCGGTTTGTAAACTGCAAGTGCGCAATGACGCGCGGAGTGCCAGGACTTGTTTTCATCTTCAGCTTCTCCGTTTCTGCCACTAGTATCTTTTGGTTACGCGCTTTGGCTTAGGCTGTGACGCTGTTGTCTACTCTTGCCCGCATGTTCGCTCCGCACATAGTAGATGGGCTAAGTGCATACTCACATTGCTGTCACTTATATTTGCACGCACGTCTGCGCCGAAGTGAAACGCATGGGAATGTTGTGGCACGTATGATCTTGACCCCTTCACTTTTATAACTGACATTGCCTTACCAATTCGGTTGAGATTCAAGTGTATTTAGTGTTTCATTCAGCGAAGGCTAAGCAATGACTGGTGGCCGCTGCGAGAAATGATGTTTTTACTTCTCCGCCGAATTCTCATTTACGTGGAGAATAAGTACCTTCAGTTGGAACTCGTGCATGCATGGAGCGTGTTGATGCGTCCAGAGGGATAGTAGAATCCGCCATGAAGTAAGAATAGCGCTGACATCACACATGTAACGGATTTACACGTCGACTGGTAGTCGACAATCGGTGTGGTACACACAAGGGATAGGGTCCCCTTTTAAAGTAATATTAGAACACAGTATCAATTGTTGAAGACTGATGTCAGTCAGCCATTGATTACGAGATCTTTTGATAGGTTTATTTAGGACATTAGCGAGTGGGTTAACTGCGTTGTTCTAATGTGTGTTTTTTTGGGTTAAAAGAAGAAATAAAATTCAGTTCCTATTTTGATCCAAAAGGAACGCGCCTCTCTGAGGCGTCTTGCGATCTTTGAGGAGATGGCAACGCCTTGTTAAGGAAGCTACTCCTTGTACACTCTGTGCGTTTGATTCTTTGAATCGTTTGGTCACCTTGATCAGGGACCGTAAGCTCTCTGAGCATGTTGACTCTTTGAGTCGGGTTCTATGAACCAAACCTTAGCTCTCGGAGCTGTGGACTCTCTAATTTGGGTTCGTAGAACCTTAAGTTGCTCATTGAGCGTTAAGGCTTCTTCTGACTTAAGGAGCTGTGTAGCCCCGCTACACTTGGTAGCACTTGTAGTCAATCTATGCCTGAGTCGTTACGACCGATCCTCTGTGAGGATGGAGCAATCCACACCCCTCTTTGAGGCCCAAAAAGTCGCGCTTGATAAGCTGACTGCGGCCGTAGGCTTAGGATGTGTGGAGTTTCTAGCTGCACAAGGTCCCGATGTGCTCAATGCACGAGTCGAGATCTTCATGCAGTATGAAACGGCCCTTCTAGGGCAGGTTCGAAACCCAGTAGCATCGGCTATGCCGACATGCTGCGTGGCGATGCCAGACGAAGAGGTTAAGTCTCGCCCCCTTCGGGTGGACGTTAAACATTACTCCGGGAAGGAGGAAGAAAAATTGACCCTGTGAATCCGTGAGATTGAGATGGCCATGAGATCTGGGCTTTACTCACTGGAGTTCCAGCGGGTCTCGCTGGCTATCTCCAAGCTCGATGAAAGAGTAAGAGAGTGGGCTCTGGCGTGTGGCACGTCTATCGACTTGGCTTTTCCCACATGGGATTCGCTCAAGTTAGACCTTTTGCGTGTTTTTTCGCCGCCCAACCAGGCTTATCTCGTGCGATCACGCTTCTTGTCTACCCATCAGGGTAAGAATGTGCTAACGGACTATGTCCAAGAGTCATGAACTCTGATGAAATGCAGTCTGACCTTTGTCCCTGATACATTCTGTGTGACTGTCTTCATTTAAGGTCATCGCACTGGCGTGGCCAGAGTCGAGGTCTTTCGGGTCTAATACCTCGACTTTTGAGGAGGCTGTTAGCATCGCTCAAAATGCTGAGCACAACTTCAAGTCGGCCAGACTTGGTTGGAATGGGTACAACTTAAGCTTTGCGAGGGCAACCTCTGAGAGCACCTCGGCTTACTGTAAGCCAGAACCGATGGATCTCAGCCATGCTGAAGATGAAGGTGAAGCGGAGCTTCATGTTGTAAAGCAACGACAGGAAGTGAAACGCTGTTATATGTGCGGAAGCACTAAACATTTGCGTCACACTTGTCCTTTGCGTAAGCAACGACCGACTCCAATGGGTCGAGGTCCTACCCCAACATGAAACCTGGTATGGCACAGGAAAACATCGACACCCAGTAGGTGCGGGGAGCCCTACTGGGGTAAAACTGAGTTCTGTTGCTTCTCTACGAGGTAGAGGGAAACAGGGCTTAGCCCCACCGAGATATATGCCCACCAGCACAGAGCGTGGATTATAGCCTGGCTTATTAGTCGCCGAGGCAAAAGTTAAAGGCTTTGAGAAGCATTGGTCGATCCCAATCGACTCCGAAGCATCATGCAATTATTCTCGACGTCGTTCCCTTGAGGGAAGTCAGCGATATGCTGGAGCGCTCAAAGTGCATGAAGGTGATTCGATCACCGTTCGTTTAGCGACTGGTAGTCGCGTCACGGCGCCTACAGTTCCGTTGAACTTAGGTGTGAAGTTGTTGGACTTTGACAGCATTGAACGCTGTCTTGTCCTCGATTTAAATTCGAGATATGATCTCATCCTGGGTATGCCTTGGCCAATAACGCCATGAGCCATGGATTGATTGAAGGTCTAAGATCTTAGGCGACACGCGCAATGTTACTAGCGAATCTTTGGAGAGTCATGAATCCACCTTTGCTAGTAAACAGAAGAGCTATTGGCGCGAACCATTGACGGAAGATGTCAGTGTGTTGGACATTGGTATGTCAGAGTCAATTAACTCCAATGTCAATGACATTAAAATTGAGCGGAGCTCTTTTACCGTATGTGAAGCGAGTTATACTCCGTTGAGTGATACTCGTTGTGATACTGAGACACTGCATGCTGCAGGCATGGTTGGCTAAGGGCCGAGACATCAAGAATGTAATTTCTCTGATGTGATGGGGTGGCACGTGATATTCCACCGAGTGAGGGCGGCCGAGGTGGCACCTCACTGGATGTAGGTAATGTCATTGATGGCGAGAAGCCATAGTTTTCAGGGCTAGTCCCGGATGCTGTACGTGAAGTGTTACATGTAAATCCACTGGGTGAAGTGTTCGAGTTGCATAACACTTCACCAGATATCGTTCAAGACATGATCTCTCGTATAGAGCGGGCTAAGATGAATAGAAAACACGGGGACCCTACTGTTCGGCCTCTAGGAGTCGTAAAGTTCCTTTGAGGAAACAATCTCAGTGTCGGGTGACAACTGGTAAGCGCCCAACATTTAAGAAGTCACGAAGTGATGATAGTAATAATACACTATATACACTTGTCAATGGGTTGGCTGGCCATAATGATAGCAATATAAGTCTTGAGACTCTTCCATCCTTGGATACTCTCTTTGACCTCGACGAAATGTCTGACGGCGAATTTAGCCATGCATTACAGGCAGAAGATTTATTCGAGTTATTGGTCATTCAGCCGAATATTGACTTGAACTTATCCTCGTTATCGGACGAGTCTGTCCTTGAGGACACAAAAGCGGAATTGGATGCCCGTAGTGGATATTTGATCCTTAAAAATTCCCTTGGTCCGCTTTATCCTTTGGTAAATTAGTTTTAGGACGTGGTGTGTCACAACTCACCGTCCGTCTTACCTCTCCCCCGATGGAGTTGTACGTCATGAAAGTGACTTGGTTCCCGGAACTAAATACTGCGTATCACGGCAGTGGCCTTTACCGAAGGAACGATGTGACGTCATTGACAACTTTTTTCGTGCAAAGCACGCGGTAGGAACGGTACGTGAGAGCAAATCTCCCCATTCCTCACCGATCTTCTGTGTCAAAAAGCACAATGGGAAGTGGCGCATTGTTCATGCTTACAATAAGCATAATGCAACCACCATCCCGGATCAGACACCAATTTCGAGGAAGGATGTTCTTCAGAACAATATGGTGGGATGTACAATGCACTGTGCTCTCGACTTAGTCGATGGTTATTACCAGCTGTTCATGCAAGAGAGCGATATTCCGCTGACAGCGGTCAGCACTCCGAGAGGTATGCTCTGAGAGTGGCTTGTATGCCGCAAGGGTCAGGAAATGCCCCGGCTACATTCAATCGTCTTGTGACACAATTGTTCAATCCTCACCAAGGATATGCAACAACGTACTGTGATGACATCTTTGTCCATAGTCGTGCTTTGAAAGGTCATTTGGATGTGGGTAATCACATCGACCCTTTACGATCGGTGCTCGAGTGCATGCGCACGAACAAGTTGTACGCCAAAGCGTCTTAGTGCATATTTAATGCAGAAGAGATTCCCTTTTTAGGGTGCTTTATTGGTAAGCAAGGCCTTAGAGCGGATCCCGATGAGGTATAATCCATCGTTGACTGGCCGATTTACAGAGAACCAAAAAGACTTACGTAATTGGCTTGGTCTTGCCAATGACTTACACAAATACAGTGCGAATTACGCAGATATGGCTCGGCCATTATCCCATCTCCTTCAAAAGGATGTGGAATGGTGCTGGACTAGCACCGAGCATGATACTTTTCAAGCAGTAAAGGAGAGTCTATTCCATGCTCCACTCTTAGCTTTTCCTGATCCTGATCGATCTTTCAGTGTCTTCTGTGACGCATCTGTTTTTTCCATTGACAGTGCTCTGTTACAAACAGATGTCGATTTACGGGAACGCGTCGTTGCGTTCCAGTCTCGACAGCTCCAAGCTGCTGAAAAAAACTATCCTGTTTATGACAAAGAGCTACTTTCAATGAAGTATGCTCTCGTCAAATTTAGAGTTCATCTACTTGGCTTACGCCGTTTGTGATCTACACGGATCATGCGTCACTACGCACTGCGACCCAGTCGCCTCACCTCTCTCAGAGAATGGCTCGTTGGCTTTCCTTCTTTGCCGAGTACAACTTCGAGGTCAAGTATAAGCCGGGCAAGCAGAATGCTTTGGATGATGCGTTGTCACGCAGGCCTGAATATGAGCTTGCTCATGTTACGACTGTGTCTTCATCGGTCACTGACCGAATCCGTACGGCATATGCCAAGGATGAACATTGTGTAGCTCTGCTACGTGCTCTAGGTAGCGAGGAGTATAAGGAATCGGACATAGAATTTCCGGCACGATTGCGTGCGAGGTTAGATCGATATTCGATCGATCAAGGCCTGTTGTGCTATAGCACGGATGTGGAGGATACCCCTCGCATCGTTGTCCCTCATGATGTGGAGTTGAAGTATCGGGTCCTCTATGAGGCACATGATACTGCGTTGAGCGGCTATCTCGGTCGTCAGAAGACCTACGGCTCAGTTAGCCAATATTGTTGGTGACCCAAACTATACAAATGGGTGAGCACATATGTGCGTACGTGTGAAACGTGTCAACGGGTGAAACCATCACCTCACGCGGCCGCGCCGCTGGTTAGTTTGCCTATACCCAAAGAGTGTTGGAATTCCATCAGTATGGACTTCCTGTCTGGATTACCGAAGGATTCGTATGGAAATACGGTTACTATGGTCTTTGTTGACCGTTTGAGCAAGATGGATCATTTAGCGGCGGTGACGGATACCATTAATGTTGAGGGGTACAGCGACAATGTTTATTGATTGAGTGTTTCGACAACACGGTTTGCCTGTGACAGTTGTCTTTGATTGAGACCCTTGCTTCACAAGGAAGCTTTGAAAGTCCATTTTTAAAGTGCTCGACACACGATTTGACATATTCACAGCGGATCACCCGCAGACCGATGATCGAACTGAGCGAATGGTTTCCGTTATCGGTGACATAATAAGTATTATTTGCGATAATACATTAAAACGTTACGATCGATACTACCGGTCGTTCAGTTTGCGTTTATGCCTCTACAGGCTTTACTCCATTTTATGTGTCAAGCATACACATCCACGCGTTCCGTTAAGTATTTCACTGCGTGGTTCAGGTCTCTGTGGGGTAGAGATGGCCGATCAGCTCGTAGATATCAGCCCTGCTACTGTTTACAAACAAGCAAGCCTATTTCTGAGAACGCGATTGGATGTCTTAAGACATGTGCGTGACGCACTGGATGATAGACAAGACAAACAGAAGGAACAAGCTAATTCAAAAGGCCGATGTTGTATTGAACTATACAAGGCCGATGACCAAGTTCTACTTAATGCTAAATACCTACCTACAAATGTAGTGTCCGCTGTCTTCAAGACAAAGTTGCGTCCGTGCTTCATTGGACTATTCACGGTCGTCGCTAGGAAGGGACTTAAGTGTACGCTCAACCTTCCGCGCAAACTGCGCACAAATCCAGTGTTCTACGTTGGCTTACTTAAGCCTTATCGGGAAACGTCCCACGTGAACTTATGGGCGCTCGCGACGCGTAACTTGGCCTTGATATCAGCTGCTGAATTCGAATCAGGAGGTCAAGCTGAGCTTCCATCCGGGATTGGCCCAACTTCAATGTCCTGACACGAAGTTATCCCAACTTCAACGCCTAAAAACGGACTTGAATCGCGTCAAGAGCACTATGGGTCTTACCCAATGTCCCACAATTACGACTCAGCTATAGAAGCACCTTCTGATGCTCCTCCTTCGGTATACCGACCGCAACCGATGCACCTTGATGAACAAGGGAACCGCAAATTCCACGTGAAGAAAATCCTGGAGCGACGTCGTCGTATGGCCAATACCAGTATCTGGTGAAGTGGCGAGGGTACCCGGAGTCGGGGAACTCTTGGGAGTATGAGATATTCCTACGGCAGGTTGCACATACGCTGTGGATGCATTTGGACATCGCGACCAGGGTCATTGTGCGACCAAAGACGCTTATCACCAAAAGTGGTGGAATGTAGCGGGTTGCTTTTTACCATAAAGTCAAAACTCGCGGCTACCGGCGTAGCAGAAGCATAGAGTGTTCGATTACGTAATTGTCCTCTGGCCTTGAGCTTGGCAAATTTGTACCGAGGCATTCGTTCCAAATGAACATCAGCCACATTGGCACTTGCTCATAGAGCTGCCATGCTGTTGAGGTGTCGCTTGCGATACACTCAGCGGATAAATTGGATGTCCTTCTCTTCAGGCAACCCACCTATTCCTCCACGTCAGGTGTTGAGAAGACATAACCTACCGAAGCTAGATGAACCTATTGGTCTGAGCGCAACGATGAGCCCCCCCCCCCAGGCTGGAGAAACAACTCTTGGTGATCGTCGAGCGGGTTGGTGATGATGTGGTCACCGGCTTGTTGCATGATGCAGCGCCGTTGGAGAGGAGGTTTCACCGCGTTCAACAAACGGATTTGGTGCTATGAAAGGTCGAACTCCAGGCATAGGGGGGTTGGACATTTTCCCTTCATCTTTATGAACATTGGTAATGCTACCATAGTCCACATCCTCATCAAAGACGAGGTCGAAGGAAAGGGTCCGAGACTCGTTAGGTGGCGATTCCATGGTGTTTCGTGTTTTGGAAAAGCGTGTGATTAAAGCGTACACACACCGATCTCTTCGAGGGAAGAATTAGAATGACGTTTCGTGATAACGTCAGTCTGGTGAGGGAGGGTGTACCGGGGTATACAACATGTGTGTAACGAGTAACATAACATGTGTGGTACACAGAGGACGGAGTCCCATTTAAAATGATATTCGAACACCATATCAATTGTCGGGGGCTGACGTGTGTCAGCCATCGAATTAAGAAATCCTATAGGATGAAGTAATTCGAACATTAGTGATTAGGTTAAGTACGTTGTTCTGAGGTGTTCTTTTAGATAAAGAAAATAAAGTTTAGTTCCCATGTTGATCACTTAAGAGACGTGCCTCACGAGGCGTATTTGATCGGCAAGAGTTAGCAACGCCTGTAAAGGTAGCTACTCTTGACCACTCTGTGCTGTGATTCTCTTGAATCCTTTGCTCCCCTGGAATATGAACCATAAGATATCTGAGCTTGCTGACTCTCTGAGTCGGGTTCTCGAAACCTAAGTTGCTCGTTGAAAGTTAAGTCTTCCCCTGACTTAAGGAGATGTGTAGCTCCGCTACGGTACTGTACACGTACATTATTATGCAGTTTAAAGTGTGAAGCCCTTTTATCATTTAAGGAGGGCGGGTGTACCCGCAGCAAAAACGAGGTGTTCCACTAGCAAAAGTGGGGTGCGCCCCTAGTCGTGGCTTAAAAAATATGCGACCTCATGCGTGTAGAGCTCTGATTACGATTACCTTCTCCCTGTATCCCAAGGCTGCACCGAATGTGCAATTTGACACGCATTGTATTCATCACTTACATTGGCTCTCTTTGCTGCGAAAGAAGACTTGCTTATTTTTACTGCGATTACCAGACTAGATCGCTCTGTCTCGTTACGCGGTGGCAGAGCCAGAATTCTCTAGACTGATCGTTATGTGCTATCGTAGCCGACCCTGTTGTGGCGCACCTGCTATATTGGAGTGACAGTGCGAATTGAGAGACCTCGTCATCTGTATGTTTGTTCATGGCGAGTATGTTGGGCACCAATATTCAACACAAACTCACAATGCTACCACATTAAGCCATCATACTTCTGCAAAGCGCACGGCATAATCTGAGCCAGACCGATTGTCTGCGTCCTGTATAGACAGTATCCATGCTTTCCTCCGTTCGAACAATGACCTGACAGCACCAAACGTTCGAGTTACAACTTCGATGCCGGCTACTGCTAGCCCATTACAAGGCCATTCGCAGAGGGTTCTCAAAAAAATTTTGTGCCGGATGTGGTACCGGATGTGGTATCGGGTACTTGGACACCAAGCGCTTTTGAAGACAATGCAAGAAATGGATCGAATGAGGATAAAATGAGGATACGAAGTGGGTTGGATGTTTGTATCATTTGAATAAGTCTGTTGTGGAACCTGGAACAGACGATTTGCAGTTCGGTATTGCTCATCATCATTTTTTATGCTACCCCTACCCAGACCCTACGTGGTCACATCCTTTCGTCTGAGCGAGAGCACGAAGTGTACGGCCTAAGGCGAAAGCGCATATAATACCACGTGAGACACCTGCAAATATATGTAGATGTAGAGTGGGTGAAAAGGTGAGGTATATTCAGGCGCATCTATACATGTAGAGAGATTGACGGCGTTTAGGAAATCTTATCAAACTCAAGTTCCAAGTGCAGCCTCGACTACTGAGCAGCAATTCTAACAGAGTTAAACATTAAACGAAGTGTTCGAAAGCTCTGGACTCTACCGAACCAATACTTATCATAGTGGAGCTGCTGTGCACCCTGAGACAATGAGATAGAAAGTCGAGAACAAATCAGTCGAGCAAGATTGGAGACGATGACGCCTTTCCAGCGATATGCGATGTAGGTGACGGCGATTCCACTCGATATTTTTGTATTTTGTGTGGGTGCTTTTCTTTGCTTGCGATCGAGCGCAAGACAATTCGCTTATTAATTATATCGATTGTTTGTGTGTGTGCTTCTGCTTTTCTGTTGTCCATTTCTTCTTGTTCATCCTTTTTCTATCATTGCCATTGCCAATGTTAATTTATTCTACGCTCTTTGAATTTGTTGCTTCCATTATTAAGACTGTTTCTGCTATTTATGTGTAGAATGGAGCAGCGATTTGTCAAAAAAAGCGCATTAACGCCTTTTCTTGCTGTTAGAAATCTTCTGTGAAGTAGGTTGTGGCACATACTGACTGCAAAGGATTGGGTAGACGCAGTGCATTCGAATGGATTGACTATATTGAGTATGTGACGGATAAACTGCGCGTTAGGCGAAAGTCGAAAGGGTGTCGGCATAATCTCATCAATCGCCGCCACGGTCTGTAGAATGCGACCAATTGCGACTGCGTGGGATGACAGCAATATCAGAAAGTCACTTATATAATTACCATGCACTGGTCAGTAGTTACCTAGACCGAGATCTCGGTCACTACCATTGTCTCATTGCTGCAAATACACGATAATATTTTTGGTCGATCCTCTGTGTTTCCAATAGCGTTGGAGATGAAGACAACAAAGCTGGGTTGAAGGAAAAGGCGGAAAGAAGCTATAGCTGACGTTTAAAGCAAAAAGTATAACCGGCTTGAAGTCGTTTTTGGAGCGTCACGCATCGAGGTTGATGGATGCGCTTGGCCGGAGCTGATCATAGACGAAGTTCAGGAAGAGTTCGAAGATCAAAGGTGTAACGGGGCACACCCTTGCGTAACTTGACGCAAGGGTTTTGGATACCCCGACAGACGTACACGTGGCAAGCGAGGAAGCGTAGGTAGGGTAAAAGTGGAACTGTTATATTAATATAATTAAGTCTTTAAACTACTGTCTCTCTGTTTGACTTAACTTAATTATACTAATATAAATGGATGTATGGTGACGTCTCGTCACCACTCATTGCGCGCGTCTTGCGGCGATTGGTGGGTTGATATCATCACAATATCAACCAATGAACAGACCCTTTGGTCGACCCTTCAATATCACCACAATCGGTGATATTGTTTAAAGAATATTCAACTTATAATTCTTTATTGTCATTGTTTCTTTAAAGTGACAATTCCATGTAACGGGCTGCCCCGTTACATCACCCCCCCCTTAACTGATAGTCACCGTGTGACTATCGAAAATATGGAGGCCACCCGTTGGCCACCATTGGGACAGGGAGCACTTGTTGGGTCCGTTCCATTCACTTTCCGCTTGACCTTGCATAGTTAACATGTCTATGCGTGGTGACTCAAGACCTACACAGCCCGGTGCTGTGCCAGCCTCTGCGGCAGACGATTCGTCTTCTGCCGCCCCTTCTTTGCCTGCAGCAACAGGTGCTGCAGGTGCACGCGGTATCACACCGCGTGCGCACAATGACCCTGATGTAGAGGTCATCTACTCTGGCATGTCAGACAAGTCTGACTCGGGCAATGATCCAGAGGCGTCTCGCTCACCGGCGACGCCTCAGTATTCGCCAAGACCACTGCCGAACGAACGGACTCGTGATTTGAATCACAGTCTGTTCGGCAGTGATGATGAAGGTGATCAGGGTGGTGAGTTCTATTCCTCACCACCGCCGGCTCGTGCGTCTTCGAACGAGCGTGATGACGATGGCGTGAGCCGTCGTCATACTGACAACCGTGGTACCGACAAGGGTACCACTTCGAAGCGTGATGAGCTGAAGCCGTGGCGTTTACCCGAACGGCTCATGAATAGCTTGTCTCACGAGACAAACCAACACCATCGAAAGCCTTTTTTCGATGCGACTGAGCTTCATGGCTTGAGTTCCAGCGCGAAGAACTTTCGCGCTGAGGAAGACTTTTACCTCGATGTCTTCCTTAGACATCGATGGTACAACAGCAACCAAAAGCGTGACAAGGCTTCGCTTTTGGCTGCGTGGAATGCTTTCGTCCAAAACGTAAAGAATTTTGGACGAGAAGGGTGGCTCAAGAAACTTGAGGCGACACGCCTCAGGTTGGAACGGCGAACGCCAACCGATGCAAGGTACCGGTTGCATTGTTTTTCGAGTGAGGCAGGCATTCCTTGCCTCACATGGGGAGACCCTTGTGCGAGTTGTGTTGACAACTCGCAGCGTGCACATAGGGATGTGTATTCCCTAAATTCGCCCTGGGGAAGGGTACACGTCTCGGCTGAAATGCGTGACGCGATTGCAAACTTGCAATCCGTCTACAAGCGCCTAGGGCGCGTGTTTACCGATGGGCCACAGGACTCATCGGATGGGTCTCGTCATACTGGCGGACGAGACCTTCAACATCCATCAACAGCTGAGAGCGGGGCTCCCAGCTGTTTCAAGAGGGTGTATACCCCCGCCACTGGACGAGGTAACTCGTCCTTGATCCTGAATCGTCGCGGTGATTCAAGATACGCTCCACTAGAAAGCGTTGACCACCGTTAGCATCCACCAAAGGATGTGGTGGAGGAGGAAAGACCTCCTCCAGATGATTCGGTTCAACATTTCGACCCTTACGAGATGGACCGCGCAATCGATGAATTGCGCGATGACTTGAAGCACGAGCTCGACCGGCGCTACGCTTTGACTGATACCGTGCGGAAGAACCGCAAGGATCACGAGGCTGATCGGGCGAGGGATCGCGCCGATTGTGCCACAGCGCAGCTTCAGGTCGAGCAGGATGTCCGCTCCCTATTCGGCGAGCTGGCGACAGATCGCGGGGAGATGTCTCGGTTGAGTTCCGAGGTATCGTATCTGCGCGACCAGACGGATCGTCTGGAGCGCGAACGCAAGAACTTGATGGATGTTCTTAAACGTGGGGGCTATCTTCATCGGAAGAAGAAGGCTCGTACTGACAGTACGACCTAAGCCTCCCCACGTAAAACGTAGGATGCGTGCGCATCCTACGTGGCAATTCGAGTGTGTATGCATTGCCCTTGCGATGCAACACTCGAAATGGCCCAATGTATTTCGGCAGTAGTTTGCTACTGCCGACACTAGTGACTGCATGTCCAGGTAGGTTTACCGTTGACAGTAGTACTAGGTCGTTAACCTTAAATGAAAGAACATTTGCTCTTCCATTCTTGTCTGCGTTCCGTTTCTGACGGTCCACCGCATTTGCGATGGAGTCCTGAACGAAACGGACTACCGCTTCTCGAGTCAGCAGGAAGTTTTCTGCTGACTCTTTGTTTTGTCTGGCAGTGCGCTTCGTGCGCACTGCTAAGAGATTGTTCTCGTTTTCAGCGAGGTTGTCTTCTTCCTCGCTGACATAATCGTTGGCGATGCTGAATACACCAGCATCGTCATCATCATCCGAATCAATAATAGCATCATCGCTATTATTGAGATGATCTTCTTCATCGATGTCGACTTGATCGACATCGGCATCATACGTGACGACGTTTGCGTCGACACGTGATGAGCAAGAGCCAAAACGGTTTTTGCTCGAGCGAGTCCCTCCCCCCTTATCCAAGAGTTACACTCTATAAGGGTGGGCACTCGTGGATGGCGTAGACCATTCACGTAAAACGGTGTGTGCTGTGTTGAAGCATGCACCATATTATTGATGGCGAATTCCACCATGGGTAGGAATTCGCTCCAACTCGGAAACGAGTGGACATATCCTCGAAGGATCTCTTCGAGGACACGGTTCGCACGTTTCGTCTGACCATCTGTTTCTGGATGGTCAGAGGTGGACATCTTCAACCGTGTTCCGAGAGTACGGAACACGGTTTGCCAAAATGCCGCCGTGAACCGAGGGTCACGGTCGGATACGAGTTCACGGGGTAACCCGTGGAGTCTAAAGACAGTGTCTAGAAAGACACGAGCACAATCTCGAGCCTTGATCGGCTCAGGGACTGCAGCAAGATGGACCATCTTGCTGAACTGGTCAACAAACACAATAATATGATTATTCTTGTGAGCGTCTTCGGGAAAACCGAAGACGAAGTCCAATAAAACGGACTGCCAGCACTCTGACGGAACAGGCAGAGGCTGCAATGGCGCACGGGATGAAGGACTAGGCTTCACCCGTTGACAAACCTCGCAAGCACGTATGTACTTGCGAACAAACTGATACTAGCGTGGCCAGTAAAAGTCACGACTTACCGTGAGGTAAGTCTTTTCCCTTCCACGATGGCCGCTTGTTGGGGCATCGTGACACTCATACATATTGCGCAAAGGCAAATCATGATGAGCGGGTACGACGACATGAGGCGTGTCGCCGTCAACAGCTGTATAGTACAGCAATCCGTTGCGTGTACTATACCGATCCGATGAGGATCGGTACAAAGCCGGTAAATCCCTTATGGATACTGGATGGATTCACCAGATGATCCATCAATCGCAGAAGATCCTTATCTTCTGCGTATGCCTTTCGTACGTCGTCAAGTAAACTTACCGACGGGACACTGACTGACAGTGTCGCAACAGTGGACTTACCCTCACTGTTAGGTTTTGCGTACGGCCCGAATTCGGGCCGGCGCGAAAGCTCATCAGCGACGACATTAAGTCGCCCTGGTTTATACTCCACGGAGAAGTTATACTCCGCGAAGAAAGACATCCACCTCGCTATCCTTTGCGAGAGGTGTGGGCTGTTTACGGCCGTGAGTAGTGACGCATGGTCCGTATAGACAACAAACGGTCTATCTCCCAAGAGATAGACGCGAAACTTAGCCAGTGCGTACTTCATGGCAAGGAGTTCCTTGTCATGCACTGGGTAATTGCGCTCAGCTTCTTGCAACTGACTCGACCGATAACAAATGACGCGCTCCGCGCCATCTGCGTCGAACTGCATTAACGCACATCCGATTGCAAAATCGCTGGCGCCGCAGACCATATGAAATGGTCTGTCCTGATCTGAAATCGCCAAGATCGGCGATTGCATCAAGCTTTGCTTGATACCCGCAAAGGAACGCTGGCACTCAGCGTTCCATGACCACTTGACATTATTTTTGAGCAAGCAAGAACGATGAACAGTCATCTCGGCGTAGTTGCGCGAGTAATTGTGCAAGTACGTCGCTAGTCCAAGGAACTTCCTTAGTCCCTTGACATCGACTGGCACTGGCCAGTCGGTGATCGCCTTGATCTTTTCGGGATCAGGGCGTACGCCGTGTTTGCCCACGATGCACCCAAGAAGTGGTATTTTGCTAGCCGCGAATATACACTTCTTGAGGTTTTCGTACAACTTATACTTGCGCATAAGTTGAAGAACCTGACGAACGTGAGTTCTGTGAACTTCAACGTCCGTCTTTCCGTCCATAGCCCGGCTATGGACGAACACATCGTCGAAGTAACTCGGTGCGAAGTCTCGCAACGGTCTCAACAGATTTGTAACACATCTGTTGAAAGTAGCAGGGGCATTGCTCAGCCCTGTGGCATCACTAGCCACTCCCACAGCATCCCGCTGGGGGTGCTCACTGCTGTGTACGGGATGTCCCGTTCACGCACGAGGATCTGATAGAATCCGTACATCAGATCCATGGACGAAAAGATGGTACTCTTTGACATACCATCTATGATTACGTCGTTTCTTGGTATCGACGTCCAAGCCGGTACCTTTGCAGCATTCAACTTGTTGAACGCGTGCACTATCCGCCATCCTCCTATGGCCTTTCGCACACAGAAGGTCGGAGAGCTGTGAGGGGATGTTGATTCCCTCACATGGCCCGCTGCTAAGCGATCGGCAAATAACTTGTCGATCGCTAGTACTTGTTTACGAGGCAGTGGCTACTGCTTCATGACACAGTACTTCGAGCCCGTTTTGAGCTCGATCTCGTGTCGAGTGCCTTTGTCCTTAGGCAACTCGCAAGGCACGGATTCAGGGAACACATCCCTGAATTCGATCAAATCCTTATACAAAGGATTTGCCTGAAGTGACTCCCATGATTGGGACGCGTATCGCTCAATCCGAGTCTTCTCATCGAGGACAGTTTTGTCCATCGATGAGCTGCTGAGAACCCGTTCGTTCTCAGCAAATACTGTTGCCGACCGAATGTCGGTCACATACTCATCCTCTGTGACGAGTATGCAGATCTGCTTGACTTTGCCACTACGCAGATCACGCAAGAACCGTTTCGGTTCTAGCGTTGGCAACTGAGTTATCTCCGAAGTTAACTTCGGAGGCACAATCAGATCAAGCGTATAAGCACCTACGCTTGATCCGTCATTAACCAAGACGTTCAACGTCTCGGTTTCTTCCTGGGATCTTGCTTCAACAGGCTGCTGAGGGCCTGATCCCTCAGCAAGCAACTCTTGAGGAACTCCTTCCTCAAGTACGTGGGGACTTATTCCCTCGACGTCTTCCGACTGTGGCTGTGCAACCACAGTCAGGCACCGATCCTCTACGGTCGACTTTCCAGTCGGCCTAGGATTTTCATGTTGCCCCTTGGGGGCAACAGGTTTCTTATTTCTAAGATGCTGCCCGCTAGGCATGCATCCATGTCCCGGTCCACTCGACTTATTCGAGTGGTGGACCTTCGGCGCAGCCTGTACATCTGTACAGCCGCCGGGAGCTTGCTCCACAGTGTAGTGATCAACTACACTGTGATCTTGTGCAGTCGTGCTAACGACCGTACCGCAAGTGAGGCCATCGCACTCACTCGCAGAACATCCACACGCTTGTGGACGCTCCAAGATGTTCATCAGATGGCCATATGATGAACAAGCGGCAGGCATCTTCACGGATCGATGCTGCCAGCTCACCCTTGGCTCGTATTTTCTGAGCCAAGGTAATCCCAGGATGACATCAAATTTGTCATCCAGATCTAGTACGATGAAATCATCATCGTACTGCTCGCCCTCTAACGTGTAGTGGATTCCTACTACACGTTTCTCAACGGTTATCGATGCGCCTGTTGCAAGGCGCACCGTCATCCTTGTGAGGGGAATGTCGCGCTCAACGAACTTGAGCCTACGACCCTCTAGTGACTGGCGACGAACAAAGTTTTTCGACGCCCCACAGTCTACTAGGGCACGAAGCGACAAGTCATTTGTCGCTTCCAACTTCAAGGTGATGAGCGAAACGTCATCACCAGGTGCAGAGACACACAATGATTGTGTATCTGGAGCAACTTTCGTCAAGAGGTTTGCAAATTCTCTTGAGGTTGCTGGATCAGTAGGGCGCTCCGCCCCTACTGACCCCGACCATTTTTTTATGGTCCGTCTCGCTTATGCGGCTTCGCAACAGCGCTGAACCCACGCCTATTGCTCTTCTTGGCGAATGGTCGTCCATTTCGCTCAGAATTGTTTGGTACTGGGCGTGGAGCACTACACTCGTATGCGTAGTGCCCTAACTTGTGACAGCGATTGCACTTCTGCAATCGCTTGTTGTTTGAAGAGCGAGGTCTCTCGCTCTCAACATAGCAGAGGTCCATTGGTTCTGGACCTCCAATCTCTTGTCGTCTCGGTGGACGATAAGAGTTTGAGCTAGTATGAGCCTGTCTCATGCTAAATTCTTCCTGTTCCGCGGCTGATATCGCATCTTCCAGCGTATTCAGCTCAAGGCGAAACAGGTGGCTCCTGACGGGCCCCTCTGCGAGCCCTTGCATGAACACCGTAATCAACGTGTGTTCATGGACTGGGTTAGCAGTTATACTACTCGCAAGGAGTCGTATATGTTGTGCGTAAGCGTGCACATCAAGCTTACCCTGCTTGAGTTTCAGGAGCTCTGAACGAGCCCTGAACTCAGCCCGTGGCGGCTCAAACGTTTGCCTGAGCCGGGACTTGAAGTCCTCTAGCGACCTAAAAACATTGTGGGTCGCTACTCTCGAGTCCCAGGGACCAAGTTTTGGCACGTCCTGCCAAGTGGGTTTGAGCAAATGTGAGTTTCATTTGCTCATCTTCGACGCGACGAGCCCTTAGGGCTCTGTCGAGTTCGACAAACCATAGTAACAGGGAGTCCTCCGGGACTCCACTGTACTTGGAGATGTCAACCTTCATGACCTCGGGACGACGCGCATGCGCCGTCCCGCCCACAGCAGCATGGAATTGCAGCTGTCTCAACAGCTCCGTCTGTTGAGCACCGAGTTCTCTCAACTGCTCGGCCTGTTGAGAGCCTTGCTGGTGAAGCAAGGCTACTTTGTCCCTCTCGAGAGCAAGTTCATTCTGAATGAACTTGGCAATAGCGGCATGTTGTTGGTCTCTGTCTAGAGACTCCAACATGGTGATAAGGACGAGTTCGCCTACGGTAGAACTCATTCGTTCTACCGCACCCCATTCGATGTCACTCAAATGGGTAAACCCTTCACGCGTGGCGTGAGAGGTGTCTTCTTCATCCAGCATGAACATGTTGGATGATGTGGTCCTTGGAAGGACTACAAAGTGCTACCAGGTGTAACGGGGCACATCCTTGCGTAACTTGACGCAAGGGTTTTGGATGCCCCGACAGACGTACACGTGGCAAGCGAGGAAGCGTAGGTAGGGTAAAAGTAGAACTGTTATATTAATATAATTAAGTCTTTAAACTACTGTCTCTCTGTTTGACTTAGCTTACCTATACTAGTATAGCTGGGTGTATGGTGACGTCTCGTCACCACTCATTGCGCGCGTCTTGCGGCGATTGGTGGGTTGATATCATCACGATATCAACCAATGAACAGACCCTTTGGTCGACCCTTCAATATCACCACTTTGGTGATACTGTTTAAAGAATATTCAACTTATAATTCTTTATTGTCATTGTTTCTTTAAAGTGACAATTTCATGTAACGGGCTGCCCCGTTACAAAAGGAGCGTGAGGGAACGGATGTCCAATCGGAAAGTAGCACTTGTCGCCATAGGTCTATCGATCAATGCCTTGCGTGATACCTGCTCCCTGTACCGCAGCAAGTCAGCAGGCTGCTAGTTAAGTTATACTGAACCTTTTACTGGACGTTCGCGACGCTCACAAACCCGATTATTCGTCAGCTTGTGGCCATTGGTCATTTTCCTTACCGTCATAACAGACTATCGACGACGATAGCGTTTTCACGCGCTTCGTAGCGCTAAAAGCGTAAAACTACAATCACTCACAAGGTGTACCGCCCATCTTGACAATGGCTTTTATCACTTTGCATCACCGAACAATACTGCTGGACGTGCAATTTGGAAACTTACCAAGGTTGTAGGTCGCTCGATGGAGGACAACTTATCCGGGGAATACTGTATCTGGTACCATGTCGTGAGGATAAGATTCATAGTCAAGCCGAACACAAATGTTATTAACATTTACAACAAACATATCTGTAACTACAAAGCAAGAGAACAGACTCTCGTCACCAGCTACGTACAATCTAGAACTTAAAGCGCCGTAAAAACATTGTATGGTGGAAACTCCGGGGTAACAAAACGCGTAGTGTGTCCACGAATCTGACGAAACCTTCAGCTCTTGTGCTATGAATAGAAACCTTTTACATGCGGTATTGTGTGCAGCGATGGATACTTTTGCGTAAGTTACACTGCAGTCAAAAGAGATCGGGCACTGTCGGCACCTGCGACACCTCGCCACCTGCAAGACGCAAAAGCCACCTGCGAACAACGTCTTCAAGAGCTCGACGGTCTTCGTTACTGCTAGTGCGTGCAGGCAGCAACGAACACTTTTTGCCTTTGTAACTGAATCCCACGACAAACGCTGTGCAGCCCAGTCGTCGTCACAACATCGATCAGAAGATACGATTTACATATAGATGAAAACAGAGATGGAAGCGTACGTGCTGATGCCTTTCCGAATTGTGCTTCCCAGCGCATACGCTTCCCAATAGTCTGCGTCTTCAAGTCCAGCCAGCAAAACGTAAGAGGGTCGCGCCGAAACTCAGTCGCAAGTGTCTCGATGACACTGAGCTGGTCTGCACACAAGTAGCAGCAACCGCTTAGTCATGCAAGCACCACCTTACCCACTCAGCCATCCACAGAAGATCGAATCTCACGAACCTCGCACACTGCATCCATGTCGCGCATCGTCCGGAAAAAACACCAGCGTCCGTCGCCCTCTGGCCGTCAAGTAAAGCGGATGCAGCTCGTAAATCGATGGCGCAAAGATCTTGGCGAGCTGTTGCAACGGAACTTCTTGCTTAGCCTCCTCCTACCAGCGCATCAAATCGAAGCTCATTAACACCAAATGCCAACAACACCTCGTCCGTCAAAGTTTGCATCACCTGCGTTGACGTCGATCGTGCATCTTCCTGCACATCATTAGTCCCTGTTGCATTGGCTCCCCATTGCAGCAATCCCGCGATCACGGCAAGCAAAAGCATGCAGAAGAAGGGCGTCGTCAAGTGCGTCAGGTCCCATCGCTGCTGGTACTGGTACCGATACTGATTGTCATGACGCCACTTGTAGTTTTGACGATGCTGCTGCTGACGGTACGAGCTGTGCTGCCGTTGACGTCGATCTGGTTCAGAAGCTGCCGGGGCGCTCGTCAGTCGGTCGTACGCGTCTTTAACGCGCATGAACTGCTGCTCGGCTCGCGGGTTGCCCGGGTTCTTGTCCGGGTGCCACTTGAGCGCGAGCACGTGGTACGCTTTGCGAACCTCTGCATCGGACGCTGTCCGCTTCACCCCCAGCACTGCGTACGGATCGTCGCCAGCGACGAGGAGCCCCAGTAGCACGAGCACGAGCACCGGCAGCAGGAGCCGCCTCATGGCTACGAGGAGCGCGATGCGTCATGGACCGCTAGTTGCGCGTGGACCACATAAATATACTCTAAAATAGTGTGGTGCACGTGAAACAACGAGTATCCGCAGCCCGCGGCATCTGTGGCATGGACGACGAGCGCTTGTCGAGCGTCGACCAGTTCCTGCGGGAGAACGGCTTCAGCATCTCCGACTCGGCACTGGCGATCGCGTCGCTCAGTGATGACGACATTCTGGACGACGACCTCCTGCTCAGTGCGGCCGACGCGTACCCAACGCCGTCCGGTTGCAGTCGAAGGAGCAGTAGCAGCAGCAGCAGCAGTAGCAACGCGACGGATCCGCCGCGTTTCATGCTCTTGGACGACGAGAGTTTGCTGACGGAGCGACAAGACGACGAGCGACTGAGTGGAGACAGGACAAGTGAACGGCCGGAAGACGACGGGGCGGTCAGATTTGCACGGCACGAGCATGAAGCCCCAGCAGAGGCCGAGTTGCTGGACCAGTCGAGCGGCATGGAGCGCTATGAGTTTATACTGTCGAGTTCTGCTGCTGCTGCTGCTGCCGCATCTCATGGAAATGGCACCCAAGCGATGGACAACGCGCGGTCCCGTCTACCGTCGTCCGTGGCCTCGTCGTCGTCACAGCCGAGAGGGGACGACAACGACGATGGCGCGTGCGTTGCCATGGTGTCTGAAGCGTCGTCGGCGTCGTTGCCGTCGTCGCGGCCACTTTTGTGGCGCTCGTGTCCGTCTCGATCGTCGGGCGACCGTGAGCTGGACGATGAGCTGAACGACGCACTGGGTGTATCTAGTGTGGTAAAGAATGGTGCAGAGAGACTGGGGTTGTTGATGGAAAGGTCGAGGCAAGAGGAGGCTGAAGAGCAGAATGGAGCTAGTGGTGTAGGTAGTGGCCCATCCATGTGTCACTCTCGTTCACCGAAGGTGGAGCGGGCTTTGTTTACGGATGTAGAAGTCGATGCAGCGCAAATTGGAAACAGTAGCGATCGCAATGAAAGTGGAGCTAGATTAGAATCTGTGGACGTGAAATGCAAGTCTCGAAGAAACACGAGATCGTCAGGTTGCCGGGAAGACGCACAGAAGAGTGACGTCAATGACTATGCGAGTGATGAGTGTGAGACTACCAACTGTGGGGAGCGTCGCAAACGTGAAGATGCAGCTAATTTGGATGAAGGTGCATGGAATGGACTGAATGATTTGTTGCGGAGGAACGGGCTTTCGGCTCTTCGATTTCGTCGTGTTGGATCAGAGGCAGTGCCAGAGCAAGAATCTCTTTTTAGCGTTATTCACGACTTTGGTGTGCAGCTGGAGTGGAAAAACAAGGTAAGAATGCTCAGTGTTTGAGTGGCCCGCGCAGTCTCATTTTGGTGTTGTGTGCTTTTGTTACGCAGACAATCGAAGATTTGTTATTGACGTCTCAACATAATTCCAGAGTTCGAAGCAGGTTGGAGAGGAAACAACAATGTGTGGTAAAAAAGAACGAGGAGGCGCAGAAAGCATTGGAAAAAGCAAAAGCGGAGATCCAACGTCTAGAGGTGGGATGGAGTGGTAATACTATGATGCCGACTCCGGTTCATGTTTGGTCTGTACAGTCGATTATAACCTACTGTGATATATGTTTCATTTGCATGGGGTTGTTGCAGGCTTTGCAGAAAAAGGAACGTGAAAGCACTGAGGTCTTGTCCAGAAAACTGAAGACTTCGTGTCTTCGATTACAGCAGCAGCTCAAGGCTAGCGAACACCGCGTCAAGGCGAAGGAAATTGTTGTCGACAGGATGCAGGCCAAGCTCCAACTGCAAGCGGACAACGAGACTATGAAGAGGGCGCGAGACCGGCACGCTTTTCGCAATCTGCAGAACCGTGACCCACGACGCGCAAATCTACGTGATACTCAGACGCTTGAGACGATCAGTGTGTACGAAGCACAGCGTGAGCAAATGGAGGAGGAGATTGACGACCTGAAATCACAGGTTGCTGCGCTAAATATCGAGCTCCGCGACAAGGACAACCATATCGCGCGACAATCAAGTGCATTCGCGAAACATCAACCTGCAGTTTGGGAGCAGGACCCTGACGAACGCCATACAGGCCACTTTTCTGGATTTACGTCTCCGGCTCATAACGTGCATTGCAGATCGTCCTCAGTCGCTTCAGACGAAGCGATGCTGGAGCAGCTTGAAGCTGCCCGATGCGAGCAGGAACTGGCTGCGACAAAGCTGCGGCGTCGTGAAGTTGCGATGATGAAGAAGATTGCTATGATTGAACGAGAACTGCTTGCATCTCGCGAGACTGTTGGCGAGCTGAAAACAGAAAATGCGAATCTAAAATTGGAGTTGAAGTCACGTCCTAGTATTCGTGATTATCGCTGCAGCCAGCGTCGTACTGACCAATTGGAACGGCAGATCGAAGAGACTAAGGTCGCGCTCGAAGAAGCTGTTGAGTTGAATGGACTGCGCAAGAATAGTGAGGTAAAGAAGTGTATGGAGCATGACCGCGTAAATTGCCGATCGCAACGGAACCGACTTGACAAGTTTTCGCGTGAGAGCGTAGTGGAGGTTATGAAGCACATTTGTCGTGTGTTGCACTTGTCAGACATTGCTCTCATTGTGCCGAGCATCGAAAAGCTCTGCAGTGTCGTTGCAGCAGTCCCACGTATGGAGAAATTTATTCGCGACGTGTGCAGGCTCGTTTCGTTGCACTCGGAGGACAATGGTGAGGCAGCATGCCATTTCAGCTCCAGTACCAAGTTGGAACAGGTTCTTCCGACTTTACAAGTGTGGGTGGAGGAGCGACGAAAATTGCACGCTTTGGAAAAGTTTAAGACGTCGATAATCGCTGAGATTGGCCGGCGGACTGTTGAGTCGACTGTTTTTAACGATGAGGAGGGCAGTAGTCGTGACGAGAACGCGCCTAGTGATTCGACGGCCCTGTCATACATTGTTCATGTTGTTTCTGAGCTAGTGGAACTTGAGAAGAGTGTCATGTACAATCGAGATACGCGCGTTCTCGCTGCTGGACAAGTGGAGGTAAGCTAGATGCCGATTGAGTCGTTTGGGCTATCTTGCTTACCATGACATACGTTTGTGTGTGCGTATCCTTTCAGCGTCATCCAAAGGATCGGATTAACCAGATTGTGAGGCATTTTGCCTACCTTTTTCAAGTTAGAAACGTCGAAGGCATACTTCCCACGATGAACGTACGAACTGCTTGGCTAATTGTAACAATGCATCTGATAATGTTGTCCGATCGCTTTGGCAGGAAACGTATTTGCTAGTGAATGAAATGAAGAATTTTGTCCACGCTGTACGCGACATTCTCCACCTGAGTACGCAGACTACCGATGCTGCCAAGGACCTTAACTCAAATATGGTACAACTAACGCTGAAATCACGTTATTTGATGGTTTACATGTTTTGCAGAGAAAGGGTCTTCACTGGTGCACTGCTTGGATGTCATTAGGGAGCGACTGCAGAAAAGTGCAGTCGACACAATACGTGTGCGTGCAAAAGAGCCAAGTAGTGATGACGCAGAGCAGGACTATGCCTCTGATGACAGTAGTCTGAACTTCGTCGTCGAAAAGTATCGGCCGAGTGCGCACGACAAGAATTCTGGATCTAGCTTAGCAGGCGTCCGGGAAGTACGTGAAATGAGTATCTTGATTCGGGACCTTCAACGTGAGCTGGGGGCAACCGCAATGGATGACATCCTGCCAAGAACACAGCGTTTGATGGAACTTTTGCGCCAATCCATTTATGATGCTGGAGGAGAAGACGACGACGAAGAATACGAACGATCCGTTTACTAGTCAATATGTCGATCATTTGCTAGGTGTTGCTTGGATGTACTACTTCTGATATAGCTTGAGGTTGGAATTCGAATGAGGGCAAAGCATGATCAGGGTAGTGGACAATGCGGTCGACGACATAAACAATGGCACTAAAGCGTACACTGACGCAACCGGCGTGTCCGTCCGGCACGTAGACGCGCGTTTGCTGCGTTTGCTGCCTTTCTCGCCTGATGCCGTGCGCCCAGCAATATAAGTCATTCTTCGACACAGCAAGCCGGGGATATGAGGTCGGGACCTTTCCAGACTCAAGCTGTTGACGAGAATCATATAAATCTTTCCATGATCGAGACCATAAGCTAGGCAAGTTCCGAACTGCGAACATCGTTCGCAGGTTCTTCTTTCGGCGGGTGTTTGGGAAAGATCGCACTGCGATCGTGTGTAAAGTCCGTGCGTCGAAATGGATGGATTGTTTGTCGTGCGTTTTAGCGATAAGGGCTACGCTACATTCTCTTCGTATAATTTTGGGACCGATAGCTTTGGCGTCTCCGGCTCTGTTACTCGCACGGTGGTGCTAGCAACTCCTGAATTGGCAACGACGGCAAGCTCGGAAACGAGAACGTCTATGTCATCAGCCTATGAAAACGTCATATTGGGGAGCTAACTGAGCTCGTCGTGACCGGGTCAGCATTGGATTGGTGCATTAGACCATCGACACGCTTTTGTTTCGAGATATAATGGGCGGTAAAGCTATGGGAAATGCACCACCTGCATCGTCTGGAAGTCAAGCCGTGACGTGAAGCCGGACCAGCATATTGTGTATCAAGACACGATGTTGTGACCTTTTTGCCGTTTTTCCATGTGGTAAGTAAGCGTGTTGTCTTGGTTGTTTCTTGCTTAGATGACGATGTTCCTCGACACTAGTCCCTGTGAAGTACTTCTCTTTCATTGTCGTCGTATACTCCGCCCAATACGATTGCAAACTGAGATCGTGCCAATGAACGTAGCATTCACTCACTCTTTGAGCTTTTGCAGCGTGTAGCCAATTACTGTTTCACGTCGAAATGCTCAGTCTCGCTGGGTACAAAAAGCCGACGTCTCGAGCGCGGTGGTCAACCTTTCGTTTCTCGCGACAACGCTCAGGTCGTCGTCGTACTCACTCGCAGTCACGCAGACATCGAATGTCCTATACACTTTCACGACCACTAGTGACACCAGTCAGCATCGTATTTGTGGCCACCACCAAGTAAATGCCTTGAACGGACTTCTGTTTGTCAAATGCACGAGCGTGGCTCCGACCGCATTTGTCTTCACGCGCTGGCGCTACGAAGTAGTAATGCATCCGCGGACGAGTGACTCGACTTTCAAGTGCGGATCAGCTCTCGTACATACGATCTAGATCAGCGTCATAGTAGCATTGACAACCTCGTACAATGCTGTAGCACAAGCAAAGCATGCTGTGAACCATGTCGATCGTCCATTTGTCCGGTCGAGTAGCAAGCAAAAGCAACAACTGCGACAGCGCCAGGGCTATATATGCTTCCTTTGGTTATGAAACACCAACGTGCGTGAGTATCATCGCAACAAGCATGAAGTCCTGCGCAGCAAGTACAAAGTTCTACAGTTTAATTTGCATAGCAAAAGACAATGGGATGTCATCGAAGGATATGCAGTCGAGGCGCCTAGCTTGACAACGACATGTAGAAAGATATATAGTACTTTGACAGCAGTGTGTCCTTGACCTTCGTTTCTGCCAAAAAATTATGAGTTGATCTTTCGGTTCCCAGTACGCTCAAGTGCAACTACAACATATTCAGCTTGTAGTCGCAGCGAGCTCGTAAACAGAGGCAGATGAGTTTATGATTGACGACATGACATCGAAAACTATCCAGATAATGACGTTCGTACGATGTATCGATCTGATCGATGCTACCAGATATGTTACCGTGCACAGTGCTCCCATCTGGAAGTTTGTGGTAAGTCGGCGAAGACTTCACTTATCCAGCGAAAGATGCAACTGTTCGAATTGTTGGGTGGTGGTACATGCAGCACATCAATTCGATTGATCAAAAGCAAGCCGTAGGTGACAAGGAGAACGTAACCCCTTCGACAAGCTTCAAACACCAAGAACAAGACACTAAGGTTCCCAATCGTTAATGGTGTCTGTAGTGATGATCCGGTGGTTTGTCTGAAACAAACAGACAGATTTAGCACGAGCCCGGAAAAGTCAGACACGGTCTCTACCTTTACCTCGCGGCTTGAAGTTAAGTAAAGGCTATATCAATGCATAGAATTGGTAGTGCCTACATCTACATGACAACGATCAGTCACATTCCACGAACGACCTGAAGTTTACCGATGTCCAGGTTTGCACTCATATATCGAGAGAAGGGTATGCAGTCGGTGGATACCGATACATGATCGACATCTAACGGGCTGAAACGCCGCTGTTATCTACCAAATGAGATTGATTGTGACGAGTATCTGATGTCTACAAGTCCGCCCGACTCGCCGCCATACTGTGGCTACAAAGCCGAACGGCGGTAGCATGTATCAGTCTGTCCGAGACCTTGCCACTACTAACATCAATTGCTACAAATATACGGAGTGCTCGCTTGGCCTCTTGTTTACCAAGCTAAAATGGAGACGGACATGACCAAAGATGGCTTGGAAGAGCTTTAAGAAGCCAACATGATCTCGTGGAAACTCAGAGCGAAGATCAAACAGCTGGGTGTTCATTTTTAAGGAATTTTATGGTTAATTTGGGAGCTTTGTAATCAAACCCAAGAGGATGTGAGACCTTAGCTGGAGCTGACCGAAAGAAGACATTGGAAGAGGAACCAATATAGTGGACCGAGAACAGCAGTGGAACGAAAGGAATGGATCCACCATCCCAGTGAGGTTCATCAGAAATGGAAAGACTATGCTGCGTACGTGCTGCTTTCTCCACGCTTTCAACTTCGCGCTCGATGCACCTTAGGAAGACTGCTGAGTAGCCGATTTAATTGTACGGAACATCTAGCTATGTATCTGCAGCGCACACGACACCATTCAACGCCTTGACTAGCGGTTTGAGAACATTCCCTTCTTGACACGACGTGCTGATACGAACGACAATGCCAACCTGTTTGCTCTATTTGCTTAAGTGACAATAAACCAAATTGAATAAAATCTCCCATGTAGTCACGTTGCTTGTATAGCTACGACTTAGCGACAGTTAACAAGCTCCATCGACACCAATTTGACGTCAGACTGCAGATTACGCAGCTTAGATAAATACGGCTTTTGAGCGGAAGCACTGTGTATCACAAATTATTCAGGTTTAAAACTGGTTGTCCGGTGGCTACATTCGCTTCAGTTGCCTGGCACGACGCTCTTCGAAGTAGCAGCAGCCGGAGGAAATAAACAATGCCAGCTTGTCGGTGGTCTCATGCGTGGTCGTTGCCCGCGACTTCTCCATTCTGTGCGTTCTTCTCGAGTGCGGCCTTGCCACTTGATACAATGACCGAGAGTGACTTCTACTACCGTCTCGACCTTTTCCATCTACAGGATTATTGTGGCCTACGTTGATCTAAAAAATCAATTTAAAAACAGAATGTCGTTGAGCCGGCACAAATCCATTGTCAAGCAATCAAACCAGGCAGGTTACATGTATTTAGATAGTATTGTATGTATATAGAGGTCGAGCAGGTCTCATGATTGGTGACCTACCTACAGCCAAGGATATTTCTGGGATTGTACATATGCCGCGGAATTCTGGGACAAAGGTTTTCATCACTGAAACGCTGGAATTGCAGTTTGACAACTTCTTGCGCTTCTGCAAGCAATATCTGCATTATATCCTCGAAAGAAAAGAAAGTTATCCAATGTCTACAGTATATCCTCGAACGATAAGAAAGTTCTGACAGACTGGTTTACGATACTATGGGTGAGGACAAACGCGTATAGAAGGAAATTTGGCACTTAATGAGTGGCTTGAACTTGTCATGGCAAATGCGACTCAGGGTAGACAAGTATACTGCAGCCTCTGGAGCAGCCATGGTCAATGGTTACAGCAGCAACACCAGCAATCGGCGTTTAGGTCCATGTCAACTCCAAGTTATCGTAAAAAGGAAAGGTGGAAGAATGCGTCAGCCGCATATAACGCCATACTTTACACGTGCATTGGGTTGCTGGACCCAAATACAGTGGGTATCGGGTCCACGGTGACAAGCCACAATACGCCACCAAGTCCACAGGCGCTCATATCCTGGCTCTGGAATTTCCTGAGATCCTGCCGAGCTGACGCCATGTAAATCGACAACCTACACCTCTATTACAACGTGGTGTCAGATAGGAAGTTGGGATGAGTCGGATCAGCTTGACAGCCGACACGGGCATCACAGTCGTGGTGGAGCTGATAACCAGCATGTACTCGAAGCACAGCAGATCAAAAATATGGGTGAGGATCGAGTGTCAACAATCAGCAATACCAAAAGATGGGTCAGAAGGGGAATGGGAAGGTCAAGAGAAGGCCACACGTAATCTTGTCGGTCCTGCCTTCATCGTGGCCGATGCGAACGCCGAATCAAGCAAATTAGCCGAAAGTGAATAGCTTAAGAAGATTGAATCTGTATCTGGCAGCATCAGCAGTTCAAACCATGATGGTGTTACAGTTTTGTTGTTGACGATCCAAAACAGTCATTCAGCTTATGTTTCGACGACAAGCCGCCGTCCTCTTCGGCGTTGTCCAACACGTCCCTTGCTGATTAGCTAGCTAGACACGGGCGCGTGGTGGCGGGTGCGTGGTTTTTTATACCACGCAAAGGGCGTATTGTTCTTGTAACGGGGCACACCCTTGCGTAACTTAACGCAAGGGATTTGGGTGCCCCGACGGACGTACACGTGGCGAGCGAGGAAGCGTAGGTAGGGTAAAAGTAGAACTGTTATATTAATAAATTAAGTCTTTAAACTACTGTCTCTTCGTTTGACTTAATTCAATTATACTAATATAACTGCATGTATGGTGACGTCTCGTCACCACTCATTGCGCGCGTCTTGCGGCGATTGGTGGGTTGATATCATCACGATATCAACCAATGAACAGACCCTTTGGTCGACCCTTCAATATCACCACTTTGGTGATATTGTTTAAAGAATATCCATCTTATATTCTTTATTGTCACTTTCCTTAAGTGACAATATCATGTAACGGGCTGCCCCGTTACATCACCCCCCTTAACTGATAGTCACCGTGTGACTATCGAAATATGGAGGCCACCCGTTGGCCACCATTGGGACAGGGAGCACTTGTTTGGTCCGTTCCACTCACTTTCCGCTTGACCTCGCATAGTTAACATGTCTATGCGAGGTGACTCAAGACCCACACAGCCTGGTGCTGTGCAAGCCTCTGCGGCAGACGCTTCGTCGTCTGCCGCCCCTTCTTCGCCTGCAGCAACAGGTGCTGCAGGTGCACGCGGTATCACGCCGCGTGCGCACGATGACCCCGATGTGGAGGTCATCTACTCTGGCGAGTCAGACGTGTCTGACTCGGGCAATGCTCCAGAGGCGTCTCGCTCACCGGCGACGCCTCAGTATTCGCCAAGGCCACTGCCGAACGAACGGACTCGTGATTCGCATCACAGTCTGTTCGGCAGTGATGACGATGATCAGGGTGGTGAGTTCTATTCTTCACCACCGCCGGCTCGTGCGTCTTCGCACGAGCGTGATGACGATGGCGCGAGCCGTCGTCAATCTGGGAGCCGTGGTACCGACAAGGGTACCACTGTGAAGCGTGATGAGTTGAAGCCGTGGCGTTTGCCCGAACAACTCATCAATAGCCTGTCTCACGAGACAGGCCAACACCATCGAATACCCTTATTCGATGCAACCGAGCTTCACGGCTTGAGTCCCAGCGCGAAGAACTTTCGCGCTGAAGAAGACTTTTATCTCGATGTCTTCCTTAGACATCGATGGTACAATAGCAACCAAAAGCGTGACAAAACATCGCTTTTGGCTGCGTGGAACGCGTTCGTCCAAAACGTAAAGAATTTTGGACGAGAAGGGTGGCTCAAGAAACTTGAGGCAACACGCCTCAGGTTCGAACGGCGAACGCCAACCGGTGCTAGGTACCGGTTGCATTGTTTATCGAGTGAGGCAGGCATTCCTTGCCTCACATGGGGAGACCCTTGTGCGAGTTGTGTTGACAACTCGCAGCGTGCACATAGGGATGTGTACTCCCTAAATTCGCCCTGGGGAAGGGCACATCTCTCGGACGAGATGCGTGACGCGATTGCAAACTTGCAATCCGTCTACAAGCGCCTAGGGCGCGTGTTTACCGATGGGCCACAGGACTCATCGGATGGGTCTCGTCATACTGGTGGACGAGACCTTCAACATCCATTAACAGCTGAGAGCGGGGCTCCCAGCTGTTCCAAGAGGGTGGATACCCCCGCCACTGGACGAGGTAGCTCGTCCTTGATCCTGAATCGTCACGGTGATTCAAGATACGCTCCACTAGAAAGCGTTGATCACCGTGAGCATCCACCAAAGGATGTGGTGGAGGAGGAAAGACCTCCTCCAGAACCCCAGGCCCACCATCTCGACCCTTACGAGATGGATCGCGCAATCGATGAATTGCGCGATGACTTGAAGCACGAGCGCGACCGACGCTACGCTTTGACCGACACCGTGCGGAAGAACCGCAAGGGTCACGAGGCTGATCGGGCGAGGGATCGCGCCGATTATGCCACGGCGCAGCTTCAGGTCGAGCGGGATGTCCGCTCCTTTTCGGCGAGCTGGCGACAGCTCGCGGAGAGATAACTCGGTTGAATACCGAGGTATCATATCTGCGCGACCAGACGGATCGTCTGGAGCGCGAACGCAAGAACTTGATGGATGTTCTTGAACGTGGGGGCTATCTTCATCGGAAGAAGAAGGCTCGTACTGACAGTACGACCTAAGCCTCCCCACGTAAAACGTAGGATGCGTGCGCATCCTACGTGGCAATTCGAGTGTGTATGCATTGCCCTTGCGATGCAACACTCGAAATGGCCCAATGTATTTCGGCAGTAGTTTACTACTGCCGACACTAGTGACTGCATGTCCAGGTAGGTTTACCGTTGACAGTAGTACTAGGTCATTAACCTTAAATGAAAGAACATTTGCTCTTCCATTCTTGTCTGCGTTCCGTTTCTGACGGTCCACCGCATTTGCGATGGAGTCCTGAACGAAACGGACTACCGCTTCTCGAGTCAGCAGGAAGTTCTCTGCTGACTCTTTGTTTTGTCTAGCAGTGCGCTTCGTGCGCACTGCTAAGAGATTGCTCTCTTCTTCAGCGAGGTTGTCTTCTTCCTCGCTGGCATAATCGTTGGCGATGCTGAATATACCAGCATCGTCATCATCATCCGAATCAATAATAGCGTCTTCGCTATTATTGAGATGATCTTCTTCATCGATGTCGACTTGATCGACATCGGCATCATACGTGACGACGTTTGCGTCGACACGTGATGAGCAAGAGCCAAAACGGTTTTTGCTCGAGCGAGTCCCTCCCCCCTTATCCAAGAGTCACACTCTAGAAGGGTGGGCACACGTGGATGGCGTAGGCCATTCACGTAAAACGGTGTGTGCTGTGTTGAAGCATGCACCGAATTATTGATGGCGAATTCCACCATGGGTAGGAATTCGCTCCAACTCGGAAACGAGTGGACATATCCTCGAAGAATCTCTTCGAGGACACGGTTCGCACGTTCCGTCTGACCATCTGTTTCTGGATGGTCAGAAGTGGACATCTTCAATCGTGTTCCGAGAGTACGGAACACGGTTTGCCAAAATTCCGCCGTGAACCGAGGGTCACGGTCGGATACGAGTTCACGGGGTAACCCGTGGAGTCTAAAGACCGTGTCTAGAAAGACACGAGCACAACCTTGAGCCTTGATTGACTCAGGGACAGCAGCAAGATGGACCATCTTGCTGAATCGGTCCACAAACACAAGAATACCATTATTCTTGTGAGCGTCTTCGGGAAACCCGAAGACGAAGTCCATTGAAACGGACTGCCAGCACTCTGTCGGAACAGGCAGAGGCTGCAATGGCGCACGGGATGAAGGACTAGGCTTCACCCGTTGACATACTTCGCAAGCACGGATGTACTTGCGAACAAACTGATACTGGCGGGGCCAGTAAAAGTCGCGACTTACCGTGAGGTAAGTCTTTTCTCTACCACGATGGCCGCTTGTTGGGGCATCGTGACACTCATACATGATGCGCAATCGCAAATCATGATGAGCGGGTACGACGACACGAGGCGTGTCGTCGGCAACAGCTGTATAGTACAGCAATCCGTTGCGTGTACTATACCGATCCGATGAGGATCGGTACAAAGCCGGTAAATCCCTCATGGATTTACTGGATGGATTCACCAGATGATCCATCAATCGCAGAAGATCCTTATCTTCCGCGTATGCCTTTCGTACGTCGTCAAGTAAACTTGACGACGGGACACTGACTGACAGTGTCGCAACAGTGGGCTTGTCCTCACTGTTGGATTGCGCGTCCGGCTCGAAATCGGGCCGGCGCGAAAGAGCATCCGCGACGACATTGAGTCGTCCCGGTTTATACTCCACGGAGAAGTTATACTCCGCGAAGAAAGACAGCCACCTCGCCATTCTTTGCGAGAGGTGTGGGCTGTTTACGGCCGTGCGTAATGACGCATGGTCCGTGTAGACAACAAACGGTCTATCTCCCAAGAGATAGACGCGAAATTTAGCCAGTGCGTATTTCATGGCAAGGAGTTCCTTGTCATGCACTGGGTAATTACGCTCAGCTGCTTGCAGCTGACGCGATTGATAACAGATGACGCGCTCCGCGCCATCTGCATCGAACTGCATTAACGCACAGCCGATTGCGAAATCGCTGGCGTCACAGACCACATGAAATGGTCTGTCCTGATCTGCAATCGCCAAGATCGGCGATTGCATCAAGCTTTGCTTGATACCTTCAAAGGAACGCTGGCACTCAGCGTTCCATGACCACTTGACATTTTTCTTGAGCAAGCAAGAAAGATGTACCGTCATCTCGGCGTAGTTGCGCGAGTACTTGTGCAAGTACGCCGCAAGACCAAGGAACTTTCGAAGTCCCTTGACATCGACTGGCACTGGCCAGTCGGTGATCGCCTTGATCTTTTCGGGATCAGGGCGTACGCCGTGTTTCCCCACGATGCACCCAAGAAGTGGTATTTCGCTAGCCGCGAATATACACTTCTTGAGGTTGGCGTACAACTTATGCTTGCGCATAAGTTGAAGAACCTGACGAACGTGAGTTCTGTGAACTTCAACGTCCGTCTTCCCGTCCATAGCCCGGCTATGGACGAACACATCGTCGAAGTAACTCGGTGCGAAGTCTCGCACCGGTCTCAACAGATTTGTTACACATCTGTTGAATGTTGCAGGGGCATTACTCAGCCCCTGTGGCATCACTAGCCACTCCCACAGCATCCCGCTGGGGGTACTCACTGCTGTGAACGGGACGTCCCGTTCACGCATCAGGATCTGATAGAATCCATCCATCAGATCCATGGACGAAAAGATGGTACTCTTTGACATACCATCTATGATTACGTCCTTCCTCGGTATCGGCGTCTGAGCCGGTACCGTTGCAGCATTCAACTTGTTGAATGCGTGCACTATCCGCCACCCTCCTGTGGCCTTTCGCACACAGAAGGTCGGAGAGCTGTGAGGGGATGTTGATTCCCTCACATGGCCCGCTGCTAAGCGATCGGCAAAGAACTTGTCGATCGCTATCACTTGTTCACGAGGCAGTGGCCACTGCTTCATGACACAGTATTTCGAGCCCGGTTTGAGCTCGATCTCGTGTCGAGTGCCTTTGTCCTTAGGCAACTCGCAAGGTACGGATTCAGGGAACACATCCCTGAATTCGATCAAATCCTTATACAAAGGATTTGCCTGAAGTGACTCCCAGGATTGGGACGCGTATCGCTCAATCCGAGTCTTCTCATCGAGGACACTTTCGTCCATCGATGAGCTGCTGAGAACCCGTTCGTTCTCAGCAAATACTGTTGCCGACCGAATGTCGGTCACATACTCGTCCTCTGTGACGAGTACGCAGATCTGCTTGACTTTGCCACTACGCAGATCACGCAAGAACCGTTTCGGTTCTAGCGTTGGCAACTGAGTTATCTCCGAAGTCAACTTCGGAGGCACAATCAGATCAAGCGTATAAGCGCCTACGCTTGATCCGTCATTAACCAAGACGTTCAACGTCTCGGTTTCTTCCTGGGATCTTGCTTCCACAGGTTGCTGAGGGCCTGATCCCTCAGCAAGCAACTCTTGAGGAACTCCTTCCTCAAGTACGTGGGGACTTATTCCCTCGACGTCTTCCGACTGTGGCTGTGCAACCACAGTCAGGAACCGATCCTCTACGGTCGACTCTCCAGTCGACCTAGGATTTTCATGTTGCCCCTTGGGGGCAACAGATTTCTTTCTTCTAAGATGCTGCCCGCTAGGCATGCATCCATGTCCCGGTCCACTCGACTTATTCGAGTGGTGGACCTTCGGCGCAGCCTGTACTTCTGTACAGCCGCCGGGAGCTTGCTCCACAGTGTAGTGATCAACTACACTGTGACCTTGTGCAGTCGTGCTAACGACCGTACCGCAAGTGAGGCCATCGCACTCACTCGCAGAACATCCACACGCTTGTGGACGCTCCAAGATGTTCATCAGATGGCCATCTGATGAACAAGCAGCAGGCATCTTCACGGATCGATGCTGCCAGCTCACCCTTGGCTCGTATTTTCTGAGCCAAGGTAATCCCAGGATGACATCAAATTTGTCATCCAGATCTAGTACGATGAAATCATCATCGTACTGCTCGCCCTCTAACGTGTAGTGGATTCCTACTACACGTTTCTCAACGGTTATCGATGCGCCTGTTGCAAGGCGCACCGTCATCCTTGTGAGGGGAATGTCGCGCTCAACGAACTTGAGCCTACGACCCTCTAGTGACTGGCGACGAACAAAGTTGTTCGACGCCCCACAGTCTACTAGGGCACGAAGCGACAAGTCATTTGTCGCTTCCAACTTCAAGGTGATGAGCGAAACGTCATCACCAGGTGCAGAGACACACAATGATTGTGTATCTGGAGCAACTTTCGTCAAGAGGTTTGCAAATTCTCTTGAGGTTGCTGGATCAGTAGGGCGCTCCGCCCCTACTGACCCCGACCATTTTTTGATGGCCCGTCTCGCTGTTGCGGCTTCGCAACAGCGCTGGACCCACGCCCATTGCCCTTTCTGGCGAATGGTCGTCCATTTCGCTCAGTACTGTTTGGTACTGGGCGCGGAGCACTACACTCGTATGCGTAGTGCCCTAACTTCTGACAGCGATTGCACCTCTGCAATCGCTTGTTGCTTGTAGAGCGAGGTCTCTCGCTCTCAACATAACAGAGGTCCATTGGTTCTGGACCTCCGATCTCTTGTCGTCTCGGTGGACGGTAAGAGTTTGAGCTAGCATGAGCCTGTCTCATGCTAAAGTCTTCCTGTTCCGCGGCTGATATCGCTTCTTCAAGCGTATTCAGCTCAAGGCGGAACAGGTGGCTCCTGACGGGCCCTTCTGCGAGCCCTTGCATGAACACCGTAATCAACGTGTGTTCATGAACTGGGTTTGCAGTTATACTACTCGCAAGGAGTCGTATATGTTGTGCGTAAGCGTGCACATCACGCTTACCCTGCTTGAGTTTCAGGAGCTCTGAACGAGCCCTGAACTCAGCACGTGGCGGCTCAAACGTTTGTCTGAGCCGGGACTTGAAGTCATCTAGCGACCTAAACACATTTGGGTCGCTACTCTCGAGTCCCAGGGACCAAGTTTTGGCACGCCCTGCCAAGTGGGTCTGAGCAAATGTGAGTTTCATTTGCTCATCTTCGACGCGACGAGCCCTTAGGGCTCTGTCGAGTTCGACAAACCATAGTAACAGGGAGTCCTCCGGGACTCCACTGTACTTGGAGATGTCAACCTTCATGACCTCGGGACGACGCGCATGCGCCGTCCCGCCCACAGCAGCATGGAATTGCTGCTGTCTCAACAGCTCCGTCTGTTGAGCACCGAGTTCTCTCAACTGCTCGGCCTGTTGAGAGCCTTGCTGGTGAAGCAAGGCTACTTTCTCCCTCTCGAGAGCAAGTTCATTGTGAATGAACTTGGCGATAGCAGCATGTTGTTGGTCTCTGTCTAGAGACTCCAACATGGTGCTGACGACGAGTTCGCCTACGGTAGAACTCATTCGTTCTACCGCACCCCATTCGATGTCACTCAAATGGGTAAACCCTTCACGCGTGGCGTGAAAGGTGTCTTCTTCATCCAACATGTTCATGTTGGATGATGTGGTCCTTGGAAGGACTACAAAGTGCTACCAGGTGTAACGGGGCACACCCTTGCGTAACTTAACGCAAGGGATTTGGGTGCCCCGACGGACGTACACGTGGCGAGCGAGGAAGCGTAGGTAGGGTAAAAGTAGAACTGTTATATTAATAAATTAAGTCTTTAAACTACTGTCTCTTCGTTTGACTTAATTCAATTATACTAATATAACTGCATGTATGGTGACGTCTCGTCACCACTCATTGCGCGCGTCTTGCGGCGATTGGTGGGTTGATATCATCACGATATCAACCAATGAACAGACCCTTTGGTCGACCCTTCAATATCACCACTTTGGTGATATTGTTTAAAGAATATCCATCTTATATTCTTTATTGTCACTTTCCTTAAGTGACAATATCATGTAACGGGCTGCCCCGTTACAGTTCTTCGGTTGCTGTATGCAACACAGACCCGGCTTCACGCTTACACATACATGTTCCCCTGTATCGGAAGCTCATCCACTTTCGAAGGTGTTACGCTTCGACAGGTCATTATTGTGGTGAAGCCGTATGCTCAGTACCGGGTTTTTCGTAATGATACTACAGAGCGGTACGTACAAGACAAGACCTTGCGTAGGTCTCAGAGGGAATCGAACCGGCATTCGCTGGACTCGGACTGCCTGTGCGTACCCAAGGCATGGGGGGTTACCCCCTCGATTACGCGGCATAGATTACGAAGCAATGACAAACAGCATCATGAATAAACCGACCATTGTTGATCCAGACTCGATCAATCGGCATCTTTTCGCTGACCGATGGTAATCCAGATCATGGTATCGTCATCATGCTACAGTGAAGAGTATAGGCACGATTAGAAGCTTATGCTGTCGAAGACGCTCGTCGATGTTCGTTGCTGTCTTCTTGTATGCCAAAGTAACGGACAGAATAGACCTACAGAGGGAAAAGGAAACAAAACAGCAAGTAGCAACAAAAAAAGAAGAAGCGTGATGAACAATGAACAAGAAGTATGATAGAGGCTGATGACGAATCACGAAAGCTATGCTGTCAAACAGTGGTCATAGTCGTCGTAAGTTAATTATGTGTTAATCTAGATGTAAGTTCTGGTCCCAAACGTTCACTTTTGGCCCCTCAGACGGTTCACTTTTGGTCCGTCAGACGTATACCTGAGAGTGACCGTCACTACAGCAATCCGACCGGTCACTAGCCTAATTGTATGCAAGTCCATACATGACCTCCGACGGCACTGGTAACACTTGATACCATGGTGTCGCAAATGTGCTAAATATCCGCCGACTCAGTTCCTAAAATGCTCCTACAAACAACAACGGCCAAGCGACAAAACCCCCCAAAGAGCCGGACAACCGGCTCCCTTTTCTGGGCGGGAAGTTCCCATTGGTGAGGTCCAGGGCAATGTGGGAGGCCTCCTTGCCGCTGCGTGCGCTACGGGAGGCAGCGCAAGTGCAAACCGGAAGTAGAGCGATGACCAAGACACACCGGGATCGAGGTCACGGCAAAAGCGGTTATCAGCCCCACTTGATTCCTGCCATTCTGCATCAGTCCACAATTCACCGACCCGGTCGTCAAGCATGATTTCTGGTTCCGGGAAGAGAACTTGCCTAGAGCGTGATTTGATCGGACCCGCCCAGGTGCGTCAGTGGTTCATTGGGAGTAATTCGAGTGGTACCCGGCCTTTTCCGCGACTCCAGCGCCCTGTTTGCAACCCGGACCAGATTCCCAATGGAAGACTGTCCACCGTAACGCTCGCAGTCCTTTGCGGACTGTCCTCCGTGACGCCCGCCAGCTCGAGCCAGTAGACTGGTCCAACGAGTAGGAGAAACATGTAGTCTAGGTAGCAGCACATCGAAATTGTATAGTCATAAACACTTGATCGACATTTAGGTTCACTCTCTAGATAGCCGCTGTCTTCAGCCAGCCTTCAACAACACCTTTCAGTCTTAAAAAAGTGACTAATACCGTGTCTCAGTGTTATAATACAAAATGAACGTGATGCTGACGACCTACACCTTCACACCGTTCGTGTAGCTGTTGAGCAGTATACTAAACAATTCTTTTTGATGACGACGGAAAGCGCACACTGTTTGGCACTAAAATAAACAAAAACCTGACGACAGAAAGCGCAGCTGAAGGCTGCCTTCTGTGCATGTCGCGTTTTTCCATACATCTTATCAATCTTTTTTTCACCGGTCCTTGTTTCTAGAGCTGAGTTTTTCGCGTGCCTATCTCGCGACTGCACGAACCTGTCGCGTTTTCAATCGAAGAAGCCCTGCAGTTTAACGAGCGATCAGATTCAAGACATCCCAGAGAAGACCCCCTGTTGCTCTTCAGATCACCTTATTGTTACTATCGCTTCCTCTCGTCACCTAATCGACAAGGGCTGGCCACCATTTATTGCTCCATCTCTCTCTCCCCTTTCCTTCTCGCATTCGCTTTCCTCACTTCTCATTCTTCTGTCATGGCGCCAAGCGTTTCCAGCTACTTCTTCTCGCGCGGGTTACTCGCTGCGTCTTTCTCCGTCATGGTCCTGTCTGCTGCAATCGATAAGCATCCAGGCAAAGTCAAGCCCCTACCACTTGACTTCGACTATGACCTCCGTACGTCGGCCCAGGAAAGTCGATACAACGAGACAGCGACGTTAGTGCGCAACACGGATCTCTTCCAACCACCCAACTTGGAGACCTTGTTCACGAACCAAAGCCTTGAGCGCAGAAGACATGGCCGTGAGTCCAGACGGCGTCGCATACGTCGGATTGGCGGATGGACGTCTTGCGAGCTTTGACGTTGAAGCCAACGAACTGCGGAATTTTTCTCGCACAGGCAAAGATGTTCCAGGATGTGGGACACCGGACTTGGAACCGACCTGTGGACGGCCACTTGGACTCAAGTTCGCTGCTGCGCGCCCTTTTGCCAAGTTCATCCGGCGGATTCCAGCCGCCAAGTTGTTTTCAGGAGATGCTGTTTTGCTCGTGGTCGACGCTTACAAGGGCGTGTTCCTCTTTGATGCCAACGGTAAGCGCACGCTGCTCTTCAGTCGTTTCGGCGGTCACCACGTGAACTTCCTCAATGGAATTGCTGTCGTGCAGGAGACGGGTGAGATTTACGTCTCCGAGGCGTCTCGTCGCTTTCAGCTCGCTCAAATCCTGGTTGACTTCTTAGAACGCCGACCGTCGGGGAATTTACTGCGATTTGATCCACGAGACGAGAGCGTGCACGTCGAGGCGAGCAAGTTGGGATTCCCAAATGGCCTGACACTTGATCAAGATGGCACTGGGGTACTGATTTCACTCATGTTCCAGAACAAGATTGCGCGTTTTGGTCGAGCGACCAAGCAGATCAAGGACTTTGCTTTCTTGCCGGGTGAACCAGACAACATTTCGATTGAAACAGTGGGTACAGGAGACAATGAGACGGATGTGCTGATGGTGGGACTCGTGTCAAGAGACGATGGTGGAACCTTTGATCACATCAAGCAGAGTGTCCAGCTACGCAAAAAGCTATTGCAACTGCCAACGTCGGTGGAGTTTGGTTTCATCGAGCGTATCGGCGTGTTTGTCTCTCTAGACTTGGAGACGGGTGATATTCGGCACGTGTACGAAGCCTCGAAAGGACAGACACCGAATATTTCGGGTGCCAAGCGTTTCGGCGACTACTTATATCTAACAAGCCCGGTGCGTCCTTCGATCACGCGTATCCCAGCAGCAATGGTGCAGTAGCTGGTCAAGTTGTTGCCCGATGTGTTTTTTCATCTGCATAACGTTCTCGCAAGTTGCTACTCGCAGCCGTGCTGATTTGGACGTGATCCGGTCATAGTGGTGTAATGGGAAGCAAGCTGGTGTTCTTTTCCTCGCAGCTACAAGTGTAGCGGTAGGACGCATAGCGCTTGAGGGCAAAGTAACAGCAAACGTGGTTTCAAGCTCACTATTTTCTGGTTTCTTTCATCAGATTTGTTTAGGCTTTAGTTATTGGTAGTCAATAAGCCATTCAGTGGCAGGAGCCTGCACAGGCTTCCGCCCAAGTAACCATTTTGTGATGCACCTATCCAAAAAAGGATCTGTAATGGACAGGTTTCAGTTGAACCTTTTGTTTCGCACATCAGCTGTGCAACAGATAAGTCCCGTTACGTCACATACGGCGGGGTTGTTGATGTCTGAATGTCGTTTTTCCCTGCAATAACGTCGCAACGACATCGCGGAATGGTGCTCTTGTATGCAAGTGTTCGCTCGTACAGTAAGTGTAATCTTGATCGTCAGTATAACATTCGCGTGGCATGCACATGTAGTAGCGCAAAGTTCGTATTTTATACACGGTCGTCGTGGACGACCACGACGACCAATTAGCGGACCGGAGGTCGCCACGAATGCGAGTCATTCCGTCATTTCTTAAATTTTTGTAAGCAATGAGACCAGCCAGGTGCTGACAATCGGTGAAATAGTTAGCACCTGCATATGTGATAGGTAGGCTTCAAGTGTGCAGCGGGGAGGTTATATATTTCTAATTTATGCCGCGAGAGGTCGGATATACGTTCTTGTTGTCCGTCCATTTGCCCTCACTTCCTTAATTCGCACTTGTTTTGCAATTGTCTATGTGCTACGCAAGTCTCCTGAACACGTAGTTTTTTGCCTGCTTATCAAACCGTTGTTCTGATGCTAACATGTTACGCAAAATTGCTTTTAAATAAATCCTCTTCGACAATACCTTTTGAATGGATTTCATCCACCGATATGCACTCAATGAATATTATCTTAGCATAAAGATGTACCTGAATGGCAGGGATAAGGTAGTTCACCAGAAACTGAAAAATTGTAATTTACAAGCCGAAAGATAAAAAAACTCAAAAGTAGCCCAAAAAAGGGTGAAAAATTCGCCCCGCACAATAAAAATATGCAAGGAGTTAACGTATAATTGTATAATGTATGCATCACTGAGATAAGCAATGAGACAAATGATACGTATGCAAGGAGCAGTCACATACATTTGCGCATATCTTCTTCATCTTCTCTCCTTAGTCATTAACTATGACCTACAAATCATTTCCAAATGATTTGTACAAGAAAGGAAATATGCTTTGGCGCTTATAGACTAAATCGAGCGCAATACATATTCTTTAATGGTGAATATAAGTACGTATATTGTAACGGGGCACACCCTTGCGTGAACTTAACGCAAGAGTTTTGGTGCGCCCGACAGACGTGCACAAGGCAAACGAGGAAGCGTAGATAAGGGAAAAGTAAAACTGTTGTATTAATATAATTAAGTCTTTTGTTACTGTCTCTCTGTTTAACCTGACTTGATTATGTTAATCTAACTGAATGTATGGTGACGTCTCGTCACCACTCATTGCGCGCGTCCTGCGGCGATTGGTGGGTTGATATCGTCAAGATATCAACCAATGAGCAACCCTTTGGTCGACCCTTCAATATCACCACTTTGGTGATATTGTTCAAAGAATATTCAACATATATATTCTTTATTGTCACTGTTTCTTTAAAGTGACAATTCCATGTAACGGGCTGCCCCGTTACATATATTGACCTCTTTTATAAACCTAATAAGTCGTATATTACAAAATAGTGCACCTGCTGTCTATAGGGTATCATTTTATAGTAAATTTGATGTAACTGCGTCAACATGAAGCTCGACATGCTATATAAGATGTTACACTATACGACACTGGGATGCATGGGAATGCGCATAACAGAACATCATTACAAATGTAACATGATAGTAGGGAGATGCAGAAAATATTTGTGCTATCGCAGACAGTCATGTGGATGCTTGCGAACAAAAGTGTAAATTGCATGCTGCGAAACACGTATAAGGAGGAATCTCATAATGGTGGTATTGAAGTCGCTTGCAGTTAAACCCCTAATGCACACATGAGTATTAGCTTGGCCCTTGAGAGCTAAATTGACGATGCAGCAAAATAGATTACAGTATATTGAGTACTTTTAATGTATAGGACTGTATCGTTTACAAGTGATTCGAAAGAACATTTCCCAAAGAATGGTCAAGTTCGCTATATCAGCGAGAACATGAAAAAAGGATGCTCACATTGTCGGGTGATCTTTTGATGATCGCGCATATATATAATACAAATTGCTAGGGCTTAAGCGTTTCAGCATCCTGCTTCATATTTCAAACCATCGATAGTTCAATTCTGGATAAGGTGTTTAAATTTGATGATCGATAAAAATTTAATCCATGAACTTCACCGTCAAATTATTTCGATCATGAAGCATGTTCATAGGCTAATAATAAATATTTGATGATGGATGCAAGAAAAGGTATTTTTAGCTTAGTAGCAGAAGGGATACTGCTATATCAAAATACGACGCAACAAACACATCATTATATATTCAGCAGAGCAATTTTATGGATTTGAGATGTATATATGCAGTTCGTAATGTATCCTATTGTGATTAATATTTGAAAATATTAACAAGTTCATTAAAAATTTGGAATCCCAATACTTTACTTACTTGACGTAGTACATTTAACGTCAATGTCTACCGAAGATCTACATATATGTGCATTTAGTAACGTAATCTGCATTATTGTTGCTCATACATACCTAGCAGATTGTTCTACGTCTTTTTGGCATCATATACACGTATTATTTACTACGATGCGTGCCGACTAGAACATTAAGGTTTTATTGGCGACCAAATCTGAAATAGAAAAATATTTTTATTCTTCTTGCTTTAACCGAAAGCACTTTATTCGACACTTTCGTCGCATTGCAAACAGAAAGTACGTCACTGCTGCGTTTTCAACGATAATATATGCACTAATCAGTCAGCAATGACCAACATACCGCGCCCCAACAATTGGCTGCGGAAATTGCAGGTTCCGAGGGCATTTGCTGCGCCCGCAGTGTTATCAAAAATCGATGTGATTTTTTAGCATTAAAAAGGAATTCTAGGGGATACTATCACTGTGACCGAATACACATCATTTCTCCTCTATTTCATTGCAAAGTAAACTTTTTTTAATTGTTTTGGAGAGAACCAATATAAAATTCTCGAAATAAGCCTCGTGCACATGGTCTTAAAACACCTCGCATTCGAGTCTCCTATTACAATCCGCCGCCATTCTTAAAAATCGTCTGGTACATGGACATATATAGCTAGATCCTGACGAGGTAGGGCGCCGAATACATCGTTTTTTACTCGCATTGTAAGCTTCCATTTAAACTTAAACGGACGTGAGCGTTTAAGCTGCTACCAAATATGATGCTTTGCGAAATGTATGGCAAAAAGTAATGCATTTTAATGGTTTCGTTTACAAACTAATAGGGTTCACGTGAATAACTTTGAAAATACGAGACAAATAAGTCTACGTGGAAAATTTAGGGCGGCCAAATGTGGCCCGTCGCGATCCAAAATCAATAAATGTCTCCGTGCTTTAGGGTCCTATAACGTCGCAAAAATTAATCAATTTAAATTCCAGACTATACAAACGACCCGAATAGCATTCTCTAGCCGTAAATAAATTTAGACGTGTGTTTAGAGAATATTGGGGTGATGAGTAGCTGTGTGACACTGATCGAAAATTGTTACAGGTTATAGATAGGAAAAATTGTAAGAAGAAAGCTTACGCGTATAAAGGTTTAACGAGGAACATGTTTATCTGTATTGTTAATATAGAGTCTTTTACAAGGCAGAACTATACATCACATGAGAAACTATTCATTGTTTGTTCACATCCGTGTTCTTAACCAATTTTTTTATATAATTAAACTCTCACAAAAATAAATTTCTAATGATAGCAAAGTTGCCGATAATTGTCACGAAGAAATTTACTGTGCCTGGTGCTTGTCGAAGATGCATTAATTATAACTATTTTCGTTGTTGAGTTGGGATATCTGATGTCGTTGTACAGTGTTAGCGCGTGACATCTTCTATCCAAGTTGTGCTCCACGTCTTCGAGTCAGTAACTTTATATTCATATTGAACTTTTTATACATGACGTAAAATATTAACATCTGCCGTAGAGGCATCTACCTTATTACGTGATATGCCATTTAATTTCATGGGGAAACTCTTATTCGGGAATTGCTACAGAAACGACTTGACGAACCATAAACTCTGATGTACCTGGAATGTCATCACGGCTAATTCTTCGCCATTAAATTGTATAAAGTTTACAAACTTACAGTGTGGACATATGCGAGCTATGCTAGTAGTATGACTATCCGCAGTCACTTATATTGCGGTACCATTAACAAGCTTAGCCCCGCACGCGCTCGTAAGATTTGGATAATAAGTCCATTACGCACAACAAAAGATAGGAGGTATCTATCAGACTACATCAACATATATTTCTTTTTATGCGCAATATTTCAGATGTCTTACAGATTCAGTCATACAGAGGTATATCATGTTTGCCTAAATATATATACATTTTACAATACACAATCACTTACCTTAATTCATACTAAACTCATAAAAACCAGACCGCACATCCATTAGTCCTCGCGTGGTAATTCGATAAGTTGCATATCAACATTTGCATAATGTCCCGACAACTATTTTCTTTAATCGTTTAAGAAGACAGCGTCGCATTATGCATTGTCCTAAATCATATCACGCCAGCTTTGAAAAATTGCAAATGTGACCTCTGGTAATTTTACACTAGTAATTGGTTATACATACGAAGGTTTTGACGGATTCTTCTCTTAAGCGAGATGAAAAACCATGTGGTACATTATTTCCTGCGTGATTTGCGAAGAAGCGAAGTCACTTTTGTCGCGATCAATATGGCTGCAATTATCGTGATAACTCCTATATAAATTATTGTCATCTTCTCAATTGCCTTGCCATCGTGTCAGGTTCATTTATTCCACTACAACGAGCGATCAATTTATCTCTATAGACGAATAGTCTGGCTCATCATTCGCCTGCATATGCCACGATTCTCCTGCCTTATGCACCAGCAGTATTTTCGACTTGGACGACAGGTTCCGCAGCTCCGCTGAGCAAAAAGTCTAAAGCTGTTTCGTGTCGGGTGTGCATTCATACATGCATAAATAAAATCCTTATTTTTTTGAAGTGATGTATTGCGTAAACTTGAAATCATGCATAAAGATCATCTTTTTTTCATTCGTATCTTACTGATCAGCTATTGGCCCTTTCCAAATAAAACAAGGGCATCTACATATCATTATGCAGCGGCGCGCATCATTATTTTATCAAGCAAGCGATCAAAAAAGTAGAGCGATGTATTACTGGGTACAAAGTGTTTTTACCCAAGAGACATATTGGCAATTACTAAATATTTCTTCTGATCACTGAAGCAAATATTGCCTGAATACAGCGTTGATTTAACTGTGTCCGCACGTTACATGATGTAACTCTGATGTTTGATGTGTACATTAATATGGATGAAATGGATGACATATATTATCATGATTAAAAATTATAAATTCGACCAGCTAAAAAGGTTCTGCGCATCGGCTAGTTGAGTCTTTAATCACAGTCGACAATGAAACAAAATTGTGCAAGACGCACGTTGTAAGTGATGAGTGAGTGAATTCCTTATATATTTGTAAGTTTTATATGACTAAGTCGGTTGGCATACAATACAATTTCAACTGACGGTGTTATATGATTCACACGTCTCTTGTAAAATACAAGTACCGCGTTACGCCAAGCTGTCCGCGCTATCGCGCAACAGCGCTGGATAACTTTCATATTCATGTGTCAACACTGACATGAATTTGAACAGCATATCCTATTACCAGTACAAGCGTAGCCCGCACGCTTAAATATTGCGATGTATTTGCTTTTAGGTTGCACAACACGTTGCCTTCCGTATCACGCGAGGCGTTGGAAGTTTTTATCGATTTTCTTGTTTACCGTGAAAATATGTATTTTTCATACAACATAGGTATATGCAGGTATGTATCGGTCGTTCGAAGATCCCGTCTATATTCACACGTGTAGACAGCCGCCCGATGAAGAATTAATTGCGCCCTGTTAATTGTTTGACATGTCAGTTTTATGCAAGCCGGAAGCAAAATAAGCGGATGGCTTTGCTATGTTGCTTTCACCAGCTGTTGCGCTGTATTGCAATTATTTTTGGAGACACGAGAGACACAACCATGATTCAGACACTTTCTAGAGAATACGTGTCGATATTTGCACCATTTTTGTACCGATGTTTGCACACATACACGACTTTAGGTTTTCGCCTAGTTTTGTAATTGCATAGGTCGCGACATTCGGTGTCAATAAGAAATGCTGCTCAATCGACTAAGGTTCTTCGTCGCACATGTAAATCAGCCAACAAGCAAATATTAAACAATTGTTTGTTCACGTAATGGAAATCAGTTGCTGCAACCGATTGGTACACGTACAAGACATCGCAACTTTCCGAGAAATTTAATGCCTAGAATACGATGAAGCTGTAATGGGGCACTGTTGACTACGTACTGGTGGACCAGTACAGAGTATACTTCCACATACGACAGTGGTCGACAGTATCCTGCTAGGTGTTTAAGGAAGACAGAGGAAGTGAAGGAGACTAAGCAGTCAGACTAGTCTCTTGGTAAAAGTAAAACTGTATTGATATAGTTAAGTCCTATAACTCCTTGAATCTTCTGTTGTCTCGACTTAATTATACCAATATAACTAAATATATGATGACATCTACTCACCACCCATTGCGCGCGTCTAGCAGCGATTGGTGGGTTGATATCATCACGATATCAACCAATGAGCAGACCCTTCGGTCATCTCAACAATATCACCATGTCTGTGATATTGTTAAAAGAATATTCGACGTAATATTCTTTATTGTCAAATTGTCTTTGTGACAATTTCATGTAACGAGCTACCCCGTTACAGGAGCGGCTTCATAAAAAATCCAGATGTGCGTACTCAAATTTAAGCTACATGTATCGTACATACAAGACGTATCCCGTGCCATGTACGCTTTCGATCTTACGTTGAATGTCACGCGCCTCTAATTGTGTTAATTTAGGCTTTATTCGAGTAACAATGCGGCAGCGGTATACGCTCCACAATTAGCAAGGTATATTAGCTATGCTTGTTGCAACTACAGAGAACTAAAATGAGTCGTCGAGGGCATCATAAGAATAGCCGATGACTATTACCCAAACAGCCACCCCGTAGCATTTGTGACATGCGTCGTTGTGACTTACGCGTCGAAACGGTAGTAGACACGTCGGCTCCACTCGGAAAGAACGTGGCCGAGCTGTGATAACATATTGTTAGAACGAGGTATTACACTTGCACTTGTGTAAAGGTAGAGGAAAGTAAGAGTAAAAAACATACATTTTAACTACTACCTTTGTCGACACTACGTTATGCTTTGCTTGAAACGGGACTGCAACTAGGCCATGTCAAGTTGCACGTGTTGTCGGTCTCTTCCCCATCCTATGTGTCAATCTGTAACATGGCGTCCTTCTCTGGCAGATTATGTATTTGCTTCAACATCTCTCATATTGATGCCATAAATTCGCGCATAGGATACGTGAGCAGCTCTAAGGGACCGTTACGGACACTAGATCAAGCTGGCCCAATATCATTTGCCACTCCGAATACGACCAAGCCTTCACTATACAGCTTGATTCCATCACGAAGCAAAGAAGACGTTATCTTGCACCATGTGTTATATGCGACGCAGCTGTAAGGACACCACTAGAATATAAGTGCCGGTTCAATCGCATCATTTGCTCGCAAGTGGCTCATTACGATAATAAATTCCACGAACGACGCCCAAACGTAACGTAAAGCGTCTACCGTCGTCAGGCATCGACTAGCGCTAAGCTTTGACGTGTCGAGTGCAGTAAAGCGAAGTGCAGCCAGCGAGAATACATTGGCATGCATGAAAAGCTGAGGTTGGAACAAAGCTTCGCAGTCAAGCACAATCACAACCTTGACAACGTCATTCGTATTGTGCATGCTTCTGCCGTATCGGCTGTATATCGTAAGCGCTGCAATGATAATGTTACGCTATCGTGGTCGCTCGCCAGTGGCGTCGTGTGCCGGCCTGTCGGCTTGCCTTTTGCAGGTCAAAAGACAGAGACGACAGCTTGCACGATTGTCTGTACGCTTCAGTCCACCTGAGCACCATACGATGCAGACGAAGTCGTATCTACAGTCTCTTGTCGTAGAGCATAAAGTGTTTGACTCATATATTGCGGTTAGTTTACAGCCAGCGAAAAGGATGTGGCAACCGGACATCTGAGACTCCCTTTGTCGATGTCAAGGAAGCATACATCTACGACCACAGCGCTTCCAGCGCTTCTCGACCGCAATCCTAGTCAGAGCTTGTACCTCCCTTTGACGCTGGTAATGCAGCAGTTGGCAAGGATGTGGCACTATACGGCCACTTCCATCTTCTCTTGGCGCTTGTAAGTAACTGGCAAAGGCGTGGCTGATTCCATGATGCTGTAGCGACACTTTGGGAGCTCGCCGTTCGGAGACTCGCAAGGCAGGACCGAAGTCACAATGTCACCAGCTGCAGAGCGAGAGGGGTGGAACACGCCACAGAGGGCCAATTGAATGAAGCCGATTCCAGCGCTGACGGCGGATGGAATAACTGTAACGGGGCAGCCCGTTACATGATATTGTCACTTAAGGAAAGTGACAATAAAGAATATAAGATGGATATTCTTTAAACAATATCACCAAAGTGGTGATATTGAAGGGTCGACCAAAGGGTCTGTTCATTGGTTGATATCGTGATGATATCAACCCACCAATCGCCGCAAGACGCGCGCAATGAGTGGTGACGAGACGTCACCATACATGCAGTTATATTAGTATAATTGAATTAAGTCAAACGAAGAGACAGTAGTTTAAAGACTTAATTTATTAATATAAGAGTTCTACTTTTACCCTACCTACGCTTCCTCGCTCGCCACGTGTACGTCCGTCGGGGCACCCAAATCCCTTGCGTTAAGTTACGCAAGGGTGTGCCCCGTTACACCTGGTAGCACTTTGTAGTCCTTCCAAGGACCACATCATCCAACATGAACATGTTGGATGAAGAAGACACCTTTCACGCCACGCGTGAAGGGTTTACCCATTTGAGTGACATCGAATGGGGTGCGGTAGAACGAATGAGTTCTACCGTAGGCGAACTCGTCGTCAGCACCATGTTGGAGTCTCTAGACAGAGACCAACAACATGCTGCTATCGCCAAGTTCATTCACAATGAACTTGCTCTCGAGAGGGAGAAAGTAGCCTTGCTTCACCAGCAAGGCTCTCAACAGGCCGAGCAGTTGAGAGAACTCGGTGCTCAACAGACGGAGCTGTTGAGACAGCAGCAATTCCATGCTGCTGTGGGCGGGACGGCGCATGCGCGTCGTCCCGAAGTGATGAAAGTCGACATCTCCAAGTACAGTGGAGTCCCGGAGGACTCCCTGTTACTATGGTTTGTCGAACTCGACAGAGCCCTAAGGGCTCGTCGCGTCGAAGATGAGCAAATGAAACTCACATTTGCTCAGACCCACTTGGCAGGGCGTGCCAAAACTTGGTCCCTGGGACTCGAGAGTAGCGACCCACTATGTTTTTAGGTCGCTAGATGACTTCAAGTCCCGGCTCAGACAAACGTTTGAGCCGCCACGTGCTGAGTTCAGGGCTCGTTCAGAGCTCCTGAAACTCAAGCAGGGTAAGCGTGATGTGCACGCTTACGCACAACATATACGACTCCTTGCGAGTAGTATAACTGCAAACCCAGTTCATGAACACACGTTGATTACGGTGTTCATGCAAGGGCTCGCAGAAGGGCCCGTCAGGAGCCACCTGTTCCGCCTTGAGCTGAATACGCTTGAAGAAGCGATATCAGCCGCGGAACAGGAAGACTTTAGCATGAGACAGGCTCATGCTAGCTCAAACTCTTACCGTCCACCGAGACGACAAGAGATCGGAGGTCCAGAACCAATGGACCTCTGCTATGTTGAGAGCGAGAGACCTCGCTCTACAAGCAACAAGCGATTGCAGAGGTGCAATCGCTGTCAGAAGTTAGGGCACTACGCACACGAGTGTAGTGCTCCGCGCCCAGTACCAAACAGTACTGAGCGAAATGGACGACCATTCGCCAGAAAGGGCAATGGGCGTGGGTCCAGCGCTGTTGCGAAGCCGCAACGGCGAGACGGGCCATCAAAAAATGGTCGGGGTCAGTAGGGGCGGAGCGCCCTACTGATCCAGCAACCTCAAGAGAATTTGCAAACCTCTTGACGAAAGTTGCTCCAGATACACAATCATTGTGTGTCTCTGCACCTGGTGATGACGTTTCGCTCATCACCTTGAAGTTGGAAGCGACAAATGACTTGTCGCTTCGTGCCCTAGTAGACTGTGGGGCGTCGAACAACTTTGTTCGTCGCCAGTCACTAGAGGGTCGTAGGCTCAAGTTCGTTGAGCGCGACATTCCCCTCACAAGGATGACGGTGCGCCTTGCAACAGGCGCATCGATAACCGTTGAGAAACGTGTAGTAGGAATCCACTACACGTTAGAGGGCGAGCAGTACGATGATGATTTCATCGTACTAGATCTGGATGACAAATTTGATGTCATCCTGGGATTACCTTGGCTCAGAAAATACGAGCCAAGGGTGAGCTGGCAGCATCGATCCGTGAAGATGCCTGCTGCTTGTTCATCAGATGGCCATCTGATGAACATCTTGGAGCGTCCACAAGCGTGTGGATGTTCTGCGAGTGAGTGCGATGGCCTCACTTGCGGTACGGTCGTTAGCACGACTGCACAAGGTCACAGTGTAGTTGATCACTACACTGTGGAGCAAGCTCCCGGCGGCTGTACAGAAGTACAGGCTGCGCCGAAGGTCCACCACTCGAATAAGTCGAGTGGACCGGGACATGGATGCATGCCTAGCGGGCAGCATCTTAGAAGAAAGAAATCTGTTGCCCCCAAGGGGCAACATGAAAATCCTAGGTCGACTGGAGAGTCGACCGTAGAGGATCGGTTCCTGACTGTGGTTGCACAGCCACAGTCGGAAGACGTCGAGGGAATAAGTCCCCACGTACTTGAGGAAGGAGTTCCTCAAGAGTTGCTTGCTGAGGGATCAGGCCCTCAGCAACCTGTGGAAGCAAGATCCCAGGAAGAAACCGAGACGTTGAACGTCTTGGTTAATGACGGATCAAGCGTAGGCGCTTATACGCTTGATCTGATTGTGCCTCCGAAGTTGACTTCGGAGATAACTCAGTTGCCAACGCTAGAACCGAAACGGTTCTTGCGTGATCTGCGTAGTGGCAAAGTCAAGCAGATCTGCGTACTCGTCACAGAGGACGAGTATGTGACCGACATTCGGTCGGCAACAGTATTTGCTGAGAACGAACGGGTTCTCAGCAGCTCATCGATGGACGAAAGTGTCCTCGATGAGAAGACTCGGATTGAGCGATACGCGTCCCAATCCTGGGAGTCACTTCAGGCAAATCCTTTGTATAAGGATTTGATCGAATTCAGGGATGTGTTCCCTGAATCCGTACCTTGCGAGTTGCCTAAGGACAAAGGCACTCGACACGAGATCGAGCTCAAACCGGGCTCGAAATACTGTGTCATGAAGCAGTGGCCACTGCCTCGTGAACAAGTGATAGCGATCGACAAGTTATTTGCCGATCGCTTAGCAGCGGGCCATGTGAGGGAATCAACATCCCCTCACAGCTCTCCGACCTTCTGTGTGCGAAAGGCCACAGGAGGGTGGCGGATAGTGCACGCATTCAACAAGTTGAATGCTGCAACGGTACCGGCTCAGACGCCGATACCGAGGAAGGACGTAATCATAGATGGTATGTCAAAGAGTACCATCTTTTCGTCCATGGATCTGATGGATGGATTCTATCAGATCCTGATGCGTGAACGGGACGTCCCGTTCACAGCAGTGAGTACCCCCAGCGGGATGCTGTGGGAGTGGCTAGTGATGCCACAGGGGCTGAGTAATGCCCCTGCAACATTCAACAGATGTGTAACAAATCTGTTGAGACCGTTGCGAGACTTCGCACCGAGTTACTTCGACGATGTGTTCGTCCATAGCCGGGCTATGGACGGGAAGACGGACGTTGAAGTTCACAGAACTCACGTTCGTCAGGTTCTTCAACTTATGCGCAAGCATAAGTTGTACGCCAACCTCAAGAAGTGTATATTCGCGGCTAGCGAAATACCACTTCTTGGGTGCATCGTGGGGAAACACGGCGTACGCCCTGATCCCGAAAAGATCAAGGCGATCACCGACTGGCCAGTGCCAGTCGATGTCAAGGGACTTCGAAAGTTCCTTGGTCTTGCGGCGTACTTGCACAAGTACTCGCGCAACTACGCCGAGATGACGGTACATCTTTCTTGCTTGCTCAAGAAAAATGTCAAGTGGTCATGGAACGCTGAGTGCCAGCGTTCCTTTGAAGGTATCAAGCAAAGCTTGATGCAATAGCCGATCTTGGCGATTGCAGATCAGGACAGACCATTTCATGTGGTCTGTGACGACAGCGATTTCGCAATCGGCTGTGCGTTAATGCAGTTCGATGCAGATGGCGCGGAGCGCGTCATCTGTTATCAATCGCGTCAGCTGCAAGCAGCTGAGCGTAATTACCCAGTGCATGACAAGGAACTCCTTGCCATGAAATACGCACTGGCTAAATTTCGCGTCTATCTCTTGGGAGATAGACCGTTTGTTGTCTACACGGACCATGCGTCATTACTCACGGCCGTAAACAGCCCACACCTCTCGCAAAGAATGGCGAGGTGGCTGTCTTTCTTCGCGGAGTATAACTTCTCCGTGGAGTATAAACCGGGACGACTCAATGTCGTCGCGGATGCTCTTTCGCGCCGGCCCGATTTCGAGCCGGACGCGCAATCCAACAGTGAGGACAAGCCCACTGTTGCGACACTGTCAGTCAGTGTCCCGTCGTCAAGTTTACTTGACGACGTACGAAAGGCATACGCGGAAGATAAGGATCTTCTGCGATTGATGGATCATCTGGTGAATCCATCCAGTAAATCCATGAGGGATTTACCGGCTTTGTACCGATCCTCATCGGATCGGCATAGTACACGCAACGGATTGCTGTACTATACAGCTGTTGCCGACGACACGCCTCGTGTCGTCGTACCCGCTCATCATGATTTGCGATTGCGCATCATGTATGAGTGTCACGATGCCCCAACAAGCGGCCATCGTGGTAGAGAAAAGACTTACCTCACGGTAAGTCGCGACTTTTACTGGCCCCGCCAGTATCAGTTTGTTCGCAAGTACATCCGTGCTTGCGAAGTATGTCAACGGGTGAAGCCTAGTCCTTCATCCCGTGCGCCATTGCAGCCTCTGCCTGTTCCGTCAGAGTGCTGGCAGTCCGTTTCAATGGACTTCGTCTTCGGGAAACCCGAAGACGCTCACAAGAATAATGGTATTCTTGTGTTTGTGGACCGATTCAGCAAGATGGTCCATCTTGCTGCTGTCCTTGAGTCAATCAAGGCTCAAGGTTGTGCTCGTGTCTTTCTAGACACGGTCTTTAGACTCCACGGGTTACCCCGTGAACTCGTATCCGACCGTGACCCTCGGTTCACGGCGGAATTTTGGCAAACCGTGTTCCGTACTCTCGGAACACGATTGAAGATGTCCACTTCTGACCATCCAGAAACAGATGGTCAGACGGAACGTGCGAACCGTGTCCTCGAAGAGATTCTTCGAGGATATGTCCACTCGTTTCCGAGTTGGAGCGAATTCCTACCCATGGTGGAATTCGCCATCAATAATTCGGTGCATGCTTCAACACAGCACACACCGTTTTACGTGAATGGCCTACGCCATCCACGTGTGCCCACCCTTATAGAGTGTGACTCTTGGATAAGGGGGGAGGGACTCGCTCGAGCAAAAACCGTTTTGGCTCTTGCTCATCACGTGTCGACGCAAACGTCGTCACGTATGATGCCGATGTCGATCAAGTCGACATCGATGAAGAAGATCATCTCAATAATAGCGAAGACGCTATTATTGATTCGGATGATGATGACGATGCTGGTATATTCAGCATCGTCAACGATTATGCCAGCGAGGAAGAAGACAACCTCGCTGAAGAAGAGAGCAATCTCTTAGCAGTGCGCACGAAGCGCACTGCTAGACAAAACAAAGAGTCAGCAGAGAACTTCCTGCTGACTCGAGAAGCGGTAGTCCGTTTCGTTCAGGACTCCATCGCAAATGCGGTGGACCGTCAGAAACGGAACGCAGACAAGAATGGAAGAGCAAATGTTCTTTCATTTAAGGTTAATGACCTAGTACTACTGTCAACGGTAAACCTACCTGGACATGCAGTCACTAGTGTCGGCAGTAGTAAACTACTGCCGAAATACATTGGGCCATTTCGAGTGTTGCATCGCAAGGGCAATGCATACACACTCGAATTGCCACGTAGGATGCGCACGCATCCTACGTTTTACGTGGGGAGGCTTAGGTCGTACTGTCAGTACGAGCCTTCTTCTTCCGATGAAGATAGCCCCCACGTTCAAGAACATCCATCAAGTTCTTGCGTTCGCGCTCCAGACGATCCGTCTGGTCGCGCAGATATGATACCTCGGTATTCAACCGAGTTATCTCTCCGCGAGCTGTCGCCAGCTCGCCGAAAAGGAGCGGACATCCCGCTCGACCTGAAGCTGCGCCGTGGCATAATCGGCGCGATCCCTCGCCCGATCAGCCTCGTGACCCTTGCGGTTCTTCCGCACGGTGTCGGTCAAAGCGTAGCGTCGGTCGCGCTCGTGCTTCAAGTCATCGCGCAATTCATCGATTGCGCGATCCATCTCGTAAGGGTCGAGATGGTGGGCCTGGGGTTCTGGAGGAGGTCTTTCCTCCTCCACCACATCCTTTGGTGGATGCTCACGGTGATCAACGCTTTCTAGTGGAGCGTATCTTGAATCACCGTGACGATTCAGGATCAAGGACGAGCTACCTCGTCCAGTGGCGGGGGTATCCACCCTCTTGGAACAGCTGGGAGCCCCGCTCTCAGCTGTTAATGGATGTTGAAGGTCTCGTCCACCAGTATGACGAGACCCATCCGATGAGTCCTGTGGCCCATCGGTAAACACGCGCCCTAGGCGCTTGTAGACGGATTGCAAGTTTGCAATCGCGTCACGCATCTCGTCCGAGAGATGTGCCCTTCCCCAGGGCGAATTTAGGGAGTACACATCCCTATGTGCACGCTGCGAGTTGTCAACACAACTCGCACAAGGGTCTCCCCATGTGAGGCAAGGAATGCCTGCCTCACTCGATAAACAATGCAACCGGTACCTAGCACCGGTTGGCGTTTGCCGTTCGAACCTGAGGCGTGTTGCCTCAAGTTTCTTGAGCCACCCTTCTCGTCCAAAATTCTTTACGTTTTGGACGAACGCGTTCCACGCAGCCAAAAGCGATGTTTTGTCACGCTTTTGGTTGCTATTGTACCATCGATGTCTAAGGAAGACATCGAGATAAAAGTCTTCTTCAGCGCGAAAGTTCTTCGCGCTGGGATCCAAGCCGTGAAGCTCAGTCGCATCGAATAAGGGTATTCGATGGTGTTGGCCTGTCTCGTGAGACAGGCTATTGATGAGTTGTTCGGGCAAACGCCACGGCTTCAACTCATCACGCTTCACAGTGGTACCCTTGTCGGTACCACGGCTCCCAGATTGACGACGGCTCGCGCCATCGTCATCACGCTCGTGCGAAGACGCACGAGCCGGCGGTGGTGAAGAATAGAACTCACCACCCTGATCATCGTCATCACTGCCGAACAGACTGTGATGCGAATCACGAGTCCGTTCGTTCGGCAGTGGCCTTGGCGAATACTGAGGCGTCGCCGGTGAGCGAGACGCCTCTGAAGCATTGCCCGAGTCAGACACGTCTGACTCGCCAGAGTAGATGACCTCCACATCGGGGTCATCGTGCGCACGCGGCGTGATACCGCGTGCACCTGCAGCACCTGTTGCTGCAGGCGAAGAAGGGGCGGCAGACGACGAAGCGTCTGCCGCAGAGGCTTGCACAGCACCAGGCTGTGTGGGTCTTGAGTCACCTCGCACAGACATGTTAACTATGCGAGGTCAAGCGGAAAGTGAGTGGAACGGACCAAACAAGTGCTCCCTGTCCCAATGGTGGCCAACGGGTGGCCTCCATATTTCGATAGTCACACGGTGACTATCAGTTAAGGGGGGGTGATGTAACGGGGCAGCCCGTTACATGGAATTGTAACTTAAGGAAAGTGACAATAAAGAATATAAGATGGATATTCTTTAAACAATATCACCAAAGTGGTGATATTGAAGGGTCGACCAAAGGGTCTGTTCATTGGTTGATATCGTGATGATATCAACCCACCAATCGCCGCAAGACGCGCGCAATGAGTGGTGACGAGACGTCACCATACATGCAGTTATATTAGTATAATTGAATTAAGTCAAACGAAGAGACAGTAGTTTAAAGACTTAATTTATTAATATAAGAGTTCTACTTTTACCCTACATACGCTTCCTCGCTCGCCACGTGTACGTCCGTCGGGGCACCCAAATCCCTTGCGTTAAGTTACGCAAGGGTGTGCCCCGTTACAATAATCATGAACAAGTCGGGTACGGTGGCTCCATATACGACCCACATCAAGTTGTTGATAGTCCCCGCCCCCGAGAATTAGCGCGAATGGCAGCGAAGCTGACGACCTTGTCTGCAGCACGACTTTGACCGCAGCGAGGGGCGACGCGTAGAGCACCAGGCTGCAACTGGTCCCGAGCCCATTACTAGCGACAGCGTTTGCTGGGACTGCTGGAGCACTTCGGTCTTGCATAGCACAACGTACGTGGTCACCGCAACGATCCAGAGTAAGGCGATGGCACACGTTTTTATGGCAGCTCTGCGGTTAGCTGTCCAGCGGATGTACACAGCGAGGAAGACAACGCTGAGTGTGTCGCCAATGGCGTACGTGACGAAGACGGGAAATATGTTGCCAATTACGCATCCGTATAGCATCCTGTGGACGCAACAAGAAGACACAGAAGAGAAGGTGTTGGTGGTCGAGCTACTCCGAGATACTGTGGGTCTTTGCTAGTACGACGTGTGTGTCAATGCGCATTGAGTGCGAACGTACCACATGTGGCTGCTGACCCAGAGCGTGACGTACGGCAGAACAGCCGCATCCCCGACGTTGCGGCGTAGATGGAACCGGATTACCGTCGACAGGGGACTGATGCACATGCACAGCGTCGATACAGTCGTAGCGACGCGCATGACATCTTCGAACGAAAGTGGCATTGGCGCGGACGAAGGAGATATCAAGCGAGAGACCAAAAGACCGAGAGATCGAGAGATCGAGAGAGAGTGAGAGAGTGAGATCGAGAGACCGAGCGATTGAGAGAGCGGGCAAATGCGTTGGTGTCAGGTCGAATGCGTCTGCGCGGCTGCTGTGACTTGAGGTGGAAGCGGTTGATGTTCAAGTGGCCACCGGAGGAGCGAAGAAAAGAGCTCGCGAGGCGGCACAAGCGAGCAACGGGGACAGCACATCACGTTTGCCTCGCGTCGCCGTGGCGTGGAAATATCTTCTGGTCTCGGGCTCTCTCGCTTCCGTACATACGCTGCCAATGTCCGGTTCTCGAGAGTGTCTGTTCGTCGTCCTTCATTCTCGCGTGTTTGATGCACGACGATTCGCCCGCACCTCTTTACCCCACCGGAGCTCACTGGCACTGGATTCCTAGGGCTTTAACATGGCAGACACGATGCAGCAGCGCCCCTCTCAGTATATCCCGATGGAGCTGGCATTCGGCCAAGAGCCAGACCAATGTCACGGACCGGGATGGGCACTGCAAGTGGAGCGACAAAGACGGGCATGCAGCCATTCTGCGGGCACACTGGCGCCGCGCGCACTTGGTCCGGATTTCTCAATGACCGCCAGTACGCGAGGGCCGTTCGGCAGGTTGCACACGTCTGATCGCACTTGTCGTTGCGCTACATGCGGTGGTACTGGATGCCGGTGGTGGAGGATCCGCCTCGTCAGCAGGTCCTGCTGTACCGTAGCTACTGACATGTGACGAGTCGAGCGCGACCGTTCCGATGCAGCTGGTTCGCTACAAGACATGTGTATCGAGTCACGAGGAAGAAACTGCTCAGTGCAATCAAAACATCGTACTCTTCGAGGAGAAGCTGCGTGACATGGCAAGATGTCTTTGTCACGTAAGTAGCAGTTGTGCCGTCTTTGACGGTGTTAGCATAGTGATGTGATTGAATTCAGCAGCAGTCTGTTTGTATCCGCTTCCTGACTGAGCGCTATGAAGAACACAATTATGAGACCATGTCTGGAAAGTATGACGGGTCAGGCAAGTAAGCTCGCGAACGAGTCGGATGATGGAAGTCGTATGTCGCAAGGATATGCTAAGGCGCGCAGATATGACAAGGCAAGCGGGTTTGCAAAAGGGTCAGTGAAACATACACACCGCTATTGTATCAAATACTATTCAAATGTAAGCCTAAGAGGCGGCGTCGTTATGTGCTTTGAACTGGCAAGGTTGCACAGGCTGTTTTCATCTTCGTTGCATTGTTATCGGCGCGATAAGTCTGGTGGCATCGGCAATTTCGACGAATTGTCTTCATTAGGAGAGGCCGACAACAGAAACAAATGCTGAGTGGAATTGCCATAGTTTGTGCTGATGAAGATGCTGTTTCCTCTGCAGTTGTGTCGGTTACGTAACTGGCTGATGAAGCAAAGCCACCTAAATCCAGCCGTTTCAAATTCGTCATACATGAATTTGGCGATTGTGGTACGTGGATCGCTCGGCATTAGGTCGAGCAACGTACCCGATTGTGCGAGGAAGCGAAGACCGCGATTCGGGACGCTTGTTTGTGTGGGATAAATGGAGTGGAAGTTGCACACTAAGATCAGTTGTTGTAAATCTGTTGTCCGCCTGCTTACTTGGTATCCAAATATGCACTTGCAGGACGACTGCCTACTCACCACTAATTGCGGGCGTCCATCATCTATCAGTGACGCTATTGGACGATACAATGGACGAAGCCAGCATGCGCTTTGCGTGTTGCCAGCTGCTGTTTGTTGCTATCGCTTAAGTTTATATTGTTGAACATATCCGCGACGATAATATTAAGAATTGTCCTACAAAACTAATCAAAAATGCACGGATCGTGCTGACACCGTTACAACTACAGAAAAAAGGAATCAGAGGCTATTCTATAGGATGTGTGCAACATTTGCATTGATTGCGAGAGTAATCTGAGATCAACGATGTCCCACACCAAGTTGTAAAGACATCCAGTGCGCGAAAGAGGTAGGTCGCATCTTTTTGTCGCACAAATTGAGCACCACATAGTACCATGCGTCTGCATATTGATCTTGTCGACCCAGTAATGTCCAGTTTCTATCGCCGCACTTGGCACTACTCAGCAGAGATACTTTATGAGCACAACAAAGCTGGCGAGCGTCACGGTGAATCTCATTCCATGGTCTCTCTACCGTCGTTGCAAGCACTCAGTTCGTCTTGCACCGATTACTTGATGCACTGACAGCCCTCGCCAGGACCCCCACCCTCCCTTCTTGTTCGGTTCAACTTTCTAAAATGAGCCGTTCACACCATTACATTAACTGCTAGAAACCCACTTTTTTGCTGTGCAATCATAACGCGAGAACATATGATTATCCTGCTTGAATTCAATCCGACAGGTCTTCGAAGCATGAAAGAAAATACGTTCTTTTGTGAAAAGGTGATTCGGATGAATATCGTCGCTTCTCCGACCTACCTTAGTTTTCGTAAACGACGAAAGAGCAAATAGAATTATAGCAACGTATTTCATCCAATTACACAGTATATTTTTATGTTTTAAACAATTAAAAAGTGTAGGGGCAGAGAAGTACAGTAGGCCGGCCGTTCCGACGTATGTGGTCGGAGGACAGCGTTAAATATGTACATTTCAATACAAACCTTAAGTCACGGGTGTATCGTCAGCATGTTTGCGTAATGTCCGACTTCAAATGAGCTTGGTTGATCTAAATGTTTATCTGTCAATATAAACGTCGAACAGCCTTATCACACGATTCGTTCGTAAGCGCCTCGTCGACCTCACGTCCACACTGAACTTGCGCTCTTCAACAAGAACGCCACACAATTTTCTGTTTGTGCTGCTACGTTGCTAGTGGCATCAGCAGCGATTGACAACTTGCTGTCTTTGGTTGTATCAATCCCTAGCAGCTTTATTGATCGTCTCTAGTGCACAGAAAGCTATCGGTAGTCACAAGACACGCGTCGTTATCTTTCTCCGTCTAGCGAGCTTCAAAACTGCGCTTTCCATTTGCCTTTGACCCGACAGTAGCTGAAAAACCTACCACTACCTCTCAAAAACCATACTTAAAAATACCGGATAAAGTGGGTCGTTTGTACCCGAATATACCTCACAAAACCAACCAACCAAGAAGAGTCGTGACCATACGAGAGATCAAACGCTCGAGCTCGTCTAGCAAGGCAAAATAGCTTTTGAAAACGTTGTTTAAAAATTGGGTGCTTTATATTCGGTCATTGAAGTAAAAATTGCTCACATTGTGCATATTTTTCTAGCGAAAGCTTTCGAGAGTTTTGCTATTTTATTGATTTTGATGAAGCTGCTTACCGACTCATACTATATATATCAAAATCTCATCAACTTGCCGCTAGTGTTTACCACGTAGTGGTAATAATCGAATCAACTAAAATACAGGTGTCATCGCGGCTGTGGTGTTAGATCGCGCAGGCCAAGATAGTATTATTTTCGACCTTTCACCCTGCCTATTATTTGAGTATCCGGTCGGATACACGTTGTGCATGGTTTCATAAGTCTCAATAACAACATGCAAATAACTCATGCGACGCGGTACTATCCATTTTTGATTTAAAATTCCGAGCAGGCCAAGATCACCGGTACCTGCATCCGAAACATGATGTATAGACCAAGCTACATTATGTATATATTGTGATACGTGTACGCTGATAATTTACACAGCACAATAGCCCACTCTGTAACGGCATCATCTCGTTATATCATACGATCATTGGCGAATGTCTATGTAAAACAAAATCCGACGATAGCAATAGTTTTGAGCTACTTTGTTTTCGTAATAAATACATTATTATCGTGACTGGATTATACAGGCAATAATATCACAAACAACGCGCACAATATATGATGTTCGCGCGCAATGAGCGGCCAGCAGATAAAAAAAATTCTCGCTCAATATTTTTTAGCAAGAACCCGTTAATATAGACACATCCCAGTGCGCTTGGTACAATTTTAAAAAAAAGCTTGAGTCTTGACGTATGTTGACTCATTTCATCCAAACGAACGCGCGCGTGAGCTACGCGGCATCCTCTATCAGTGTCATTAATGCAAGAATGTACTTTGATACATTTATTAGTATATTCGTGGTGTCTCCTTTAACCCACTAGCAAAATGTGAATCGTCCAACGATGGCGATACATCCACCATCGACGTAGTGTCTAAGGATTTAAGCTGCGCTACGCCAGACAGTTTAAACATATTTTTTAAACTTAACTTTTACGTTTGCGAGCGTCGAGTAAGTGGACCTTCTGCAGCATTGCGCTTGTGCTCTGCTCTTCTTTGCGATGATACTCTGGTAAAATGGTTCGTGCGGTGACTGGCGCAGTTGACGTCGCTGGCTGGCAGTCGATATCAGACACTGGAAGTATCGCTGTTTTACATGCACTCTATATTCAGGATCCCTGACCCAGTGATGTCAGTTTTGCCGGCCATATCGAGGTACAAAGGCGCATTGGTGCCTAACATGATTTTACGTCCCGTTTCTAATAATATTAAAGGTTTACCATAGACATACCATTGTGCGTCGCCAAAGCTGTACCAGCGATGTATACGTCCATCGCTTCTTTTACATGAGCATCAAGTGATCATTCGTGTTTTTGTGGTCCTCATCCTTCAGCATATATCGGCGTCTATCGAATGTACATCATCACTAGCTTGTACTCGGCATCGTCCTGTTGGCGTAGGATGAACATAAAAGCATGAGCTCGTCGATAATGACGTCCTTTTAACTTGTTGTTGTCGCTCTTAAGCGAAGTCGTGGCCGCTACTTTCCCAACATTCAAATTGTCCAAAAGCCGTTCAGAGACATGCGTATTTAGCTCACCTTGTGAAGCTTCGAGGCATATTTCTAATGCGGTAGTCACACGTGACATCCTATCGGTCAGATCTACGACGGCAGATGCACTGCACATGACGTTTTGAACGAGCACACATTTCGTTACTCTCAAGTCTTGAGTGGACAAACAACGAGCTGGTTTGTGACGGTACACCACTTCGACTATTAGTCGACATTATGTGTGGTACACTCAAGGGATATGATCCCCTTTAAAGTAATATTCGAACACAAGTATCAATTGTTGAAGACTGATGTCTGTAAAATATTGATTACGAGATCTTTTAATAGGTTTATTCAGGACATAGGTGAGTAGGTTAATTTCTTTGTTCAGAGGTGTTCTTTTAGGTTGAAAGAAGAAATAAAATTCAGTTCCCATTTTGATCAACAAAAGACACGTGCCTCTCTGAGGCGTCTTACGATCGTAAGGAAGTAGCAACGCCTTGTTAAGGCAGCTACTCCTTGTGCACTCAGTGCGTTTGATTCTTTGAATCGTTTGGTCCCCCTGGAACAGGGACCGTAAGCTCTCTGAGCTTGTTGACTCTTTGATTCGGGTTCTTTGAACCAAACCTTAGCTCTCGGAGCTGTTGACTCTTTAAGTCGGGTTCGTAGAACAAAAGTTGCTCATTGGGCGTTAAGTCTACCTCTGACTTAAGGAGCTGTGTAGCTCCGCTACATGGTTCCTGATGAGTCTGGCCCTCGAACAGTGTTGAAATTGTCACACAGCAGTGTTAGTGTTGAGGTGACTAGTGCTCATGCCCGTGGAAGGGGTACATGTAAGTGATGGACCGGAAGGAGGGCGAGTCGGATGGTCGATCAGGCTTACGTCTACAAAGCCATCAGGTGAATCTGTGTCGCCTATGAACAAAGATAGTGAGCACCTAGCAGTAACCAGACTGTAGCGGATCAGTATCTATGCCTGGAGAATTACAAAACAGCAGTGACATTTGACGCACAACATGAACTAACAACTACATGAAAAAGACTAATAGACGACATATGTAGGAAAAGAATGCAAAGAGGTTAATTCTTCTTATATTGGTGCTGGACATATCAGCTCAACAGATATTCAACGTTTAGAATCCCCAGCCGTCTTCGGCAATATTCTTGTCAAGCTAAGGTGCGCCTAGTGATCGCGAGACCGTACGGTTTGTTGCGCGACCCGCACCAAGAATGGGCTTCTTGTAGCCGCTACGAGCGCGCATTAGCTCCTAATGCTACCTTGCAAGTTTGTTAGCCGACTGCCGCCAGGTCGCATCGGCTAAATGGATTTGAGCGTGTGCCAACGACTCGTCGCAACCAGCTGTAGGTCGCGTTGCTTTGATAAAACAAACTGAAAGAGTTCATTAGAGGTGGATGGGCGCAAGAGGTGCAAAATCTCGAGTTTGCTTGTCGTTGACAAACCCAACTCAATTACAGTCGGTTTGACGGCACCATCGTGCTGCTAATTTGAGACAGTGTCGGTCATGATAGCGTGGCTCGTAAACGATGAGACGTCTTCGTTTGCATGTTGTATAGAGCATTTACAGCAAAGCGATTGGCTTAAAGTGCGAAAGTTTGCTTGGTAGATTTCGTCACATTATACTGTTTTGAACCCATCAATCAGTGGTTTGCGGTGAGTGGTGGTTATTCTGCCGTTCGCCGGTTAATTACCGATTTTTGCCCCGGAGGGGGACTGGAACCGGCAATAAGAGCCTCAAAAGTCAGCTGTACCACTGCACCAGGGGACCCGCCCTGCGAAACTTTCGCTTGGTGCACACTTGCACAGTATCGGGACGTCTGGGTTTTGAACTGCATCGGTATCGTCAATTAGCCCACGTTCGCAATACCTAGGACATTCTCATGCTTATGAAGGCCAGCCCATTGTATGTCAACAGTGCTCAGGTACATTTCAGACACTCACGCTCAGTTGCACGAAGTTGCCGTTGGTCGTGTTATCTGCTAGGAACTTTTACCTGGAACATGACCAGACTCTTGTCACCGCATTGCTGGTCTGACCAGCCTGCATTGCTACGGAAACATTGCATCTTGTGGTCAGTATCGTGTCACTCTTTGTTATGAAAGCAGACAAACATAGAAGCTTACACCTTTCCGATGACCTCATTGTCTACCGTTTCATGCGTGTACCAATGACAACAACAAGATAACTCTCATGTCGTGCATAGGGCATCAATGGCTGCCATTGCTTGCAACAAGAAAGCTTTGGCAAGCAATAGTGGTGCGAGGCTGTCTATTGTGGTGGTCTAAGTGAATACAAATGTAAGACGTGATTTTTAAAAAAAAGCAGCGACATGCATCTACGGGAGTAGGTACGGAAGAAGCGCATCATTAAGTGAAATTTCCCCATATTTTGTGCAAACAATCAGGGGGGGTCATCCTTTACAGTCTACAACGGAGATACGAATCTTCGACTTATAGGTCAAAAAAATACGAAAGCGGCGGCTAACAAGCGAACTGTATCCGCATTGGTTTGTCATCCACGCCTTGTTTCTACTATAATCACAGCGAGGTCGAAGATCCAAGTCGAACACGAAGCTAGGTTCAGAGTAAATGGCTAGCTTACTTACGACTAACTAGAATGCACTGCTTAATAGGAGAATGACCTTTCACGTAAGAGCAAAACTAAGCATGTACCACTATGTATTCGTCATGTGAGAAACTAAATCGATTCAGTGCGATTAGTACAACTAGCAGACCGTGCCATTGCTTGCCGCCTGACATCGATAATGCACCTAAGTTTGTTCATTACGAACGTGGTCAGATTCCTGAGTACGGCGCATGCTCTTGCTTCCAACTAGATCACAGATGCAGCATCATTGGCAAGAACTTGTATGTTCATTTCGACCACAAAAACGCACGGGCCGACGAAATTAGCAGCAGTAGTCTGAACGATACGGTTCTCGTGCGTGTGACGCATTGGCTGTTCGCTTGCATCAGACATGCCGACTATTTATTCAACGAGCTCCTTCCAATGGGCTCCACTGCAAGATTTTGTATGTTTGCAAGTACCTTGTAATGCATCAAAGATTGCGATGCCTGTCGAATTCTTCACAATTATCATTATTTAATGTGGGATCCGAAAGAACTTCTATTTACCTCATACATTTCCATCTGCACAGACAAGTTGACAGACCACGTCGTTCTTTCCTGATATGGTCGTGTCGTTCGTCATTCCCTGGTTTCACACGAGCCTTTTAACACATGCGTCCCTTCACGCGCAAAATGTAGCTTTTACCTGCATCCTGCACAAAGAAAAGTATGGCTGACACGTATATTATTTGGCGATTGGCTGGGTGTAGTCATATCTTGGCTTGTGCAAGGTAGATGACGCTACCATAGAGGCAATAGTCCGTCTTTTTATGGATATCGAAACTCGACGAGAAAACCGTGAGCTAGAGGGGCTAGCTATGTAATGGGGCAGCCCGTTACATGGAATTGACACTTTAAGAAAAGTGACAATAAAGAATATGAAGTTGAATATTCTTAAAACAATTTCACCGAAGCGGTGATATTGAAGGGTCGACCAAAGAGTCTGTTCATTGGTTGATATCTTGATGATATCAACCCACCAATCGCCGCAGGACGCGCGCAATGAGTGGTGACGAGACGTCACCATACACTCAGTTAGATTAGCATAATTAAGTTAAGTCAAACAAAGAGACAGTAGTTCAAGACTTAATTATATAAATAAAACAGTTCTGCTTTTCCCTCACCTACGCTTCCTCGCTTGCCTTGTGTACGTCTGTCGGGGCACCGATACCCTTGCGTTAAGTTCACGCAAGGGTGTGCCCCGTTACAAGCTATGCTAGCATTCCTTTTCGCCTCTCCACGCATTGAACTCGATATAAAATGAGACATCTTGTACGTATTTACCAATTCTGTACGCGTCGTTGCGCACGGTGATGATAGATCTAGACCAAGGCAAGAAGGACAGATAGAGCTATTTCATCGAATACATGCAAGGCCTCACCGATTCAGCACATCTTGGGCGCTGCGGTAGGTCAGTACCTCCGGCGTATTGTCCGAAGGAATATACAAGATCGAGCAGCGGCCCGACTTTCAGATGGAGTCTTTAATCAATGAGTATCCTGCGCTAAGGAGCATAAATGTATGACCAGGCTATTGCTATCACAAATTTATCGTACCGGATGATTAGCGAGCGTAAAACTATCTCAGAACGCAGTTCGTGGAACACAGCAAGTTCTGCGAGCGATGGAAATTGATGAAGTGTAATCCACCGACACTTTGGACATAGACATGAAGGATTCATCGCCGCTGCAGGAAACGTCTGCGTCTTTTCATCTTTTGTCATTGAAGCGTCGGGTGACGCAACAAATCACTGTGGATAAACTCGCAACGAAGACGAAGAGCGTATGCAGTACGTTACTGATGGAAATTTGGGGCCGCACTTGTCCTTATCATGCGAGAACTTTACATATAATGAGGCACCAATACTTGTACCGAAAACAGTACAAATTTTTTACATTGGCCACGGTGTAGGCCGGTGCCTCGAAACCACACCTACGTGGTGAATGTAAAGGAAGGAAAGTCTACTAAACAAACAAGCCTAAGGATGGGAGAACAGAGCTGTATTTCATCGATAGGCTAAGTGTCGAAAGCATAAATCCAGTGATCTTTTTCTGACTAGGTAAGAGCTACGAGTGCGTGGTATAGCTACTTGCTCACCTTTGATTGCGCGCGTCTAGCCGGTGATTGATGTTTTGGCTCGTTAAAAACTAAGGCCTAAATCATCCAATAAGTACCTTAGTGCCGAATTTACATTCGACGGTTTTTATATAACATTTGATAAGAAGAATATAAAAGAGAATATTGTCCATTCAAATAAAATTCTCTTTTACCCAATTTTTTGGGGTGATGTCATGCAACAGGCTCATCCCGCTACATCGGGTCTCATGATCGCAAGACGGTGGACATGAGCTGATCTGATCTGAGCTGTAGCGGCAATAGAGCTGAAGAACACGAGGCTCACAACGAGGTGATGCACTGTGCACAGCAGTCGGAAAAAAAGCTGACCGTGATTAGAAAGTCGCGGCGTGAATGTTGAAGATGTAATCTAGGTGCACAGATGCTAACTGAAAAGAGGCCGTTATCGTCGCAATGAGGTCTGTGCCAACGTTGCCGTGCTACTACTTCAATACCGCAGCTAAACGGTCCAGCCTTTACACAGCAAATGGTCACGATGCTGGGGCTGCACCGCCAAGTCTTCACACATGCGAAAAGTCACACGTCGAATGCCACGGAATAATTACCTGACGTCCCTGTCATCCGGTGCTTCTGTATTTTCATAATTGTTAGCCGCTGGCTATAGGCATGTACGGCACGCGCACGAGTGCATGCCAACATTACCCACTTGCGCAGCTGACAGCGAGCTAAAGCTTTAGATCGCAAGTCAATAATACCTCCGCCAGATCAAATTTTGACTATATCTCAAGAGAATGGTCGCTACGAAACACACGGCAACACATCAACTACCACTGCATGCGACCAATGTACCTTTAAAAATAGACACATCAGGATTTATATGAATTTCAAAAGAATACCAGATCATGCAGCAAAAAAACTGACAAGCTATCAGCGTAATGAGAAGACTGCATTCACCCTTAAGTTCGGTCCTACGACTTATGTACGCTTGCGGGCGAACTTTAGAGGCGTGTACGTCAGCTGAGCTTGTCCTTCTGCACCGTCTCCAAATGATCGTACAACGGAGTTCAATGCTCCAGAGTACATGACAGTGGAATTTGAGTCAGCAAATCCTATTGCAGCAAGTAATTCTCGCCTCGTGAGGGTTACAAGATTTGCCATTAAGGTTTTTTCCAATGTTGCGGCAGTTGGTCATGCATCGCTGACTGGCATCACTGGGGCAACTTCTTCGACAACAATGGTCTAACGTTTCCGTTAATTTGCAATGCTGATCCTGTGCGGGTCTCCCAAAGTATTTACAAGCACTGTAGCACACCTCAAATTCCGTTTGGCTGCGGGCAGAACTCTGAACAATGGTTGCCAACAGGATCGCGAGACCGGTGAAGACCTTCATGTTGCACATGAAATGTAGACGTTTGACGTGGTCTTTGCTTGACGGAGCTTGACGGGGCTTGACGGAGCTTGACGGAGCTTGACGGAGCTTGACGGAGCTTGACGGAGCTTGACGAGCTTGACGGAGCTTGACGGAGCTTGACGGAGCTAGACGGTGATTGACGGAGATTGACGGAGATTGACGGAGCTTGACTGAGCTTGACTTGGCAGATTGAAGAATGACTGATGACAGGCACGATCAAATACATCGCCACCCCACGAGCAGTCGAGAACCGGTGAGAAAACACCAACGTCTGCTCAAACTGGACATTGAAGAAGGAAAATCCAGTCGCGTAAACAGGCGTAGGACACACTGCGCACACAGACTCATAGATGAGTGGATTGAGATCGGCAGAATCAACGACCCATGGCTTCCAGCGAGCTCGCGCATGGTCGCTGCGACTTGTAATCACGCTGCGTGTACTCCAGTTCGTTTGCGCTCTTCGTACCTTCCGTACCATAACAAGTGCTTGGCTCAACTGTAACTACGATCAGATCCTTGCTTCCGTTGCCAGGTCTTTAATGAAGCGGTATCATCCGACGCAACCAACTATGTACTTGTGTTGCCACGAAACAACAATTGAAATCGCACCACCAACTTCCACGCCGGCAGACGATGAACAGGAAAAGCTTGTGAGCATCGCGTCAAGTGCGTATCAACGATTACGCGAGTGTGCAAGTCTTTGAATTCCTGTCGGTCGCAAATGCTCTATATCAACCGGGACCCGTCGCGCCATCTGAGAGGACGCAACTGCATGCCGTCTTTTTATCTTGTCAGATCAGCACCAGGTGGAGATGGGACACTGCCAGACACCAGAATAGGTGCGAGCCTCTCGTTTGAGAACTTCGGACCATTCCATGTGGCATCCAATCTTAGCAGTTGTTGAGAAGATAGAACATTCCTTGTGGCATCCAATCTCAGCGAATGCTGATGAAGGGTGGTGGTGGTGGTGGTGTCAAGTACGTCCATTATTATGATAACTAACGACTGATAAGTGTGACAAGAAGTACGGCCCGGGTATCGGGTCGACAACTCAAGGGCTCCGTAGAGCCAGGGGCGACGGCAACGAGGTCAGAGACCCTCCTACCGAAGCCAACTACGAGTCAATCATGACCGCTGGCGCGACCAAGTAGACTGGGGACATGCGTACCGCCGGAGCGGCAGCACGTACAACGCGGGTATGCTGCCATATAAGGCAACAAACCCCTTTAGGACCGCTTGCGCGGCCCCCGACGTGGAGTGCGAACACCGAAGTGACTGCGTGGCGTGGAGAACGCCAACCCGCCATATATCTCTCCGAGGAGCTCAACCATCTGCGATGGTGGCTCCCTTCAGCCGCTTGCGCGGCCCCCGACGTGGAGTGCGATCACCGAAGTGACTGCGTGGCGTGGAAAACGCCAACCCGCCGTATATATCTCCGAGGAGCTCAACCATCTGCGATGGTGGCTCCCTTCAGCCGCTTGCGCGGCCCCCGACGTGGAGTGCGATCACCGAAGTGACTGCGTGGCGTGGAGAACGCCAACCCGCCATATATCTCTCCGAGGAGCTCAACCATCTGCGATGGTGGCTCCCTTCAGCCGCTTGCGCGGCCCCCGACGTGGAGTGCGATCACCGAAGTGACTGCGTGGCGTGGAGAACGCCAACCCGCCGTATATCTCTCCGCGGAGCTCAACCATCTGCGATGGTGGCTCCCTTCAGCCGCTTGCGCGGCCCCCGACGTGGAGTGCGATCACCGAAGTGACTGCGTGGCGTGGAGAACGCCAACCCGCCGTATATCTCTCCGAGGAGCTCAACCATCTGCGATGGTGGCTCCCTTCAGCCGCTTGCGCGGCCCCCGACGTGGAGTGCGATCACCGAAGTGACTGCGTGGCGTGGAGAACGCCAACCCGCCATATATCTCTCCGAGGAGCTCAACCATCTGCGATGGTGGCTCCCTTCAGCCGCTTGCGCGGCCCCCGACGTGGAGTGCGATCACCGAAGTGACTGCGTGGCGTGGAGAACGCCAACCCGCCATATATCTCTCCGCGGAGCTCAACCATCTGCGATGGTGGCTCCCTTCAGCCGCTTGCGCGGCCCCCGACGTGGAGTGCGATCACCGAAGTGACTGCGTGGCGTGGAGAACGCCAACCCGCCATATATCTCTCCGCGGAGCTCAACCATCTGCGATGGTGGCTCCCTTCAGCCGCTTGCGCGGCCCCCGACGTGGAGTGCGATCACCGAAGTGACTGCGTGGCGTGGAGAACGCCAACCCGCCGTATATCTCTCCGAGGAGCTCAACCATCTGCGATGGTGGCTCCCTTCAGCCGCTTGCGCGGCCCCCGACGTGGAGTGCGATCACCGAAGTGACTGCGTGGCGTTGATGCTGATGAAGGGTGTGAGAAGGTTTGACCGTAAACTGTCAATGGATCGCCCCTCTTTTACTATCAATGCGTCAGTACGCGCGGAGTGGGGCCAATGCTTTGGCGGGATCCGAAACTGACCTGGACACGATCGCGTTGGCTTTGTCGATTCGAGAAGAGTCGACGAATATTTGTCTTCGCACAAGCAAACGTGAATGAGGTATGTCTCGATCCTGTTTCCAGCAGCATTAGGCCGCGCGTAAAGTTGGCACCGAGGACTCACGTCTGTTGGTGTCTCCGCGGCACGCGTCACTGCTCCAGGGTACGCACGAGGCAGTTTGAGGGAGGGTGAAAGCGGTCTCTTAAGGGGGTAATAATCGTACGTGTCCCTGTTCGGCGTATCTAGACTATAGATCATTGGCCGCCGAAGCAGCAGCAAAAGATACGAACAAAGGTATACGTCTCGCACTAGGCGCTAGCAGTACCGCGCGAGACGTGTACCTCTGTGTATTCGTTTGCAGCATAGCCATGCAATCTAGGAAGCGTCATGAAGGTGGCCAGCCTCGTACGAACTGGACTCGTCGAGCACCGGCGCGGCCGTTCAAGCGTAGGTACTTACACACGTCATGCAATAAGTGATGGTGGAGTAAACAGGTCTGCCTCTTTCTCTCATCATGGTTACATCGTTCGTTGCATGGCGGTCACTCGGTGATCGCAGCTTACAGGTGCACAGTCTAGCCTACGATGGTGCGGTGAGCTACCATGCTCTGCATGTTGTTCAGCAGCAGCTCCGACTTTGGTTCGTCAATGACATGCGCGACAACAACAATATCGTATGCAACACACATTGACCTCCGCCCCCCTCCTTGATGCTTTCCCTATTTTGTCCGTGTAGGAGTGGGTAGCGGAGCGAATAGTGCACGTGAGTATCAATCAGACCACCACGTTCAGTGTTGTGTGCCAATCACCAATAGCTATTACACCAGTGTGCCCGATATCCCAACCGTCTCGAGCTTATGAGACATGTACTTCCTCAGTGGACCAAGACGCAGGCAGCGAATGATCATAACGTAGATAGCAATACCGGAAGTTCTACATTTTGCTCGGCGCGGAGTTTCGCTCAGGACCGGTGTTCTCAATGTAACATGGTTGTTACGGGGCAGCCGTTACATGATATTGTAACTTAAGGAAAGTGACAATAAAGAATATAAGATGGATATTCTTTAAACAATATCACCAAAGTGGTGATATTGAAGGGTCGACCAAAGGGTCTGTTCATTGGTTGATATCGTGATGATATCAACCCACCAATCGCCGCAAGACGCGCGCAATGAGTGGTGACGAGACGTCACCATACATGCAGTTATATTAGTATAATTGAATTAAGTCAAACGAAGAGACAGTAGTTTAAAGACTTAATTTATTAATATAAGAGTTCTACTTTTACCCTACCTACGCTTCCTCGCTCGCCACGTGTACGTCCGTCGGGGCACCCAAATCCCTTGCGTTAAGTTACGCAAGGGTGTGCCCCGTTACACCTGGTAGCACTTTGTAGTCCTTCCAAGGACCACATCATCCAACATGAACATGTTGGATGAAGAAGACACCTTTCACGCCACGCGTGAAGGGTTTACCCATTTGAGTGACATCGAATGGGGTGCGGTAGAACGAATGAGTTCTACCGTAGGCGAACTCGTCGTCAGCACCATGTTGGAGTCTCTAGACAGAGACCAACAACATGCTGCTATCGCCAAGTTCATTCACAATGAACTTGCTCTCGAGAGGGAGAAAGTAGCCTTGCTTCACCAGCAAGGCTCTCAACAGGCCGAGCAGTTGAGAGAACTCGGTGCTCAACAGACGGAGCTGTTGAGACAGCAGCAATTCCATGCTGCTGTGGGCGGGACGGCGCATGCGCGTCGTCCCGAAATCTTGAAGATTGACATGTCCAAGTACAGTGGAGTCCCGGAGGACTCCCTGTTACTATGGTTTGTCGAACTCGACAGAGCCCTAAGGGCTCGTCGCGTCGAAGATGAGCAAATGAAACTCACATTTGCTCAGACCCACTTGGCAGGGCGTGCCAAAACTTGGTCCATGGGACTCGAGAGTAGCGACCCACTATGTTTTTAGGTCGCTAGATGACTTCAAGTCCCGGCTCAGACAAACGTTTGAGCCGCCACGTGCTGAGTTCAGGGCTCGTTCAGAGCTCCTGAAACTCAAGCAGGGTAAGCGTGATGTGCACGCTTACGCACAACATATACGACTCCTTGCGAGTAGTATAACTGCAAACCCAGTTCATGAACACACGTTGATTACGGTGTTCATGCAAGGGCTCGCAGAAGGGCCCGTCAGGAGCCACCTGTTCCGCCTTGAGCTGAATACGCTTGAAGAAGCGATATCAGCCGCGGAACAGGAAGACTTTAGCATGAGACAGGCTCATGCTAGCTCAAACTCTTACCGTCCACCGAGACGACAAGAGATCGGAGGTCCAGAACCAATGGACCTCTGCTATGTTGAGAGCGAGAGACCTCGCTCTACAAGCAACAAGCGATTGCAGAGGTGCAATCGCTGTCAGAAGTTAGGGCACTACGCACACGAGTGTAGTGCTCCGCGCCCAGTACCAAACAGTACTGAGCGAAATGGACGACCATTCGCCAGAAAGGGCAATGGGCGTGGGTCCAGCGCTGTTGCGAAGCCGCAACAGCGAGACGGGCCATCAAAAAATGGTCGGGGTCAGTAGGGGCGGAGCGCCCTACTGATCCAGCAACCTCAAGAGAATTTGCAAACCTCTTGACGAAAGTTGCTCCAGATACACAATCATTGTGTGTCTCTGCACCTGGTGATGACGTTTCGCTCATCACCTTGAAGTTGGAAGCGACAAATGACTTGTCGCTTCGTGCCCTAGTAGACTGTGGGGCGTCGAACAACTTTGTTCGTCGCCAGTCACTAGAGGGTCGTAGGCTCAAGTTCGATGAGCGCGACATTCCCCTCACGAGGATGACGGTGCGCCTTGCAACAGGCGCATCGATAACTGTTGAGAAATGTGTAGTAGGAATCCACTACACGTTAGAGGGCGAACAGTACGATGATGACTTCATCGTACTAGATCTGGATGACAAATTTGACGCCATCCTGGGATTACCTTGGCTCAGAAGGTATGAGCCAAGGGTGATCTGGCAGCATCGATCAGTATCAATGCCTACCACTTGTTCATCAGATGGCCATCTGATGAACATCTTGGAGCGTCCACAAGCGTGTGGATGTTCTGCGAGTGAGTGCGATGGTCTCACTTGCGGTACGGTTGTTAGCACGACTGCACAAGATCACAGTGTAGTTGATCACTACAATGTGGAGCAAGCCTTCGGCGGCTGTACAGAAGTACAGGCGGCGCCGAAGGTCCACTACTCGAAGAAGTCGAGTGGACCGGGACATGGATGCATGCCTAGCGGGCAGCATCTTAGAAGAAAGAAACCTGCTGCCTTCATAGGTCAACATGGATATCCTAGGTCGACTGGAGAGTCGACTGTAGAGGACCGGTACATGACTGTGGTTGCACAGCCACAGTCGGAAGACGTCGAGGGAATAAGTCCCCACTTACTTGAGGAAGGAATTTCTCAAGAGTTACTTGCTGAGGGAACATGACCTCAGCAACCTGTGGAATCAAGTTTCCAGGGAGAAACCGAGACAGTGAATGTCTTGGTTAATGACGGATCAAGCGTAGGCGCTTATACGCTTGATCTGATTGTGCCTCCGAAGTTAACTTCGGAGATAACTCAGTTGCCAACGCTAGAACCAAAACGGTTCTTGCGTGATCTGCGTAGTGGCAAAGTCAAGCAGATCTGCGTACTCGTCACAGAGGACGAGTATGTGACCGACATTCGGTCGGCAACAGTATTTGCTGAGAACGAACGGGTTCTCAGCAGCTCATCGATGGACGAAAGTATTCTCAATGAGAAGACTCGGATTGAGCGATACACGTTCAATCCTGGAAGTCGCTTCAGGCAAATCCTTTGTAGAAATATCTGATAGACTTCAAGGATATATAAAATAAACCAGTAGTATGCGAATTGACAATGTATAAGGGCACTCGACACGAGATCGAGCATAAACCGGGCTCGAAGTACTGTGTCATGAAGCATTGGACACTTCCTCGTGAACAAGTACTAGCGATCGAAAAGTACTATGCCGATCGCTTTGCTGCGGGCCATGTGAGGGAATCGACATCCCCTCACCGCTCTCCTACCTTCTGTGTGCGAAAGGACATAGGAGGATGGCGGATAGCGCACGCGTTTAACAAGTTGAATGCTGCGACGGTACCAGCTCAGACGCCGAAACCGGGGAAATAAGTTATCATATATTTTTTATCTCAGAGTATCATCTTCTTTTTATGGGTCTGATGAATGACCTCTATCAGATCTTCAAACGTGAGTGGGATATACCGTACACGGCTGTGGTAATATCCTAGCAGAATTATCTGGGAGTGGCTAGTGATGCCACAGAGGATAAGTAACGACCCTGCAACATTTAACAGATGTCTCACAAATCTGTTAAGACCGGTGCGAGATTTCGCACCAAATTACTTCATCAATTTGTTTATCCAGAGCCGGGCTACGAACGAAAAAACGGACGGTGGAAGTCCACATACCACACGTTCGTCAGATACTTTAAGTCATGTCAAAGCATAAGTTGTACGCCAACCTCAAAAGTGTATACTAGCGGCTAGCAAAATACAACTTTTTGGGTGCATTGTGGGTAAACACGGCGTACGCCCTGATCCCGAAAAGACATGGGTGATCACCGACTGGGCAGTGCTAGTCGATGTGAATTTACTTCGAAGGTTTATTTAATTAGCGGCGTACTTGCACAAGTACTCGCGTAACTACGCCGGGATGACCGTGCATCTTTCTTGTTAACTCAAGAAAAATGTGAAGTGGTCACGAAACACTAAATGTAAGCGTCACTTTGGATATGCTGAGCTGAGATTGACACAATCGCTTGTACTGGCAATTGCAGACCAGGACGACCTTTTAAGTGGTATGTAACGCCAGCAACTCATCTATCGGCTGTGCGTTGATGCAGTATGACACAGACGGCGCTAAGTGCGGCGTCTGATATCAATCGCGTCAGCTGCAACCAGCTAAACGCAACTGTTTAGTGCATGACAAGGAACTCCTTTCCATGAAGTACGCACTGGCTATTTTTCGCATCTATCTCCTGAAGGATAGACCGTTCATCGTCTATACGGACCATGCGTCACTACGCACGGCCGTAGACAGTCCACACCCCTCGGAAAGAATGGCGAGGTGGATGTCTTTCTTCGCAGAGTACAGCTTCTCTATCGAGCACAAACTATGACGTTTCATTTTGTCGCTGATGCGCTTTCACGAAGACCCGGTTTCGAGCCGGGCGCGCAATCCAACAGTAAATACAAGCCCTTTGCTGCGACGCTAACAGATAGTGTCCCGTTGGCAACATTATTCGACGACATAAGGAAGGCCCACGCAGAAGATAAGGATCTTCTGCGCTTGATAGATCATCTGGTAAATTCAACTCGCAAATCATTGAAAGGATAATCGGCTCTGTATCGATCCGATAAGGATCGATAGACAACTCGCAACGGGTTGCTAGACCATACGGCCTCGCCGGCGACATACCTTAAGTCTTCGCCCCACTTGTAATGATTTGCGCTTACACATCATGTATGAGTGTCACGATGTACCAACAGGCGATAATTGTGGAAGGTAAAAGACTTACTTTACGGTATGATGTGACTTTTACTGGTCCCGCAAGTATAAGTTTGTGCGCAAGTACATCCGCGATTGCAAAATTTATCAACCGATAGAGCGTATTCCTTTCACCTGTGCACCCTAATAGCCTCTTCCTGTCCTGGAAGAGTAATAATAACGGTTCAGCAAGATGGTGCATCTTGATACAGTCCCTGATTTGATCACGGCATGAGCTGTGCTCGTATATCTGATGACACGATATTTCGACCTAACGGGTCACACTGTGCGCTCGTGTCCGACCGTGGCCTTCGATTAACGGCAAATTTTGGCAGTCCGTGTTCCGATCACTCGGAACGCGTTTGAAAATGTCGACACTAACCATCTTAAAATAGATGGTTAGACGAAACGTGCAAATCGTGTCCTCAAAGAGATCCTTGAATATTGCGTCCACTCGTTCTCTTGTTGGAGCGAATTCTTAAATATGGCGAAAATCGCCATCAGGGATTCGGTGCATGCTTTTACTCAGCACACCGTTCTTCGTAAATGGCCTGAGCTATCTACGTCTACCCTCCCTGTAAGGGTGTGACTCTTGGTTAGGGTGGAGGGACTCGCTCTAGCACAAACCGTTCTTACTCTTGCTCATCACGTGTCGACGCTAACGCCGTCACGAATGATGCCGATGTCGATCAGGTCGACATCAAAGAAGAATAACATCTTAATTATAGCGATGATGCTATTAGTAAGTCAGATAATGATTACGATGCTGGTATATTCAGCATCGCCAACGACTTTGTCAACAAGGATCATGACATCCTCGCTAATGAACAGAAAGAGGAGTAAAATTTTCAACAGCTTGCACAAGGAAAACTGAGCAACACAATTTCTCGTCAGCAGACGGATTGATGTTGGCTCGTGTAGCAGTAATCCGTTTTGTGCAGGATTCCATCGTTCACGCGGTAGACCGGCAGAAACGGAACGCTGACAAGAATGGAAGAGCTAATGTTCTTTCATTTATTGAAGGCGAATAAGTCCTATCATCTACGGTGAACCTACCTAGACATGTAGTAACTAACGTGAGCAGCAGCAAACTACTGCCCAAGTACATCGGTACCTTTCGTGTGATACGCCTACAAGGCAACGAATACACGATAAGGCTGCCACGTATGATGCGCACGCATCCTACATTTTACGTGGGACGTCTCCGCTCGTGATGTCAGTACGAGCCCTCTTTCGACATTGTAGTACCCCCACGTTCAAAATTCTCAATATGTTTCTTGCGCTCGCGGTCCAGACGATCCACGCGGTTCGAAGATCTCTATACGAGCTGAACCCAGCTTTTTGACGAGGGAGCGGACATCACGCTCAACCTGAAGTTGGTCGAGGGCGTAATCAGCACTATCCTTCGCCCGATCAGCCTCCATATCCTCGCTTCGTTGCTGCACGTAATCGTTCAGAGTGTAGCGCCTGTCCTGCTCGTGGTTTAAATCCTCGCGCAATTTTTTTATTGCGCGATTCATCACGTATTGGTCGAGATTGTGAGTAGAACAACTTGGAGAAGGTTTTTCGTCCTCCTCCACATCCTTTGGTAAATTCACACAGTGGAAAACGCTTCCTTGTGGATTGTATCTTAAACCACCGTGACAATTCAAGATTATGGAAGAGTTACGTCGTCCAGTGGCGGGGGTATTCACCTTCGTGGAAGAGCTGGTAGCCCGGATATCAGCTGATGATGGATGCGCCCGGTCTCGTCGAGCAGGACGATATGACCCAACCTTTGAAAGAGGACTATTGTCGAATGAAGGCCCGGCGCGTACCAAAGAAATTGTTAAGTTGCTATTCCTTTGCGCATCTCGGAATATATACGCGCCCTTCAGAAGGTTTGATTAGGGAGGAAGTACTCCCTAGGGGCGCGAACAGAGTTGTCAATCCAACTATGATATTTCTTTCCCACGAGAGGCAAGATAAATCTGCCTCTCGAGAGAATCGGTTCAGTTTGAACCGAGAACCGGTTGGCGAATTCTGTCCGAACCTTTTACAAGCTGCAATAGTTTGTTTAGTGAAGCGTCACGGCCAATATTTTAAATTTGCCGATACCAGAATATCTCGAATGCGCTAACGAACCTTCGTCGCGGTTATGGTACCGTTGTACCATCGATGTCTGAAAAATACATCGAAGTAAAACATACATTCAATGCATGAAACTTTCGCATTGACACCAAGACCATGTATCCTTGGCGAATCGACGAGTGTAATTTGACATCTCCCAATGGTAAAACCGAACCACTGCTCTAGATTGCTATGAGAAGGCATCCATGGTTCGTTCTTAGGAGCAGTCCGAAATGCGTTGCGATCCTGCTCCTCCTGTGTGGTGCCAAAATGAGAGCTAGCGCCACGATCACAGCAATACCTAGTGTTGCTGCTTCTGCGGCTACGATGACTCCGGGAACAGTTATCGGTATCATCATGAGGACTAACATCCTCATGTTCTGCACTCGCTTCATAAGAGTACGAGCGCGATTGGTTCGATCTCCGCGGCGAGTGATCTGACTCGTCAAATAAGACAAATTTATAACGATGAAGATACTTCATGACATCACCAGGAGGCTCAGCTGTCGTCGGGTCCGCTCACACAGCCTCACGGACGTGCTTTGCGGGCGCCTTTGAAAGAAACGGTGATTCCGACTCGACCGAATGTATAACCTTTATTTCGGGGTCGACATACGTGAAAAAACATCCTGCGGCTGAAGCTGAGTATGATGAAGCTGCTCGTGGATGACCACGAGCACCTGCAACATTAGGTGTTTCAGACTGCTAATTAGCAGTAGCAGGAGATATTACATCTGCTGCAAATTCTTATTCTGCTATTATACCGCTGCACGTATCCGTTAAGCCGCTTCAGATGCGGCCTTGCTCGCACATCGCATGGACAAACACTTCATTCGTTAATAGGTGTAATTGAAAAGAAAAGACCAACAAGAGCGACCTTTCCCTAAAGCGACAATACGATTGCCACTCTGTCACCAATCAATGGTATCACTCCGTTACGTGACTGATTGTCAAAGGGAGTGTGGTGTAAAGGGATGAGCATGTTACATAAAATTAATACGAATGTGTCAATTTTTAAATGGTATCTAATTCGATTAAAGTAAATAATATCGCTCGAGAAGAGGTGATATTAACGGAATATTACCCTCGAGGGTAATAAATTGGGTGCTTCACTTATTGGTAGATGTAATTGGTACATCAACCAAATTAACCATCAATCGCTGCTGGATGCGCGCAATGGGTGGTTAGCAAGAAACCCACATAGGTGATTATAGTTTAGTATAGATAGATCAAGACAAAGATGGTTTATTCGATAGTCTTAATTTAATTAGATACAGTTCTACTTTTACTTAGTCAGAGCTATCTAGTCTGTTTACATCCTTGCGCTTCCTCACGCCGCGTGAACGTGACGTTATGAGTACGAAGCCTGGGGTTCCGTCAACATAAGGTCTTTCCAGTCAGCAGTTAAGAGCGTTCTTTGTTTCAGACGACATTTATGGAATAGCACAACCAAATGTTAGTACATTCTGCTACATATTTTAACTTATAACAGCAGACCGACTTTTGTGCGCTCGTGTAATTTGTCTTCTCCTATCGACCAGAACACTGCATCCATCTTCACAACCCTCGCAGGGCAATAAGTAAACTTATGCCGCCTCTACTACCACCTTCAGCAAATCATATAGTCACCATTTCACGTTTCCATTACCACACGCTCTTTTAACGTGCGGCACACTTTAAATTTTCGCAAGCTCAAAATATCATATATACGATTTTCATATCTTAAGCTTTTTCTTTTGCACACATCATTGCTCTGGATACCTGCCTTCTTGCATCAATTATAGCTGTACGAGGGAATCGTCTCACGCAGCAGAAACGGTATACATGCTTAACTCAATTCTTCAATATGTTCAAAAGATCATTTACATGCTTTAAATTACAACTCGAAGACGCAATATCGGGTAAATGGTTGACTACGCAGTGTCAAGAAACAATATACTAAAAAGTCAAACGAACTCGTCATAGATCATGTTGTGTCGTGCGGCGATGTTAACATACATGATGTGAAGCGTGGCGCACATTCAGATTAATGGCCATGTGAAGATTTTATTTCTGTATCGTCTTGTGTAGAACCATATGTAAACACGTTATATTCCTGTAAAATATGTGTCTAATTACAAATACTTGACGCTGCGTGTTAGACTCATAAAACATAAGCTTCATCGCTCTTTTATGATGATCTCATGGCCTCTATTATGAATTAGTGCGATATAAGTGACAAAAAGAGTGATTTACTTGTAATTTAGCTGTAGCTGTCGTAGAAGCGTATGCACTTACTGCCTTAGGCGTCTTCAACTATTAAAATTTGTTGCGGTCCGAGAGCTTTGGTGCGGATATCTGCAATATTGTCTTCGACATATATAATAAATACGTGTCAAAGCGATTTAATTCACCATCCATCAATCATGTTTATTTATTTGCTTCCTGGATGGCTCCGTCGCTCATATTGACAGTGGAGTAGATCGTTTGTGTGCTATAGGTTCTGTCGCAATTTCTTTGATAATTGTTGCAGCTTTAGCCGTGCTTCCATTTTTGAGTCTATAGTATGTGCACGACGCACACGCTACCCGCAATATGCTTCAACTTTTTAGTATCATCCGTTTCTGCCTTTGTGTATTTCTTTATAAATGTTAATTTATTCGATTGATTTCAGAAAAAAATGTGTTACAAATCAGAAGATACCCGGGCAATTACGCGGTCAGCATCATCGTGAGCCTACACATTTTATTAGCATCATTTTACAGACATTGCGATGATAACACGAACTGATGATATGTCAATCTTAAGATAGAGAAACACGTGCTTTTTTGAGGTATTATTTCGTTGTAAAAAAAATAGAGTGCCGACTTATACTTCGGACTGCGTACCCATTTCCGGTCGGGTACGCGCTACCAGATACTAAATTTCATCGACTGACTTAAGGGTTAATAAGCTGGACACATGTATCTTGGTGATATCCGTTTCTTCTACCACCATCTGTTCTTTTACTTTTGTGGCGATCAAAATATCTCAGCTTGCTCCTTGAATTATGTTGCACAACGCGATGAATCTATGCAGTTTAAATTTGATCCAGCAGCACATTAAGCTTGTGTATCCACTTCTTATGAACAGATATGAAATTGCGTCCCATATCATTCAATTTACCCGTGTACGCAAGTCTACAAATTAGCTATTGATACTAACCGCGTTTCCTATAATCACTATATCATCAGCCTACATAGTTACAAGATAATCTGCATAATGACTTACATGCAGTACGATACCACAATTGAAATTCATGTTCTATCAAGCCAGAATTTAGAGTCTATCATTAGAGCCATGCCGCCAGCTTTGGACCGTATATAGCATTCGTGGAGAGACATACAAGTTTATAGACCACATCATAAAATTTTAGTTGTGCCATATGCTTGACAACTCCAGTCAACTAGCTGTTGTAACAGTTTTCACTATCTTATTTTGCCTTGTCTTTAGGATTAAAAACATTGCAATCGGACACGTTTAATTACCGATTTTTTAATGAACAAAATGTAAGTATGTTCCGTCGCATTCCAGCTTAGCATGATATCCGATGCCGCAAATTACAGGTCTGGCCTAGTAGCGCAACGAGTTGCCATTTTCATCTCGTGTGTTGAAACACTTAGTGAAGTACAAAGGTGAGCTTTTTTTCTTTTTTCTGACTAACTTCCTGGCCGATACACAAAGATGTATGTACAATTTCTAAACTTTTTAATAAATTACATGCGTGGCCACCTTCTTCTCTTGCTTATGAGAGGATCATCCACCCTCTATAACAGTAGCAGATTATACTACAATCACATTCCCTGTCATCGCCGATATTCACGTAATTCGACATATCCTCGCGTTGCGCGCGTTTACCGTTTTGGAGTTTACTGTAAAGTGGTAGGTTGTAATGACTGCCCTTTAAGTAGAAGCTCTTCTCTTACGTGCATGGGTCCGAGCCGACGCATTGGCATCGGCTCAATACTGACCTAGATAGATCAGATGCACTGCTCTTTGCACCGCCGCCCTGATATTTTGCGATGCATCTTTTCTGTATCCATTTCCAAATCATCACTACACGAAAGAAGCGCTCCTCTTAAACACCTGTGTCACTTCTAGCTGCTTGTTATCGGTGTCTTGCAATATCTAGACATGATCGTATTAATTACACTATGTGTGCTGCACCACTTTTCACACCTTCTTTCGATATGCATTCAATTATCAGAAGTACAAACCAATGCTTCTCATTCTCTACTTGATTCCCTATATCAAATTAGACAAATGCTGCTCGCTCATTGATATGGAATTCCAAATTTGCTCGTCTTATAATTACAAGGTTTTTTATGTATAAGAATATAGCAACATTTACTCATTTATTTTCGTACGCAAAACCGAAAAGCATTCCTGGATCAGTCTTATCACTTACATTACTACCTATATTTGCCTCGGCAAAATTACGCAATCTAGTGATGCGCATACCAAGATCTTGTTTAATAATGCATAAATTCGACTAACTAATCGATATCATTTCTCTTTTAATTCAATGCTCTTATTGCACTCACAACGGGCGTAACGATCGTGCAGCCATTATAATGTAAGACGACTCCCGCCCTCAACGCAACTGTATAAGAATTCAAACAGCAAATAAAAAGTGGAACCATTAAAATCGAGGACTTTTTTACGATGCCGCACCCACATCATAGCTAATTTTGTTAAGTTGTCATAATGCTTGGTATATTGATCTTCGAATCTTTCAATTTCATTTTAATTTAACGTTCAATACAGTTGCATATGAGCCCCTTTCGGTCCTACCAATTTCTGTTTGAGGAAATTGTAAAGAAATAGTTGCAATATCCCGACTTTGGGTTGGATTTGTTAGTAATTTGTCGATGGTCTGCACGACAGATAATGGCTTATCCTGGGTGATTTTAAAAGCTGGTAATTAATACAAAGTATCAATCAATTAAGGGGAAGATTTTGTACGTAGCTTATCGATAGAGTCGGTCAAGCAGTGGTGCAATTAGACACCCATTACATCAAACGCAACGATACGCTGGTAAAGATGCTGGGAAGTCTCGACGAACATTACAAACAAGTTACCTGTTTATTATTCTCTGAAGAAGCAGCGGTGAGACCAAATGCATCAATAGAAACAGCTCGACCTGCTCTACCCATACGATTTTCTTACAGTAGCAAGCCCGTAGCGAGAGACATTCGCTTGAGCAGATAAAGGGTATTGGCAGACTTGTATATGTTGAAGAAAATGGTTTTTATTGAATAGTTAAGCAGTATGTAAACACTGATTAATAGATTTTAATCGTCGAACATATACAACTCAACGCAAAGATTATAGCACGAATAATACACATATAGATAATCGA
>CANTFL010001299.1:0-283854 GCA_947650285.1 Hyaloperonospora brassicae | reverse complement strand
TTCGACCGCATTGACACTGGCATGCCAACAAACAGGAGGGCTCGCATCGTCTCCATTGCCTTGATCATTGCCCTTTTCTTCTTCATCCCATTCGACGCGAGCACGTGTTCGTCGTTTCTTTTGACATTTCTTCGTACCGTATGGACAGTCCTTCACGAGCCTTGGGGTCCCACTTTCGTCGCTGTTCTCTTGGAGTGAGAACATAGGCTCGACGTCCGAACACTCGCATGTGTTTGACGCTTGGCTTGGACTTCTACATGATCTCAAACAGAGTCTTGTCTTGGATCTTTGGCGATGGCAGGCGATTCTTGATGTAAATTGCCGTCATTACAGCTTCAGCCCGGAATCACTTGCCCAGTTTTTCATGATGGAGAGGACTGAGCCCAATCGTGACAATGGTCCAGATGGCACGTTCTACTGTGTCATTCGTCTGATGTTCGTATGGAACTGTGACTCGCTGCTCGATGCCTTGTTCCTCGTAGAAAGTCTCGATTGAGGATGCCGCGAATTCGCGCGCTCCGTCGTGTCGGACAAACTTCACCTTCTTGTTGAATTGCGTCTGCACCGCCGTGGCATGCTTCTTGATGCACGTTTCACTTTCCGACTTGTCCCTCAAGCAGAAGCCCTTCATACACCCGCTAGCTTCGTCCACGATCAGAAGTAGATACTTGGTGCCACTCGGTGAATTCTCTTCCATGGAGCCACACGTGTCGATGTGAAGCAGCTCAAACGTGTCATGACGACGCTCGTCATGATTGCTTTAAGTGGTTTTTGGACCATTTTTTGCAATGTCCGTCGATAGTCTGATGTAGAGATATGGATCAAAGGCTGAAACTTGAAAACCGATGGAGCATACGAACTCGTCGAAGGTTTCATTCCATACTCGAGATGCTTGTTTCAGACCATAAATGGCTTTCACCAACTCGAGACGATCAAATGCACTGTCGCTCTCGACACCTTCAGGGACCGAGCAGAAGACTTGTTCCTTCATCATGTCATAGAGATATGCCGTAACAACGTCAAGTTGATCCAGGGGCCAGCCGAAATACTTCGTTAGATACACCCCAACAAGCATGCGCAGCGTAACGTACTTGACGACGGGTGAGAATGTCTCGGTGTCGTCGACACCATACTTTTGCTTGAAACCCTTGACCACTAGTCGCGTCTTGTACTTCTCAATATATCCGTCGTCTTTTCGCTTGATCTTGAACACCCACTTCGTGAAATAGTAGGTTGTCCGATTGGTAAGTTGGCAGCTCGAAACACGCCTCGAAGTCGCATGGACTCCAGTTCCGCACATCAGCCTTACGCCAATGATGTTTGATCAGGTCCACCAACAGCTTCTTGAAATGTCGCTGGCTCAGACAAGTCATTGACTTCGACCGCATTGACACTGGCATGCCAACAAACAGGAGGGCTCGCATCGTCTCCATTGCCTTGATCATTGCCCTTTTCTTCTTCATCCCATTCGACGCGAGCACGTGTTCGTCGTTTCTTTTGACATTTCTTCGTACCGTATGGACAGTCCTTCACGAGCCTTGGGGTCCCACTTTCGTCGCTGTTCTCTTGGAGTGAGAACATAGGCTCGACGTCCGAACACTCGCATGTGTTTGACGCTTGGCTTGGACTTCTACATGATCTCAAACAGAGTCTTGTCTTGGATCTTTGGCGATGGCAGGCGATTCTTGATGTAAATTGCCGTCATTACAGCTTCAGCCCGGAATCACTTGCCCAGTTTTTCATGATGGAGAGGACTGAGCCCAATCGTGACAATGGTCCAGATGGCACGTTCTACTGTGTCATTCGTCTGATGTTCGTATGGAACTGTGACTCGCTGCTCGATGCCTTGTTCCTCGTAGAAAGTCTCGATTGAGGATGCCGCGAATTCGCGCGCTCCGTCGTGTCGGACAAACTTCACCTTCTTGTTGAATTGCGTCTGCACCGCCGTGGCATGCTTCTTGATGCACGTTTCACTTTCCGACTTGTCCCTCAAGCAGAAGCCCTTCATACACCCGCTAGCTTCGTCCACGATCAGAAGTAGATACTTGGTGCCACTCGGTGAATTCTCTTCTATGGAGCCACACGTGTCGATGTGAAGCAGCTCAAACGTGTCATGACGACGCTCGTCATGATTGCTTTAAGTGGTTTTTGGACCATTTTTTGCAATGTCCGTCGATAGTCTGATGTAGAGATATGGATCAAAGGCTGAAACTTGAAAACCGATGGAGCATACGAACTCGTCGAAGGTTTCATTCCATACTCGAGATGCTTGTTTCAGACCATAAATGGCTTTCACCAACTCGAGACGATCAAATGCACTGTCGCTCTCGACACCTTCAGGGACCGAGCAGAAGACTTGTTCCTTCATCATGTCATAGAGATATGCCGTAACAACGTCAAGTTGATCCAGGGGCCAGCCGAAATACTTCGTTAGATACACCCCAACAAGCATGCGCAGCGTAACGTACTTGACGACGGGTGAGAATGTCTCGGTGTCGTCGACACCATACTTTTGCTTGAAACCCTTGACCACTAGTCGCGTCTTGTACTTCTCAATATATCCGTCGTCTTTTCGCTTGATCTTGAACACCCACTTCGTGAAATAGTAGGTTGTCCGATTGGTAAGTTGGCAGCTCGAAACACGCCTCGAAGTCGCATGGACTCCAGTTCCGCACATCAGCCTTACGCCAATGATGTTTGATCAGGTCCACCAACAGCTTCTTGAAATGTCGCTGGCTCAGACAAGTCATTGACTTCGACCGCATTGACACTGGCATGCCAACAAACAGGAGGGCTCGCATCGTCTCCATTGCCTTGATCATTGCCCTTTTCTTCTTCATCCCATTCGACGCGAGCACGTGTTCGTCGTTTCTTTTGACATTTCTTCGTACCGTATGGACAGTCCTTCACGAGCCTTGGGGTCCCACTTTCGTCGCTGTTCTCTTGGAGTGAGAACATAGGCTCGACGTCCGAACACTCGCATGTGTTTGACGCTTGGCTTGGACTTCTACATGATCTCAAACAGAGTCTTGTCTTGGATCTTTGGCGATGGCAGGCGATTCTTGATGTAAATTGCCGTCATTACAGCTTCAGCCCGGAATCACTTGCCCAGTTTTTCATGATGGAGAGGACTGAGCCCAATCGTGACAATGGTCCAGATGGCACGTTCTACTGTGTCATTCGTCTGATGTTCGTATGGAACTGTGACTCGCTGCTCGATGCCTTGTTCCTCGTAGAAAGTCTCGATTGAGGATGCCGCGAATTCGCGCGCTCCGTCGTGTCGGACAAACTTCACCTTCTTGTTGAATTGCGTCTGCACCGCCGTGGCATGCTTCTTGATGCACGTTTCACTTTCCGACTTGTCCCTCAAGCAGAAGCCCTTCATACACCCGCTAGCTTCGTCCACGATCAGAAGTAGATACTTGGTGCCACTCGGTGAATTCTCTTCCATGGAGCCACACGTGTCGATGTGAAGCAGCTCAAACGTGTCATAACGACGCTCGTCATGATTGCTTTAAGTGGTTTTTGGACCATTTTTTGCAATGTCCGTCGATAGTCTGATGTAGAGATATGGATCAAAGGCTGAAACTTGAAAACCGATGGAGCATACGAACTCGTCGAAGGTTTCATTCCATACTCGAGATGCTTGTTTCAGACCATAAATGGCTTTCACCAACTCGAGACGATCAAATGCACTGTCGCTCTCGACACCTTCAGGGACCGAGCAGAAGACTTGTTCCTTCATCATGTCATAGAGATATGCCGTAACAACGTCAAGTTGATCCAGGGGCCAGCCGAAATACTTCGTTAGATACACCCCAACAAGCATGCGCAGCGTAACGTACTTGACGACGGGTGAGAATGTCTCGGTGTCGTCGACACCATACTTTTGCTTGAAACCCTTGACCACTAGTCGCGTCTTGTACTTCTCAATATATCCGTCGTCTTTTCGCTTGATCTTGAACACCCACTTCGTGAAATAGTAGGTTGTCCGATTGGTAAGTTGGCAGCTCGAAACACGCCTCGAAGTCGCATGGACTCCAGTTCCGCACATCAGCCTTACGCCAATGATGTTTGATCAGGTCCACCAACAGCTTCTTGAAATGTCGCTGGCTCAGACAAGTCATTGACTTCGACCGCATTGACACTGGCATGCCAACAAACAGGAGGGCTCGCATCGTCTCCATTGCCTTGATCATTGCCCTTTTCTTCTTCATCCCATTCGACGCGAGCACGTGTTCGTCGTTTCTTTTGACATTTCTTCGTACCGTATGGACAGTCCTTCACGAGCCTTGGGGTCCCACTTTCGTCGCTGTTCTCTTGGAGTGAGAACATAGGCTCGACGTCCGAACACTCGCATGTGTTTGACGCTTGGCTTGGACTTCTACATGATCTCAAACAGAGTCTTGTCTTGGATCTTTGGCGATGGCAGGCGATTCTTGATGTAAATTGCCGTCATTACAGCTTCAGCCCGGAATCACTTGCCCAGTTTTTCATGATGGAGAGGACTGAGCCCAATCGTGACAATGGTCCAGATGGCACGTTCTACTGTGTCATTCGTCTGATGTTCGTATGGAACTGTGACTCGCTGCTCGATGCCTTGTTCCTCGTAGAAAGTCTCGATTGAGGATGCCGCGAATTCGCGCGCTCCGTCGTGTCGGACAAACTTCACCTTCTTGTTGAATTGCGTCTGCACCGCCGTGGCATGCTTCTTGATGCACGTTTCACTTTCCGACTTGTCCCTCAAGCAGAAGCCCTTCATACACCCGCTAGCTTCGTCCACGATCAGAAGTAGATACTTGGTGCCACTCGGTGAATTCTCTTCCATGGAGCCACACGTGTCGATGTGAAGCAGCTCAAACGTGTCATGACGACGCTCGTCATGATTGCTTTAAGTGGTTTTTGGACCATTTTTTGCAATGTCCGTCGATAGTCTGATGTAGAGATATGGATCAAAGGCTGAAACTTGAAAACCGATGGAGCATACGAACTCGTCGAAGGTTTCATTCCATACTCGAGATGCTTGTTTCAGACCATAAATGGCTTTCACCAACTCGAGACGATCAAATGCACTGTCGCTCTCGACACCTTCAGGGACCGAGCAGAAGACTTGTTCCTTCATCATGTCATAGAGATATGCCGTAACAACGTCAAGTTGATCCAGGGGCCAGCCGAAATACTTCGTTAGATACACCCCAACAAGCATGCGCAGCGTAACGTACTTGACGACGGGTGAGAATGTCTCGGTGTCGTCGACACCATACTTTTGCTTGAAACCCTTGACCACTAGCCGCGTCTTGTACTTCTCAATATATCCGTCGGCTTTTCGCTTGATCTTGAACACCCACTTCGTGAAATAGTAGGTTGTCCGATTGGTAAGTTGGCAGCTCGAAACACGCCTCGAAGTCGCATGGACTCCAGTTCCGCACATCAGCCTTACGCCAATGATGTTTGATCAGGTCCACCAACAGCTTCTTGAAATGTCGCTGGCTCAGACAAGTCATTGACTTCGACCGCATTGACACTGGCATGCCAACAAACAGGAGGGCTCGCATCGTCTCCATTGCCTTGATCATTGCCCTTTTCTTCTTCATCCCATTCGACGCGAGCACGTGTTCGTCGTTTCTTTTGACATTTCTTCGTACCGTATGGACAGTCCTTCACGAGCCTTGGGGTCCCACTTTCGTCGCTGTTCTCTTGGAGTGAGAACATAGGCTCGACGTCCGAACACTCGCATGTGTTTGACGCTTGGCTTGGACTTCTACATGATCTCAAACAGAGTCTTGTCTTGGATCTTTGGCGATGGCAGGCGATTCTTGATGTAAATTGCCGTCATTACAGCTTCAGCCCGGAATCACTTGCCCAGTTTTTCATGATGGAGAGGACTGAGCCCAATCGTGACAATGGTCCAGATGGCACGTTCTACTGTGTCATTCGTCTGATGTTCGTATGGAACTGTGACTCGCTGCTCGATGCCTTGTTCCTCGTAGAAAGTCTCGATTGAGGATGCCGCGAATTCGCGCGCTCCGTCGTGTCGGACAAACTTCACCTTCTTGTTGAATTGCGTCTGCACCGCCGTGGCATGCTTCTTGATGCACGTTTCACTTTCCGACTTGTCCCTCAAGCAGAAGCCCTTCATACACCCGCTAGCTTCGTCCACGATCAGAAGTAGATACTTGGTGCCACTCGGTGAATTCTCTTCTATGGAGCCACACGTGTCGATGTGAAGCAGCTCAAACGTGTCATGACGACGCTCGTCATGATTGCTTTAAGTGGTTTTTGGACCATTTTTTGCAATGTCCGTCGATAGTCTGATGTAGAGATATGGATCAAAGGCTGAAACTTGAAAACCGATGGAGCATACGAACTCGTCGAAGGTTTCATTCCATACTCGAGATGCTTGTTTCAGACCATAAATGGCTTTCACCAACTCGAGACGATCAAATGCACTGTCGCTCTCGACACCTTCAGGGACCGAGCAGAAGACTTGTTCCTTCATCATGTCATAGAGATATGCCGTAACAACGTCAAGTTGATCCAGGGGCCAGCCGAAATACTTCGTTAGATACACCCCAACAAGCATGCGCAGCGTAACGTACTTGACGACGGGTGAGAATGTCTCGGTGTCGTCGACACCATACTTTTGCTTGAAACCCTTGACCACTAGTCGCGTCTTGTACTTCTCAATATATCCGTCGGCTTTTCGCTTGATCTTGAACACCCACTTCGTGAAATAGTAGGTTGTCCGATTGGTAAGTTGGCAGCTCGAAACACGCCTCGAAGTCGCATGGACTCCAGTTCCGCACATCAGCCTTACGCCAATGATGTTTGATCAGGTCCACCAACAGCTTCTTGAAATGTCGCTGGCTCAGACAAGTCATTGACTTCGACCGCATTGACACTGGCATGCCAACAAACAGGAGGGCTCGCATCGTCTCCATTGCCTTGATCATTGCCCTTTTCTTCTTCATCCCATTCGACGCGAGCACGTGTTCGTCGTTTCTTTTGACATTTCTTCGTACCGTATGGACAGTCCTTCACGAGCCTTGGGGTCCCACTTTCGTCGCTGTTCTCTTGGAGTGAGAACATAGGCTCGACGTCCGAACACTCGCATGTGTTTGACGCTTGGCTTGGACTTCTACATGATCTCAAACAGAGTCTTGTCTTGGATCTTTGGCGATGGCAGGCGATTCTTGATGTAAATTGCCGTCATTACAGCTTCAGCCCGGAATCACTTGCCCAGTTTTTCATGATGGAGAGGACTGAGCCCAATCGTGACAATGGTCCAGATGGCACGTTCTACTGTGTCATTCGTCTGATGTTCGTATGGAACTGTGACTCGCTGCTCGATGCCTTGTTCCTCGTAGAAAGTCTCGATTGAGGATGCCGCGAATTCGCGCGCTCCGTCGTGTCGGACAAACTTCACCTTCTTGTTGAATTGCGTCTGCACCGCCGTGGCATGCTTCTTGATGCACGTTTCACTTTCCGACTTGTCCCTCAAGCAGAAGCCCTTCATACACCCGCTAGCTTCGTCCACGATCAGAAGTAGATACTTGGTGCCACTCGGTGAATTCTCTTCCATGGAGCCACACGTGTCGATGTGAAGCAGCTCAAACGTGTCATGACGACGCTCGTCATGATTGCTTTAAGTGGTTTTTGGACCATTTTTTGCAATGTCCGTCGATAGTCTGATGTAGAGATATGGATCAAAGGCTGAAACTTGAAAACCGATGGAGCATACGAACTCGTCGAAGGTTTCATTCCATACTCGAGATGCTTGTTTCAGACCATAAATGGCTTTCACCAACTCGAGACGATCAAATGCACTGTCGCTCTCGACACCTTCAGGGACCGAGCAGAAGACTTGTTCCTTCATCATGTCATAGAGATATGCCGTAACAACGTCAAGTTGATCCAGGGGCCAGCCGAAATACTTCGTTAGATACACCCCAACAAGCATGCGCAGCGTAACGTACTTGACGACGGGTGAGAATGTCTCGGTGTCGTCGACACCATACTTTTGCTTGAAACCCTTGACCACTAGTCGCGTCTTGTACTTCTCAATATATCCGTCGGCTTTTCGCTTGATCTTGAACACCCACTTCGTGAAATAGTAGGTTGTCCGATTGGTAAGTTGGCAGCTCGAAACACGCCTCGAAGTCGCATGGACTCCAGTTCCGCACATCAGCCTTACGCCAATGATGTTTGATCAGGTCCACCAACAGCTTCTTGAAATGTCGCTGGCTCAGACAAGTCATTGACTTCGACCGCATTGACACTGGCATGCCAACAAACAGGAGGGCTCGCATCGTCTCCATTGCCTTGATCATTGCCCTTTTCTTCTTCATCCCATTCGACGCGAGCACGTGTTCGTCGTTTCTTTTGACATTTCTTCGTACCGTATGGACAGTCCTTCACGAGCCTTGGGGTCCCACTTTCGTCGCTGTTCTCTTGGAGTGAGAACATAGGCTCGACGTCCGAACACTCGCATGTGTTTGACGCTTGGCTTGGACTTCTACATGATCTCAAACAGAGTCTTGTCTTGGATCTTTGGCGATGGCAGGCGATTCTTGATGTAAATTGCCGTCATTACAGCTTCAGCCCGGAATCACTTGCCCAGTTTTTCATGATGGAGAGGACTGAGCCCAATCGTGACAATGGTCCAGATGGCACGTTCTACTGTGTCATTCGTCTGATGTTCGTATGGAACTGTGACTCGCTGCTCGATGCCTTGTTCCTCGTAGAAAGTCTCGATTGAGGATGCCGCGAATTCGCGCGCTCCGTCGTGTCGGACAAACTTCACCTTCTTGTTGAATTGCGTCTGCACCGCCGTGGCATGCTTCTTGATGCACGTTTCACTTTCCGACTTGTCCCTCAAGCAGAAGCCCTTCATACACCCGCTAGCTTCGTCCACGATCAGAAGTAGATACTTGGTGCCACTCGGTGAATTCTCTTCCATGGAGCCACACGTGTCGATGTGAAGCAGCTCAAACGTGTCATAACGACGCTCGTCATGATTGCTTTAAGTGGTTTTTGGACCATTTTTTGCAATGTCCGTCGATAGTCTGATGTAGAGATATGGATCAAAGGCTGAAACTTGAAAACCGATGGAGCATACGAACTCGTCGAAGGTTTCATTCCATACTCGAGATGCTTGTTTCAGACCATAAATGGCTTTCACCAACTCGAGACGATCAAATGCACTGTCGCTCTCGACACCTTCAGGGACCGAGCAGAAGACTTGTTCCTTCATCATGTCATAGAGATATGCCGTAACAACGTCAAGTTGATCCAGGGGCCAGCCGAAATACTTCGTTAGATACACCCCAACAAGCATGCGCAGCGTAACGTACTTGACGACGGGTGAGAATGTCTCGGTGTCGTCGACACCATACTTTTGCTTGAAACCCTTGACCACTAGCCGCGTCTTGTACTTCTCAATATATCCGTCGGCTTTTCGCTTGATCTTGAACACCCACTTCGTGAAATAGTAGGTTGTCCGATTGGTAAGTTGGCAGCTCGAAACACGCCTCGAAGTCGCATGGACTCCAGTTCCGCACATCAGCCTTACGCCAATGATGTTTGATCAGGTCCACCAACAGCTTCTTGAAATGTCGCTGGCTCAGACAAGTCATTGACTTCGACCGCATTGACACTGGCATGCCAACAAACAGGAGGGCTCGCATCGTCTCCATTGCCTTGATCATTGCCCTTTTCTTCTTCATCCCATTCGACGCGAGCACGTGTTCGTCGTTTCTTTTGACATTTCTTCGTACCGTATGGACAGTCCTTCACGAGCCTTGGGGTCCCACTTTCGTCGCTGTTCTCTTGGAGTGAGAACATAGGCTCGACGTCCGAACACTCGCATGTGTTTGACGCTTGGCTTGGACTTCTACATGATCTCAAACAGAGTCTTGTCTTGGATCTTTGGCGATGGCAGGCGATTCTTGATGTAAATTGCCGTCATTACAGCTTCAGCCCGGAATCACTTGCCCAGTTTTTCATGATGGAGAGGACTGAGCCCAATCGTGACAATGGTCCAGATGGCACGTTCTACTGTGTCATTCGTCTGATGTTCGTATGGAACTGTGACTCGCTGCTCGATGCCTTGTTCCTCGTAGAAAGTCTCGATTGAGGATGCCGCGAATTCGCGCGCTCCGTCGTGTCGGACAAACTTCACCTTCTTGTTGAATTGCGTCTGCACCGCCGTGGCATGCTTCTTGATGCACGTTTCACTTTCCGACTTGTCCCTCAAGCAGAAGCCCTTCATACACCCGCTAGCTTCGTCCACGATCAGAAGTAGATACTTGGTGCCACTCGGTGAATTCTCTTCCATGGAGCCACACGTGTCGATGTGAAGCAGCTCAAACGTGTCATAACGACGCTCGTCATGATTGCTTTAAGTGGTTTTTGGACCATTTTTTGCAATGTCCGTCGATAGTCTGATGTAGAGATATGGATCAAAGGCTGAAACTTGAAAACCGATGGAGCATACGAACTCGTCGAAGGTTTCATTCCATACTCGAGATGCTTGTTTCAGACCATAAATGGCTTTCACCAACTCGAGACGATCAAATGCACTGTCGCTCTCGACACCTTCAGGGACCGAGCAGAAGACTTGTTCCTTCATCATGTCATAGAGATATGCCGTAACAACGTCAAGTTGATCCAGGGGCCAGCCGAAATACTTCGTTAGATACACCCCAACAAGCATGCGCAGCGTAACGTACTTGACGACGGGTGAGAATGTCTCGGTGTCGTCGACACCATACTTTTGCTTGAAACCCTTGACCACTAGTCGCGTCTTGTACTTCTCAATATATCCGTCGGCTTTTCGCTTGATCTTGAACACCCACTTCGTGAAATAGTAGGTTGTCCGATTGGTAAGTTGGCAGCTCGAAACACGCCTCGAAGTCGCATGGACTCCAGTTCCGCACATCAGCCTTACGCCAATGATGTTTGATCAGGTCCACCAACAGCTTCTTGAAATGTCGCTGGCTCAGACAAGTCATTGACTTCGACCGCATTGACACTGGCATGCCAACAAACAGGAGGGCTCGCATCGTCTCCATTGCCTTGATCATTGCCCTTTTCTTCTTCATCCCATTCGACGCGAGCACGTGTTCGTCGTTTCTTTTGACATTTCTTCGTACCGTATGGACAGTCCTTCACGAGCCTTGGGGTCCCACTTTCGTCGCTGTTCTCTTGGAGTGAGAACATAGGCTCGACGTCCGAACACTCGCATGTGTTTGACGCTTGGCTTGGACTTCTACATGATCTCAAACAGAGTCTTGTCTTGGATCTTTGGCGATGGCAGGCGATTCTTGATGTAAATTGCCGTCATTACAGCTTCAGCCCGGAATCACTTGCCCAGTTTTTCATGATGGAGAGGACTGAGCCCAATCGTGACAATGGTCCAGATGGCACGTTCTACTGTGTCATTCGTCTGATGTTCGTATGGAACTGTGACTCGCTGCTCGATGCCTTGTTCCTCGTAGAAAGTCTCGATTGAGGATGCCGCGAATTCGCGCGCTCCGTCGTGTCGGACAAACTTCACCTTCTTGTTGAATTGCGTCTGCACCGCCGTGGCATACTTCTTGATGCACGTTTCACTTTCCGACTTGTCCCTCAAGCAGAAGCCCTTCATACACCCGCTAGCTTCGTCCACGATCAGAAGTAGATACTTGCTGCCACTCGGTGAATTCTCTTCCATGGAGCCACACGTGTCGATGTGAAGCAGCTCAAACGTGTCATAACGACGCTCGTCATGATTGCTTTAAATGGTTTTTGGACCATTTTTTGCAATGTCCGTCGATAGTCTGATGTAGAGATATGGATCAAAGGCTGAAACTTGAAAACCGATGGAGCATACGAACTCGTCGAAGGTTTCATTCCATACTCGAGATGCTTGTTTCAGACCATAAATGGCTTTCACCAACTCGAGACGATCAAATGCACTGTCGCTCTCGACACCTTCAGGGACCGAGCAGAAGACTTGTTCCTTCATCACGTCATAGAGATATGCCGTAACAACGTCAAGTTGATCCAGGGGCCAGCCGAAATACTTCGTTAGATACACCCCAACAAGCATACGCAGCGTAACGTACTTGACGACGGGTGAGAATGTCTCGGTGTCGTCGACACCATACTTTTGCTTGAAACCCTTGACCACTAGTCGCGTCTTGTACTTCTCAATATATCCGTCGGCTTTTCGCTTGATCTTGAACACCCACTTCGTGAAATAGTAGGTTGTCCGATTGGTAAGTTGGCAGCTCGAAACACGCCTCGAAGTCGCATGGACTCCAGTTCCGCACATCAGCCTTACGCCAATGATGTTTGATCAGGTCCACCAACAGCTTCTTGAAATGTCGCTGGCTCAGACAAGTCATTGACTTCGACCGCATTGACACTGGCATGCCAACAAACAGGAGGGCTCGCATCGTCTTCATTGCCTTGATCATTGCCCTTTTCTTCTTCATCCCATTCGACGCGAGCACGTGTTCGTCGTTTCTTTTGACATTTCTTCGTACCGTATGGACAGTCCTTCACGAGCCTTGGGGTTCCACTTTCGTCGCTGTTCTCTTGGAGTGAGAACATAGGCTCGACATCCGAACACTCGCATGTGTTTGACGCTTGGCTTGGACTTCTACATGATCTCAAACAGAGTCTTGTCTTGGATCTTTGGCGATGGCAGGCGATTCTTGATGCTAAATTGCCGTCATTACAGCTTCAGCCCGGAATCACTTGCCCAGTTTTTCATGATGAAGAGGACTGAGCCCAATCGTGACAATGGTCCAGATGGCACGTTCTACTGTGTCATTCGTCTGATGTTCGTACGGAACTGTGACTCGCTGCTCGATGCCTTGTTCCTCGTAGAAAGTCTCGATTGAGGATGCCGCGAATTCGCGCGCTCCGTCGTGTCGGACAAACTTCACCTTCTTGTTGAATTGCGTCTGCACCGCCATGGCATACTTCTTGATGCACGTTTCACTTTCCGACTTGTCCCTCAAGCAGAAGCCCTTCATACACCCGCTAGCTTCGTCCACGATCAGAAGTAGATACTTGCTGCCACTCGGTGAATTCTCTTCCATGGAGCCACACGTGTCGATGTGAAGCAGCTCAAACGTGTCATAACGACGCTCGTCATGATTGCTTTGAATGGTTTTTGGACCATTTTTTGCAATGTCCGTCGATAGTCTGATGTAGAGATATGGATCAAAGGCTGAAACTTGAAAACCGATGGAGCATACGAACTCGTCGAAGGTTTCATTCCATACTCGAGATGCTTGTTTCAGACCATAGATGGCTTTCACCAACTCGAGACGATCAAATGCACTGTCGCTCTCGACACCTTCAGGGACCGAGCAGAAGACTTGTTCCTTCATCACGTCATAGAGATATGCCGTAACAACGTCAAGTTGATCCAGGGGGCAGCCGAAATACTTCGTTAGATACACCCCAACAAGCATACGCAGCGTAACGTACTTGACGACGGGTGAGAATGTCTCGGTGTCGTCGACACCATAATTTTGCTTGAAACCCTTTTCTGCTAGTCGCGTCTTGTACTTCTCAATATATCCGTCGGCTTTTCGCTTGATCTTGAACACCCACTTCGTGAAATAGTAGGTTGTCCGATTGGTAACTTGGCAGCTCGAAACACGCCTCGAAGTCGCATGGACTCCAGTTCCGCACATCAGCCTTACGCCAATGATGTTTGATCAGGTCCACCAACAGCTTCTTGAAATGTCGCTGGCTCAGAAAAGTCATTGACTTCGACCGCATTGACACTGGCATGCCAACAAACAGGAGGGCTCGCATCGTCTTCATTGCCTTGATCATTGCCCTTTTCTTCTTCATCCCATTCGACGCGAGCACGTGTTCGTCGTTTCTTTTGACATTTCTTCGTACCGTATGGACAGTCCTTCACGAGCCTTGGGATTCCACTTTCGTCGCTGTTCTCTTGGAGTGAGAACATAGACTCGACATCCGAACACTCGCATGTGTTTGACGCTTGGCTTGGACTTCTACATGATCTCAAACAGAGTCTTGTCTTGGATCTTTGGCGATGGCATGCGATTCTTGATGCTAATTGCCGTCATTACAGCTTCATCCCGGAATCACTTGCCCAGTTTTTCATGATGAAGAGGACTGAGCCCAATCGTGACAATGGTCCAGATGGCACGTTCTACTGTGTCATTCGTCTGATGTTCGTACGGAACTGTGACTCGCTGCTCGATGCCTTGTTCCTCGTAGAAAGTCTCGATTGAGGATGCCGCAAATTCGCGCGCTCCGTCGTGTCGGACAAACTTCACCTTCTTGTTGAATTGCGTCTGCACCGCCATGGCATACTTCTTGATGCACGTTTCACTTTCCGACTTGTCCCTCAAGCAGAAGCCCTTCATACACCCGCTAGCTTCGTCCACGATCAGAAGTAGATACTTGCTGCCACTCGGTGAATTCTCTTCCATGGAGCCACACGTGTCGATGTGAAGCAGCTCAAACGTGTCATAACGACGCTCGTCATGATTGCTTTGAATGGTTTTTGGACCATTTTTTGCAATGTCCGTCGATAGTCTGATGTAGAGATATGGATCAAAGGCTGAAACTTGAAAACCGATGGAGCATACGAACTCGTCGAAGGTTTCATTCCATACTCGAGATGCTTGTTTCAGACCATAGATGGCTTTCACCAACTCGAGACGATCAAATGCACTGTCGCTCTCGACACCTTCAGGGACCGAGCAGAAGACTTGTTCCTTCATCACGTCATAGAGATATGCCGTAACAACGTCAAGTTGATCCAGGGGCCAGCCGAAATACTTCGTTAGATACACCCCAACAAGCATACGCAGCGTAACGTACTTGACGACGGGTGAGAATGTCTCGGTGTCGTCGACACCATACTTTTGCTTGAAACCCTTTACCACTAGTCGCGTCTTGTACTTCTCAATATATCCGTCGGCTTTTCGCTTGATCTTGAACACCCACTTCGTGAAATAGTAGGTTGTCCGATTGGTAACTTGGCAGCTCGAAACACGCCTCGAAGTCGCATGGACTCCAGTTCCGCACATCAGCCTTACGCCAATGATGTTTGATCAGGTCCACCAACAGCTTCTTGAAATGTCGCTGGCTCAGACAAGTCATTGACTTCGACCGCATTGACACTGGCATGCCAACAAACAGGAGGGCTCGCATCGTCTCCATTGCCTTGATCATTGCCCTTTTCTTCTTCATCCCATTCGACGCGAGCACGTGTTCGTCGTTTCTTTTGACATTTCTTCGTACCGTATGGGTAAAAATTATCGACATCGATAAAATATCACTGCGTAAGCTGTCGAAAGTTGTTGGTACAACTTGGCGCCGAAACGAACGAATGGATGGACCGAGTGATACATTGCAGATTGAGGGGCACACTTATAATGAGATCAAGCTTCAGCGTCAACAACCCAGCAAATCAACGCATGAATTAAGAGCTCGACGACTTCCGTCATTGCTGCCACCGATAATAGACAACAAGATATGTAAAGCGACAAAGGTGAGGTTGACGAACGTCTTGTCAGATGTCGCAGTGTACCCAGCACAATTTCCAATCATCTTGTGGGATACTCTTGGAGCCTTGCCGCGTGATGAAGGTTATGTGAGAGTGAACTTTGCGAAGTATCACGACTGGCAAATACTGGCTTACGAGGTCGTCAGGTACAAAAAAGCGCTTACAGAGAGAACAATCGATCTACGCAAAATGCTTTTCTCTACAACCACCTTCAGTCAAACGTCACGCCTATTCACAGCCTAAGGGGATCTTACGCAGGATTGTGACCGTTGATGACAACCTGACATAGACAACTAGTACTAACGACAAGATCCCCACACGCGCATCCACGGCTATTAACTGGCATCCAACGTCTAAGCATGAATGCCCGTTAGATAACGGTCCTCAAAAGATTCATTGATATGACAAGATACCCACTGGAAGTCATCCCACCTGGATGCATAAAAGGGGCGTGTAAAAAATCCGAAGATGCACGACCCCGTAGTCTCCACGTCAATACGCGATACAGACGTAGTGGAATGTAGGCCAAAAGACACCATGTCCTACTTCAGTGGTAATAAATCTGACAGATGTGACGATGATGATCAATACAATACACAGGCGGAGATTCTAACGGCGACAAGTAAGGACGGCGTCCCGTCACAGTGCATACGTCTATCCAAAGAATCTGGTCGGAAATTTCCGGATCAGGTTTTGAGAACGACTTGAAGTAATGACGCAACTTGGAAGGAAGAGCCGATGGCTGACGAATGTGATACTTCGGAAGACAAATTCGACCGACGATATCTGTGCGCTGTATGCGCCACATATATGCGGATCTCGGACGACATACATCCCCTTTCTTAGGTAAATCCTTCAGAATACGAAGCCACAACACCTACCTTAGAGCCATCACAGAGAACAACAACGCGGGCAAGTGATAACGAAACTTTGACTACAAGTAGTCGTAACACTCTTCAAATGGACTCGCATCACGACCGGGGCAATTTTGATGTAAAGAAATTTCTTATCAAACACTCCATACAAGTGAGATTACCGGGGGTTGGCAAGTTTGAGGTCGGCGAATTCAAGGTTGCGAGCATGATGTCAATGACCCAAGTGTTGGCGACTTAAGTGTCGGCAAACTCCGTTTACTGTGCAGAATGCGAGAAGATCGAACGACAGATTCATTACTTTATTTGTATAATAACAAGGGTAGTACAAAGAGCCATTCAAACTGCCTCTGCGATGTTTCAAAATAGATCGATTTACACAGAGGAGAATTTTCAAATCATAAGGCACGCGTACACTAACGGTCCCTGCGCGGGATAGATTAAGCCTACCATCTAACCTCGAGAGGTGTAGCTTGTAGAGGTTTCGAGTGGTAGTGCGAAGAGATTGGAATCGCCAGGGTTGAGCAACACTTGCTGCCAGCGAAAGAAAGCCCTCGTCGACGACGAGCCGGTGACCCAATAGCCGGCAGTGTTTGAGAATTGACAAGTGATACGCCGGTGAACCGATAGACGGTATCGTTAAAAGTCTTATTGAGCGAAGAGCCAGTAAGCCTCGGAAAAATGCACCGAAAATCTTCTAGTCGGGCGGACACTGCGCCCGGTGACCTGTAAAAGCGCGTAAGGTGTCGGCTTCCACCCGTTAGTGTGAAGAAACAGGAAGCGAGATGTTTATGCGGTATGGTAGTTAGTTAAAACTTGTAATACAAAAGCATTAACGTACAAACACAACAATCGCCGAGATCAGTCGGCGCAACGAGCTAGTACGTGAGGGCGATCCCCTCGCGGTTCGCCCCTTCGGGGTTCAGTTGTGGCTTTCGCCTAACCGATTCCATAAAACCAATTTCTACAGAGACCTGCCTGATACCAGCAACATCTTCTAGTCGGGCGCAGTACGCCCGACTAGATGCTTATCGGTGCCCCGGTTGAGGCCCACAGGCTTGTCGCTCGACAAGACTTTCAGCGGTGCCGTCTATCGGGTCGCCGACTTGTCACTTGACAAGACTCACAACAATTCCTTTACTAGGTTTACAGACTCGTCGACGACGAGACTTCTTCTTTCGATAGTATCGAGCGCTGACCAACCCAGGCCTTCCTAATCTCTTGGCGCTACCAGTCGATACCTCTACAAGATATGCCTCTGGAGGTTCGACGACAGGTATAATCTAGCCCACGCAGGGACTTACCTTAAGTGTACGCGTGTATAAGACTTAGAAAATTCTGCACTATATTGGTTTATCTTTATTTCCATCGCTGAAACGTTGAGTGGTCCTCTGTTTTTCTCCTCTTTCCTTATACTTGAACTAAATGTAGTGGATCTTCTTCGATCTTCTCGCACTCTACACTACGCTCTATCGTCGATGACCTAGGGTTTGACGACCTCGACTTCGACGACCTCGAGTTCGACGACCTCGACTTCGACGACCTCGACTTCGACTTCGATGACCTCGACTTCGAGGACCTCAATATCGCCGACCACCGGTTACTTAGCTTATCTAAATATATAGGGTCTTTTCTACTTGATCCCTACACCACAAGAGCTGCTCTATACTATCAATAGTTAGCCACCTAGTCATGCATGTTACCATTTGAGCGTCGAAACACTCATATGACTTAACGCCATGGAGCCGAGTGCCGCTATAGCTGGATAGCCAAGTTTTCGACTACGCGAGGATGATGATGGTACGTGTGTTTGCACCGGTATACTTTGCACCTACTTGCTGCGCGATGATGGCACCGATTCGGCGCGAGTTCGACCAACCCCAGCGCGTGCACACCGTGTCACAAGAATGCATCAAGTGCCCCCTTGTTTTTCTGCCTTTTGCAGGTCAAAGTGTCGGCTGCTTTCGATCCACTTGCTAAGCCCATGTCAGTTATCACTCGACGGTGTTTGTGGCTAGATTTCCATCGATGGATGGCTAGCCACGAATAAGGCGAGAGGTCGCGTTTTAAATGTGGCGTGTCTGTTGCTCATGCCCGACTCGTTCGCCCAAACGACTCGAGTTGAAAAAAAGGCGAGCCGAAAAGCGAAATAAATGACGGTCGTCGTCGCAGCTTTGCATAAATTACCACTCCCTTGCACTCGTCGCCCACCTCGTCGTTCGCAGCAAACGAAACAAAAGTAAACAAAAAGTAGCAGCAGCAGCAGCCGCCGCGCGACGATGCTGTCGACTGCGACGCTGCAGCACAACTTGGCGGTGCTGCAGACGCAGCTCGAGACGCTGCAGCGCGAGAACAGTGCGCTGACGCGCGACCTGTGCCTCAAGGAGAACTACATTGAGCTCAAGGACCAGCAGTTCCGCGTGATGCAGCGGCGCCTGGAGGAGCTCGAGGGGACACTCGCGCAGTGGAAGGACCGGTGGCTGCAGCAGGTGAACGCCCAGCAGGCCACAACGAGCCACAGCAGCAGCAGCAGCAGTCGTGGAGAGTGCGAGAGTGGCTGGACGCCGTGGCCCTGCAAAGCCGGCGTCGCAGGTCGCGCCAAGGCGCTCGCGCAGGCCACCGCCAAGCTCGCGAACGTGTCGGAGACGGACCGCAGTAAAGTTCAGCCCCTGTTGACGATGATGGAGCGGGAAGGCGATGGCGCGGGGGCCGTGGACGACGACGTCGTGTTTGTCGACGTGTCCGAGGAGCTCAGTCGCATCTTGTTGCTGTATCTACTGCCCGCGCTACTGGACGTGGTGGGCGGCCGAGCACAGACGCTGCAGTGCTTCAGTCGCACGTATGCGAAACAGACAATGGACTTTCGAGTGCGTGTCGACCGGACCGCGGACACGGCATCGACGGCTAAAGGAGGCCACGGCGAGCCACGGGACGCAGCTACTACGAGGGACAGACTGTTGCTGCCGCCAGGACCGTCTGCTCTCGGTGACCCTTCGACTGCGTTGAGGGAGGACCAGTTCTTGGCTCGAGGAGCACAGCCAGCATCGGAGAGCGAGAAAGATGAGGCACCGCATCTGTTCGACTGCGTAGAGCTGGATCGGCGTGGTGCTGTACACGCTTCCACCCCTCACGGCTCCCGTGAACTGCATGCGACAAAGGCTATGTTCACCTCGCGACCTCTGAGCGGGTCGGCTGCAGCGCGAGCCGCCATGTCGCCTCCACTCGATAGAGGGGGAGAGAAGTCGCTGGACAAGACGTCGCGGCAGTACACGTTGACGCCGAAATGCACAGGCACAACGTTTGCGGTGGACAGTGCACGTACGAACACGATGATGACGACTGTGGGCGCGCTACCGTCACCATCACAGTCTGTATCGTCGGTGGGTGGGTTTCGTCTGGGCTCTAACGGCGATGCAATGCCGACGCCTCCACGCGAAAGCAAGGACGGCAAAATCAAGAAGATTGTGGGGAGCGTGTTTGGCCGCCTCAGCCGCCACAAGTCGCAGCAGTCGCTCACGACAAAGTCTCTACTGTATGCGTCACCAGTGCCCATGAGAGTATCAGTTGGGGCAATCGATGTTGCTGATGACGATGACGAGTCGATTTGCGATGGCTGCGGACGTGGGCCACTCCTAGGTGTCAAGTGGGTGTGCCGCACGTGCCGTCTGCTAGCTGATGCAGAGTATGAGATATGCGAAAAGTGCTACGGTCAAGGCGTCCATGGTGAAGAGCACGATGATGCGCTGTTCACTCGTGTCGAGTCCATTGTAGTCCGCAAGTGTCCCCAGCTGGCGGGCGAGACAGAACTGCTCCGTTTGTTGCGAACCGGCATTTGCAAAGCTAACCTCAAGAAATTCAGCTTCTGCCTTACGTGGATCGCGGACTTGCTGCAATGTAAGCGCACGACGGATCTGCGAGCACGGGCACTGGAGATCGCGCATATCCCTCCCACTGTTCGTAGCGAATTCGCTAGACTACTGCGCGAGCTTCTAGCGCAGTATCGACCCAACATTGAACTGAAGACGGAATGGGAGCCAGCTGCTGGTTCCCAGCATGGTGCTGTCGGTCCTGGAACTCCTGCAATGCGATGCGAAGGCGTGTCGAGCGAGCTTGATACGCTACGAATATGGGTGAAAGACGCGCCTCTGCCTGTTACAGCGTCGCTTGGAGCCACATACGTCGGGACACCCTCTCATGGCTAGCTGTAGCTGTGTTGCGGACCGACCCCATGCTCGATTGGGTTGCCCGTGTAAGTACCATACCTACGAAAGATGAACAGACACGTCACGAATGCTGCTGCGAAGGAGACAACGATGTCAACAGAAGCGTTAGAACGACAGCAAAGCTCTAGAAGTACAGCGATATATAAGGGCTGATGAGAAAGGAGCAGCGGTGCAAAGCGCGCTCGACAGACGCCACTGCTGTGCATGGTGCATGTAGCACCCATTTTGTTGGTGCGGATGGAGTGACCGCAGACCGCTCAGAGACGGTTGTGTCGAAGATCGCGACGTCGAGGCGATGACTGATTTCGGAAGGACGGAGTTGGTCATCTACCGCATGGTCACGGTGATACCGATCACAGCGAACGCGTTTGCTGTCCAGCAGCTTTGGCTGACATGGTGCATCGTTGATGTAAAGATGAGCTACAAGCGATTGCGACTCGTTTGCTTGACGCGGCTGAGTAGCTAGACGTGGGAGCGTCGAGCTTGACGAGAAAATGCGCGCCAAACTGGCTTCTTTTGCTGGATACAACTGCAGAAGACATGTAGGTGTAGATTTGGTCATTTGGGCGCGTGTGCTCCAGCGGCATCGCGATCGACAAGTCCATTGGGCGAGCTTGCGTTGTCAGTATCGGTTTTGCAACGTCTGGACCTCGAAGCTGGCACAGCTGATACGGATGGGGTCGATGGACAGCATCATGCGAGGGGATGAAAGCTGGATCAGAGCACGTAGGGACCCACCGGAGCCAGGTTACTGCGTGCAAAAGAACTCGCGGCGCTGTCTGCGTGTCAGCCCAGTAGCTTCACGAAGACAGACCAAAAACAACGCTGGACCCGTGGAAAGCTGCTCAGAAGTCAAGAGATACTCATATTGTCTCGTGGAATCGCATTTGGACCTGTGCCATGAGTTCCACGTCTGGAATTGGCGAGAGTGTTCAGTCATGACACTGTCATCTTTGCTAGTGCATGGACGATGATATCGCCTCACGAAGGAAGGGCGAATGTCAGCAGACTCACATCCTACGCAACAAGACCTTCGGCGCGCGATTTCTGACACGAGCCACGTTCCATCCAACTGCCACGTGATTGATACGAAGACCCGCTGTCTCCAACAGCAGCGAGCTCTGAGCGACTCACTCGCCGTCGAAGCCGGTGTCCAAGACAATGCGCAACTTCAGGGACTCATGTGGCAAGCCTCAGTGCATACCACCTGAGTCCTGCAGCTGTGCAGTCACTATTTGTTGCAAGCAGATGATAAGAAGGTGCTTGCTGGTTGCAGAGAACTCTGCGGATTCGCACGAATGGGACCGTCACTCAGCGCAGCTTTGACTGCGTTTGCAGCGATTCGCAGTGATCTGCTGGTGGCGGTCGAACGCCCGTGAGTGAAACGGTCGAGACGTGGCGGAAGAGGTCTGCAGTACGAGCCATGTGGAGTATCTCCATGTCCACGTCGTGGCAACTCATGACAGCAATGGAATCCGATCGGTGGCAGTGAAGGAAGAGCTCCGCACTTTGAACTTCGCCTGACGGATCGTTGTCGTCATCCTCGTCTCCACCCAGCCGCCTACCGCTACAGACAGCATGCCGCCGACCAAAGTTTTACAGCTCCACGTATGCGATAAACCCAACGGGAATGATGATGTGTAATGGTCGATGGAGTCGTTAATGGGAGGGTGCGTCAGCATCTAATAAAAACCACTTCAAGTATGCAGTATGTTCACCTAGCAAAACATCGAGATAGTATCTCGATCGATATCGGATAAAGGAGGGCTAGATCATCTTTCCTTTTTGCTCGGATTATCGAAATCGGACAAGAATGTGTGTCCTAAGATAATACGAGATTGCACAATGTTTGGTCAGCATGATAAAAAAGGGTAAGTTGGTATACTATCTGTTGTATGCCGATATGATCTCATTTGCTCGAATGGGTTTATATCGGTAGCCCCAAAAAGAGAGTACCTACTTTTCGATTTCATCATGTTGACCATAGGATAGATGATAAACAAGATTGCATCAAGTGCTTCTCTCTTCTCAGAGAACAACAAACTACCTACCCTTTGTGCACCAATCCAAACAATACTATATCAGGTCCTTGATCTGTTCTTAACTCGTTACACACTAATCACCCTTTCACCAGTGCAAGAACCTAGAGTTTTATCGAAAAATGTATGCCCTGAAAAGCTACAAATCCATTTAGGAAGACAATAATCGAGATGTTAGTAGGTATTTCTTATCCTCGTGTTTCGAATATCGAATCTGTGTTAAATAAAGGATAGTTAGTTGACTGTCGAAAGAGAGCTCTTCTATCTGATCATGAAAAACGAGACTTCCTTTTGCTTGGACTGATTGTTTCTCAGTCTAGATTCTTCATCCTAGCAGTGCAATCGATACAAGCAGGTTTTATTACCAAACACAAGCGATTCGAACAGGGATTCCAGCGTACGATCGAAGCCTCGCTTCGTATCGCGCAAACACTAAGGAAAGAGATTGACAAGCAGAGTGAGTGATGCAAAACAAGGAACGGTAGATCGTAATCGTTCCGGCGATGCGGACAGTTTATGTGTACGCAATGAGGCTGTTCGTCGCTAGTGCATGTCAGAACAAAGGCAACTCTATTTGCTTGAGAGGGCCTTCGAGCCGTTGTCGAACGAACATCATCGCTTTCTGCATACCGTCGGTGGCTAAGTCACCAACAGAGTCTCTGCACTGAACAATCACGCACCTGTGCGTTTCGCTTTGGCAGCATATACGGAGACTCGCTGTCGACTGTCGAGTCATTCGATACCATTCAGCTGGCTTTTGGACTTCTCAATCCCTTGCAGCAAACTAGACGACGACCGAAGCTGCGAGACTCCTCGCGTTTGTAACTCCGATTTTGTCTACTAATCTCAATGAGCTGCGGCGTCGATTTCAACTTTGCTCGGCGTTCCTGGTCCGTGCTTTCCTTTGCTCGGGGGATTTGGCTGTAATGTACGCGACCTCAGAGCCAGAGGTGCGTTGCTGCAATTCGAAAGCCCTTCGTGTGCACGACGTGAAGGGAACACGCTGGGCGTACAAGTGTACGTCCTGGTACCCCGACACCAAGAACACTCGGTACCATCGCTACTTCACTACAAAGGCAGCTGTATTGACTGGAGTCTCAATTGCATCCACTAATCTCAACGAACAGCACTGGAACGCAGAAATGACTTGTCTTTGGTGCAGCTGGACGGGCGTCGGATGACGGGTACCAAGTGATACTGTCATTGTTTGACCGCCGTCAAAGAAGCAATGCAAGTTCACACACAAACAGGCCGGAGCATCGCTCGCACAAATGAGAATCACGTCAACCACCGCTTGGCTCGAGACGTCAATCAACGTCAACGACAGCCAGACAGACTACCCGCAGCGCGCAGTGCAGTCCTCCCGCAAACGGGCATCAGCGAAGCGGCGACTCTTAGCCAGACGGTTAGCCCTCTTTGTGCTGTCCACTGCAGGCTACCATAGGTAGCTTCGCGAGACAGTTACGCCTCTCTGACCAGGGCATTGCTAGTCGCAATCGTTCCTCAATACAGCGCCTCACTTCCAGCAACAACAAACTCCATTGTTGAACGGTGATTGGGGTGCTCAAGGGAGTACCCGACGATACCACCCAAGCTATCGACGGGTACGAGCTTGGTAACATCGCCAACAACGAGGACATTTACTGGTGTAAGTGCGGAGGGTCAAGCCACTTTGCTTCGTCGGGGTTGTCAACAACAGGCTCCCTATGCTTTGGCCTTGCGGGTTTCGTCCAACTGCTCAGTTTGTCTCGCAACGACGACATGCGTCGGATCAGCATGCTGCAAATAGCTGCTACTGAGTGAGAGTGCTTCCGATCAACCTGTCTCTATCAAAAAGGAGGACGCCCGATGTCAAGCAACACGTCCTGAACAAGGCCATTGTTCGATCGCGATGTGGCGTTGTCTTGCTGATCGAAGGTCCACACTAACATACCGAGTTGTCCGGTCCACTTCGGGTACATCGGTCCAGTGCAAGTTGCTCGTCCAGACACGCAGTGCAATCTGAAAGCTCGAGAGACTGACAATTCTAGGACGGTACTGACTAACTGCATGATCGGTCCCCTACCGACGCCTTACACTCGCGTCGCACTCCTGAGAGTGCCAAAAGAGATGGCGGGCCGAACTGCTTCGTTTTGGGCTGCGGGTCAGTGGGCCGGGTTCGTGCCCGACAGTCCGACAGCTCCATGAGCTGATAAAATCTCAGAGTTGGCCGGTCGAAAGCCGAATCACATACCGGCAGCCGCCAAATTGCAATAACTACAAAAGTAGCCTAGCGGATACCCATCCGTTGGTCTCGCGCAGAGCTAATCCGCTACCGCCTATCCATTCCCGCGATTCACCGCTCGACGGACAGGTCCAACGGTCGAGGCCGCGATGTCGAACTGCCTCACTCGTTTTCAGCACTCGCGTTGACATCGAAAGGCCGTACCTTTGGTGGTACATGTTGACGTCGGCAGCAATGTAAGCTGTGAAGTGTGCTCAGAAGCAGTTTAGGAGGTCGCTAGCTAAGTCGCAAAAGCAGCATTTCGTCAACAGCTCTGTCACAAAAGCAGCATTTCGTCAACAGCTCTGTCACAGAAGCAGCATTTGGTCAACAGCTCTGTCACAGAAGCAGCATTTGAGGTTCAGGCTCAGCGTACACTGATCAAACGCGTCGTAGTGCGTCCGGTTCCTGACGGGCACACGATGACTACTCGCCCAGATGAGTTTAGGGCACTCCATGGGATATGTGGACTAAGACCATACGGTACCTCATTCGCTTCGGAAGCTGAGAGTCGTCCACTGGCGTCGTCGACCCACGTGGCGAGCAACTTGCGCTCGAGTTCGACACTGATCGTGTCGATACTTTGAGCGCCCTGACTCGGGAATCGAGCAACGGGTCGCAGCGTTTTCGTATCGATCGATCGCCATTGGTGACCTGTGCGATGGAAAGATGACAGGACTGCTGTAAGGAGGTGCGCAGAGTGCAGTGGTGGAAGCAGACGACCGTCCGATCGACTGCCGACGCACTTTGTGCCCACGTTGTGCCGCAGAGAGAGAGAGACTGCGGTTGGTGTGCGCTTTCGTACCCGTTCGGTAAGTCAATGACCAGTTTTGTCCCAGACAATCTCGTCGACAGCCAGGAGTGTCTGGTCGGGACCCTGAAGACCGAGACACTTTGTATGAATCGCGCATAGCGCTAGAGACGCCTACGTAGTTCGTTCTGCCAGAAGGAGCTCACGCTGTCCGAGTTGTCACGCCAGCTCTCTCGCAAGAGATTCCAGTACGGGCAACCGCATTGAGTAGCAGCACTGCCAGCCACACTTGTTATTCCTCGAGTCGCTATCACGGAGAGGTCGTGGCGGGTCGTACATCGCAGCTGACGCGCGTTCCGATTGTCGCTGGCTCGCAGTGTATTCGCCCGCACTCCGCCGTCGCGCTTCGTGGATGTTTCACGCCCAAGCTCTGTCTCTGTTGTTGTGGACTGTGCGCGGTCGATGCAGTTTATGCCCATGAGTTAGCTCGTCATCGCGACCTGCTCGGAAGAAGCGGGTGAAGCGGATAGGGTACGGAGGATAGGAAAAGAGGTGGGTGGGAGCTGGACAGCACATCCGATACATGTCGCGGATTGCTGCAGTGGATGGCAAGAGCACAGGCGAGCGCTCAGCGTCCAGTCAGACTGTCAGACTATCTATCCGACAAGACATGCGCTCGGCAAATCGCATCGCACAGTGCGCAGAGGGCTCCGCGACCTCTCCATCTGATCCGTCAAACTTTCGCACCTGCAACGACGACAAGTCAGCCGCTTCTTCCATGACAGAGACTTGGCGCGGTCAAGTGCTGGGGACCGCGTCGAGCACTTTCCACCTGTGTATGGGCGGCGCCATGTGCCCATGCAACAAGAGCTGCGTCGATCGAGGCAATCACGTAAGCCACACGTCCGTCCACGGGATCATGTGCCGACGACGTTGTGACGCGCGTTTGGAAACGCTCAGACGTCGTGTGCACTCGGATGGTGACGAAATCGATCATGAGATGTCCGGCCCCGTCGTTCCTCTCTCTCTCTCTGCTTCTCGCAGTTCGTCTATCCGATGCTGTCCTTTGTGTCTCACGTTCGACGCTCTGCGCTAACGCCGACGGACGCCTTTTTCCACGACCAGCTCGCTCGCGCTGATCCCTTGGACTGACTGCCTGCCTGTGTGCGGCGAGCGAATGGCCACTTGATTGCGTTCGCAGCCGAGCGCCCACTCGTGCGTGCCGAACAGGCGTTCCACAGCCAAAACGTGTCGTTTTGGCAACAAGGCGACCACCGACCCACACCCACTACGCGTCCACCGCGACGCAGACTGCGGCTGCGAGTGATGCGCGCGATCGTCCGATCGCACCTGTCTCAGCAACACGCGCAGCTGAGCGTCTTCTGCGCGTCGTGGGATTGTCTGTCTGTGTGTGTGTTTCTGGCCGAGCGGTTTCCAGAGCAGCCGAGCGCGGGGCTCAGAGTGCTCAGTGGCGAGTCGACCGACCGACTTGAGGGTCCACGAGCTCCGGTCCTCCATCGAGTCGCTCACTTTGTCTTTTGCCATCGACCGCGCACTCGACCGATCCCCACCCACTTCGCCTCCACCCCACACAATGAACACCAGCAGTAGCACTCCGTTCCGCACCGCCGCACTGGCCGCGCTGGCCGTCGTCTCGTCCGACAACTTCGTCTCAGTCTGCCGCGACGCCACGTACAAACTCCCGAGCGCCCGCGGCGCCATCTGCGCAGGCGCCGGTGACGCCCCGTCCGGCACTGCGTGTCCCATGATCGGCGACGTCGCGTCCGGCGACTGCTACGGGTACCTGCCGTCGTTCGATGGCGCGCAGTGCACCGTCAAGGAAAACGCCGTGTGCACTATCGTGAACGGCAACACGTGGGGCTGTGTCTTCCCGTCCACGGGCTGCCTCGACGTCGTCGCGACGTCGGACATGCACACGTCAATGGGCGGCCCGGACGCGGGTTTCCAGGCGGAGCTTCCAGGCCCCAAGAACGCGGACGTCGGCTTCAACGGGACGACGCCAGTGCCCTTCGACAACGAGGCGTCTGGTCTGCACCCGCAGCTGGCGACGCCCCCAGTGCCGCTCAACGGAGCTGCCGGGATGCCCCCGCAGGAGCAGGTGCCGGCCCCGGGCGTGCACGACACCACTGGAGCTGGTGGTATGCACCCGCAGGGACAAGTGCCGGCGCCTGTCGTGAACGGAGGGGCTGGTGGGTCTCAGATGGGACCGACGCCCTCTGCCCTGCAGGGCCCTACGGGGGCCACTGTTGAGATTAAGGAGAAGTCCGCGCACGACAACTCGGCGCTGACTACGACGAATGCCGGGACGCCTTCGCATCCTATTGCTCAGGAGGGTCCGAACCCTATCGAAGGCGGAGCTGCTGGTCCTCATCCGACCCCCGCGACGAACTTGGGAGGAGAGCTTGAGGATCCATCGAACCTTTCGTCCGAGTCGGTGATGCCGAGCGCGGAGACCCCGACGGTCCCGACCCCGGCGGCTCACTAGACGAGCAGGTCGCCAGTCCCCACACCGGCCAAGTCGAGGTGAGGCTGTCGGTCGTACGCCGCAGCCCCCGCGTCGCTAGTTGGGTGTGCGAACTCGATCCGTTTCGAGGCGGAACCGATCGACTCTCTGTGGTGGGAGTCATTCCCTCTCTCAGTCCGTCCGTTCGTCCGTTCGTTCGTTCGTTCGTTGGTTCGCTGTGCACGTGGAGAGGAACTTCCGCCTGAATGGGAGAAGAAGTTTTGCTCGTGCGGGACATTGCAACGGCTGAAGTGCACGTTTGAATAACTGTTGATCTCAGCCCATTTGTGTTGTTTCTGTCCGTCTTTGTATCACCCCGCGCACCTTTTGGCGACCGGTTGACGGTCAGCATTCGGTCCTGTGCGCCCTCGGGAAAGTGTCCTCTGCGAAGCTATAGCTTTGCTAGCAGTCAAGAACCGATCGGCATCATAGTGCTAACTGTTCTAGTCAAGAATCGATCGGCATCATAGTGCTGACTACTGTCCTTTCGTTGATGAACGTCTGTGTGATTGCGAATATGACGCCGGGGTTACGAGCGGACGTGCACGAAGTGAACGCCAAAGTTTTCGGCCAATGCGTAATCTACAGCGCTTTCTTCCTGTGGGTGGGTGCCCCCCATATAGGAGTGTGACCTCCGGTAGGTGGTCTCACTCGCGATCCACTGAGCTCGTTTTCCGGTCGGCCGGGGCAAACGATGTCGGGCATGTTCAGGACAGCTGATAGAGTTTGCACATGGACACTATTCTTCTGGAGGGCTTTTGCGGTCCTACAAAACACGCAAAGACACTCCCAAAATGACAATCAGTTTTGTCAAACGATTTTTCTACCGTGCACGACAAGTCGAAGGTGGACCAAGTGCTGTGTGCGTCGCAAACATCAAGTCGACGATTCAGTAGTGCTTTAAAAGTAGTTCGGTAACTTTCCAGCATCCATCGAGCAGAGAGAGGACATTACGTACGACGCACACCGCTTCTCTATCCGATCCTGATGAACACATCTGCAACAGATGCAGGAGGTTTGATCGGTCCTCCACGTCACTCGTCCTTCTTTGACTTTTTGCACCTCGTCTAGAATCTCGTCTTCGGCCAACTCCAATTGTACTGCACGATCATGCGTTTCGATGCTTTAGAAAACCACGAAGCTACTCCAACAACATCAGTCATGCAGCAATCAAAACTCATCGCTGAACACCTGCCTAGCTTACTTATCCTTCCTCAATCTCTGCCATACCATCTTTGTTCATCTCTGAAGTAACCATCGTGATAGAATTCTGCTTCGCAAACATGTCCGTGCAGTTGTGGTTGCAGCATATGGAAATGGTGGTGGCCGAATCCCCGGCCGAAGCAGCTGCTTACGAACGTCCGCTAAGTCAGCGAATTTGAGGATGTTGCTTCCGAACACCGCGCGCTCGAAACGGAGCGAGCCGTTCCGTACTATCGATATGCACTTACATGCAAAGTGTGTACTGTTGTTGAGGGCGATATCGTGAAAGCATTTAGTAAATACCTGTTACAATATTATCGTTGGCTCATATTTCAACGCGGCAGTCACGCGCGAGGTATCTGGGACGATATCGACTACAAAACCCATCAATTATCCGAGACAGCCGTAGTAGATACATGTACTTGTGCGTCACTGGAACCGTAGAGAGATCAGGATAGCCAATGCGAACGGCCAGTACAGAAAACATGGCAGCGAAACGCCAATGGACATGACAGACGCTCGAAACCAAATCAGGAGTACGACAGCACTGAGCAACTCAGCTCATACAGATAAGACCTTTGATCTTCATTTTTGCAGTCAGGTAGTCAACCTTCCTCTGACACAGCTGCTGTTCCTAACATCGAGCAATCTCTCAACACTTTCGATGCCTTTGCAGCGTCGTGATAATGTGCAGATCACATCGAATCGCTGCATCACCCTTTTCTCGGCCTCCGCACGATACCCGTAAAGCATCAGCCATGTCAGAGACTCCGTGTGTGTGGAAGCTCAACGAGACAAGGACCACTCCACGTGCACGATAAGGAAGCCATCGCTCTTTCATAGTATTGGCCAACGCGGTTGTAGATGCACAGCTCCGTTTTGAGGTCAATCCACATAACTCAGTACTAGTGTCAGTGACTGATCCATGCAGAGACGGTAGGCAGCAGTCCTAGCAACAGAAGTAGTGGCAGAGTCGACACTGATTCCCAAGATGACTCCCTCTGCATCACGCGACCAAAAAAGGCAAGTCCGATGACCGAACACCGCTATCATGACTCTGGCAGCTGCAATGATGGCGCCACGGTCGTCCGTGCTTGCGACACTTTCCGTCCATAAGTGTCCAATGTTGCGGATCCCACATTGACGACCCGTGTCTGCTGAGCCTCGGCGAGCCACAAACTATGCTGCACGTTCTCTTGATCACGATGCTTTCCACACTTTTCGTAGCTGAGCTGGGATGTGCACTAGTGCATCGAGCACCATCGATCTCAGCAGAACGCGAGTGTAAGCCAAGTAGATACATCTCGAGCCCCTGCGGCGTCCCGTCACGGTCCTCTGACCTTGTGCCAATATGTCACTAAGTACTTCATTCGATACCTCCTGTTGCTGCTGCATGTGCCTCAGCGATAGCACATGACGCGCCATCTCTCCAAGATTGGAAACATATTCGCGTCTGCTGCATGCTGATGTATCCCGGGACTTCCAAGGCGGAAGTCGAAAAGAGTTCGGTCGGACAAGAGACATCGCAATTACGGTTTACGATACCGTTTCGCAGCATCTTGCGCCGACTTCAAGCAAAACCATTTCGCTGCTTGCAACAGCTGAAAAGGCACCAACCAGCTGGACCCGATGGACCCTCTACCTCCCTCATAAACTTGCTCTCGTTGCAATGCCGAAGACAGTCGTGCAAAATGATGACCTCAAATCGCAGAATGCTCAAAGTTCCCCACAAGCTGTTCTTGCGCTACGCTCATTCAACGACACACCATTTACACCTTCAAGGCCAGCTTTCACCACCCGAATACCGCTCGGTCAAACTCTATCTGGTCCGGAAGGCCAGGCGCACGTGCCACTCCGTCTTGCATTGTCGATGCCAAAGCATGCCACTATCACTCACGTCGCCATCAGTCCTGACACCTAGCATCAGATGAGCACCCATTGTTACCCCATCTTTGCTGCCAGCTCAGTCTTCAACAACACAAGTACAAACGCCGATGGCCATGCGTGTGACTAACCTCACATACGGTCCACGGCTTCGACTCCGACAAGCTGCATACCGCGTCGTAACACAGCGTTGGTCGCAGCGCACAGCAACAGTCGACTATCTTGACGAGGATCTTGGAGTACACGACAGTTCTCGTAGAAACCGTGGAAATGGCACGCCACGCGGTAGAGATAATCGCACAAGTAATGGGGGTACAGATGGGCCAATGCTGCAGCCACTTCGTCATCGAACTGAGCAAGCAGCAACGCCAACGCACGCTCAGACGGATGCCAGTCAGTCGAGGCACGCGCCAGTACGTCTTGGGCTGCTACAATATCATCTGACAGGCCAAGGAAGACGTCCCATGATAGCTGGTCATTCCCGCCAGCTTTGCGGAGAATGCCCTGTAGTCTCGCAGACGCGTACATGAGGTATACGCCTGTATTGCCCTTCAGGTTAAGCACGTTGCTCATGATAAACTTGTAGTTGCGCTCGCGCTGCTGAGCCAGTTCAAAGTAGCGCACTGCTGCGTCTCCAACCACACGATTCTGAGCATCAATCTGTTCTTGCGTCAAATTTAGCTCACTTGCGATGGCACCTGTTGTCGCTGAAGCCAGAGCTTGGCGCGAGCACTCGGTAGCAGCGCCATCCAGCAGATCTTCTAGGTAATCGAACGCTCCGTTCCGCGAGCTCAGCTTTGTACCGTCGTGACCCAGCACCAGACCAAACGGCGCATGAGTCAACTTCACATCCTCTTTGCCCAGTCGACTTGTCCATCCAGCTTTTCGCGCCGCTGCAAACAAGTGCTGGAAGTGCAGCTGCTGACTCTGGTCCGTGACGTACACGATCTCGTCGTACAAAGTGGCGTCAACACCTGGAAATCCATGAATGCGAGAGTACAGACAAGCGAGATCCACCGTCGCGTACAAAAAGCCACCATCGCTCTTGCGGATGAGCATGGGTGCTTTGTCCGGTCCGTCCAGGAACACACCGAGCGCACCTTGTGACGACACGGCCAATCCGCTGCGCTCCATCATCGCGACAACACGCGACACGAGCGGCATGTAGGTGGACTCCCCCCGCTCGTGGACAGTCACGCTCAGACGGTCATAAATCCGCTCATAGGCTGCCCGACTCACTTGGCACGCACGTGTCCACGTCTCCCGAACGCGACGGTCCACCTGCGCGTCGTGGGCTGTGCCCAGTAGCTGCAGCTGCAGCACCACGTCGTCCACTTTGCGCTTAAACTGCACAGCTTCGTGCGCTCCGTCTGTTGCTACTGCTGCGGCAGCCTGTGCCACTTTGCGCTTGCCAGACTCGTAGTACGTGCCAAGTGCCGCGTCCGTGAGCGTCTGCAGCTCCACGTGCTGCTCCATGAGCTCTACAATGAGCGTCGCCAAAGCAGAGCCGACGTCGCCCGTGTGACTCACGCGCGCGACTCGATGGCCGCGGAACTCGAGCAGGTTGCAGAGCGTGTCGCCCACGACGGCCGAGCGCAAGTGCCCCACGTGCAGCTTCTTGCCCATGTTGGGCGCAGCAAAGTCCACGAGCACGTGCCGCTGCTGCGCGCGAGACAGCACAGCGCGTCGCACGCCGTGTGTAGCCATGTGCAGCGCCTGCCGCGCGATCCACTCGTCGTGCAGCACAAAGTTCACAAACCCGCGCTGCGACACGAACGCGGAGCGCAGTAGAGGAGTCTGCTGCGCTTCAACTGCGGACACTGCAGTCGCTATGGCGTGCGCGAGTTCGTCGGGCGACAGCGCCTCGGCGACATGCGCCACAGGAGCAGTAGAGCGCGTGCTGCGGCGCCCGAGCTGTAGCGCCAGACTCGTCTGGTAGTCGGCTTCGGGTTGCGTCGATCGACGCACACCGAGTGACGCTGCAGGGAGAGCGGCGGCGTCGATCGGGGGCCGTGGGAGCGCTTGGAGAGCACGACGCAGGGCGCGCTGCAGGTGCCACGTACACGAGAGAGCTTGCGCCATTGGTTTTGGGCCCTGTTGACCGGGTGGCCCAATAGGAGAAGAGGAAGAAATGGGTAGGGAAGAAACGAATGGGGAGTGGGGATGGGGGACGCGGGCGACGTGCCCCATGGTCGAGAATACATGTGCGCACGGGTCGCTTTCTGCAATAACAGCTGCTGTCGTGGATGGGTCACGACAATCGAAGGTGGGACGGAGGAGAATGTTCCATTTCGTTTCTACTGGCTGACAACGGGTTCGAAATTCTCCGTGTATCCACTTGAGTGAGTCGATCATGCGAGCTGTGGAATATAATCGGGTTTCCGGAACGTTTGGGAGGACCATGGATTCCATGAGAGGATCGCCGCGAACGACGCAAAGGATCGACAGACTGCTGCCGACTGCGTAAAGCATTGACTCACGTAGAGTCGTAGGCTTCGAGTTTTCGACGCGGATCCGCGTATGGACGAACTTGAATGCAGCGTTTGCTCGACTGCACCGCAAACAAACCCGTGCAGTTGGCTTTCGCAAAGCAACTGTTGCGTCGGTACAAGTGCTCTGGACTTGCGCGCTGCCGGACGCTTCGAAAGGCGCTGGAATACAGTGCGTGACCGACCGCAGTGTTATAGCAGACGGCAACAGCCGCCATAAAAATGCTACGAATGGTGGCATCCGTGTGCTACTCGTCACCACTTTGGACATCGCGCACGCTTAGCTCGACGGGCCGCAAAAGCGGTCGACAAAGGTAAGATAAGATGGCAGGCATGTCAAGATGTGTTCGAGTTGGGCAAGTATGCATTCACTCACCCATGACAGCACTGCAGCGAGTGTGGTAGCGCACCTCCATGTTCAACGCAACAGTCAACTGAACAGCAAATGGTCAGGCGTAGCCGGCTGCGCGTTGCTCGAGACAGTAGTCGACTTTGACGCATAGCGGCAGTGCACCACCGTAGTTGTTGGCAAATGGGACTTTGGCGCCACTAGATGAGGTGGCATGCTCGGGAGGGTCGAGAGGGGTAGGCCAAAGGGTTCATGTTTGCTTTTAGGGCAACATGATACTGCTCGGCAAAGTGCGAGAGCCGTCGCCAAGAGTGACAAGGTCCGCAAACAACCACTGAAGTAACACGAGGAAGTCGGCGTTGCTTTCCTGGTAGACTCGGGATCGATCACATATCCTGCGGTCCACCCCTGTCGGAAACAGAGTCACATCTGTTTCGCACTCTCGCTCGTGTTTGACTTCAGTCCAATCAGCTCGTGCAGAATCGGTGGCAGCAGGCAAAGAGGTCATCGTCGTCGTCCTCCTCCTCCTCCTCCATCCGTTCTGCTTCCCAATCTAGTGTGCTTCACACCACCACCAGCCTCTCGCGCGACCGCGCTGCACTGCCAGCGACCATCACTCTCGCCCGCTCGCTCGCCATCATGCCGGACTCGCCGCCGCGATCTTGTCCTGTGTGCGCCCAATCGTTCGCGCCGCCCGCCAGCGCGTCGTCCTTCGCGCTGCACGTCGTGTCCTGCTCCTCGTTCACGCCCGCCTCTCCCTCCGCCCCCGCGTCTCCCTCTTCTCCGTCCGCGTCCTCCACTCCCTCCCACTGCACGCGCTGTTTGCACGTCTACGCCGCCAGCGCGCGCGCCCACGAAAAGGCGTTCCACGAACACGAGTGCGCGCGCGTCAACGCCGACGAACAGCTGCCCGATCGTCGAGACGACGCACCGGACGGCCCGTCGGCCGCCACGCGCTCGCCCAAGCGCCAGCGCCACGACCGACGCGCGTCGCCTGTCGTCTCGCTCTTCCCCTGCACGTGTTTCCTCTGCGGCTTGAGCGGCCGCAACCTGTTGCACTGCGGCGGCAGCTGCGCGCGCGCTGCCCACCTCAAGTGCGTCAATCAGCTACGCCCACTGCCGTCTGGTGCACCCACAGGCGACGCCGCTGCTGCTGCTGCCGACCACTGGACGTGCGCGCAGTGCGTGAGGGGCGTGCACTGCTGCAGCCGCTGCGGCTTCTTGGGCCACGACGCCAATGGGATGCGCAAGTGCGTCGTGCGCGACTGCGGGCGGCACTTCCACGCGCACTGTCGACGGCCGCAGCCGACGCCGGACGAGCTGCAGCCGGAGCAAAAGCGCGCGTTCGTCTGTCCGCGTCACACGTGCGAGACGTGCGGCAGCCTGGAGACGGACATGAAACAGTGCCGGAGCTGCTCTGTCTGCTCGCACATGACGCACCTGTGCTGTCCTCGAGCAGGTGCTCGCAGCAGCAGCAGCAGCAGTAGCAATAGCAGCAGCAGTTTGTCGTTGACGGGCAGCAGCAGCAGTACAGCGGAACCCGCGTCGTCTTCGTCGTCGCTGCATCTCTTCGAGTGTCCCCGACACGACAGGAACGAGACCCCGTCCACGTTCGCAGCGCTCTCGAGTCCAGACGCCAGCAACTCGCTCCGGATGCGCCTCGCAGCAGGCGACGCAGTGCTCGTGCTCGAGTTTGACAACGCGCTGCTACCGTCGAGCGTCAAGACTGCGGCCCCGGACGTGGCGAACCACTGGGGCGTCGTGATCTCGGCGGAAGAGACCGAACCCCGTGGATGCGGGAACCAGCTCCTGAACGTGCGCATGTTTGCCGACGACAACGTGCTCGTGGTGCCGAACCAGTACGCCCTGCGCACGGCCACGGCCTCGGACTTTGCCCGCCCGGTGGACTTTGTTCGTCACTGTTTGCAACGGCACGTGATGGTGGAGCTCCAGCTGCGGTGCCTGGAGAATCACGTGGACGACAGTGAAGCGAAGCGCATCGTGCAAGCCAGTAACGCAGCGTTTGCTGCGTGCCTGAACGCGCTGGGAGTGACGGCAGCGCAGGCTACTAGCGATGCCGAGCAAGGACTTGTGCGCTGGCGTCAATTCCTGACTCTAGCAGAGCCGCGTCGGTATGACGGCCTCGGGGATGTAGCGCCCTCTTACTTGTACATTGACACGCGTAAGAGCCGCCCGGGACAGCAAGCTTCCATGAGTGTAAATGGCACTGGTGTTGCGGCAGACGTGGACCGGAACCTGTCGATGAATGGCAATGCCGACGCGCAGAGCAGTGGACCTGCTGCGAACGGCTCGAGTTGTGGAACGCTGCATCCGAGACGACCAAGAAGTGTCGGAAGAAGTCCACATGAAGCAGAAGCGGAGCAAGCTACCGATGCGATGCCGTCCGACGCACATCCAGTCCCATCTCCGCCTGGTGGTTCTACGGTGATACAAGACCACACGAGTACAGTAGACGCGACCTCAGCAACGAAGCAAGATGCTCAGCCGACGAACGGAAGTCAGTCTGGGGCACACGCTTGTCTCGGCGTGACTCGGTCGCAAAGTGTCTCGGCGCACATGAACAGTGGTAACGGCAGTATCGCTGGCTCTGCCGCGAATAACAATGCACAGACGACGGATGATGCACAGCGTCTCGCCAGTGCGAAGCGCCGGAAGCTCGAGACCAAGACGCCAATGTGGACCAGCACAGCAGATTGTGCGCCTATCGACATCCACCGCATTCGTTCGGGAGGAAGTCGAACCACTGCCTCGACATCAGACACCTCGCGCATTTCGCCGGTGGCGTCAACCGTACGCACGCTGCATCGTCAGAAGCGAAGGCTGCTGACCCGAAGGCAAAAGCTGTTGGCGGAGACACCACCGCCAGTACTGGCAGAGCTGAAGCGCGTGGCGTTGCGCTACCTCGAGGAAGCTGATCGATCCAGACCGGTGGTGGCACGAATTCCAAGTGACGTAGATGCATTTCCCTGGGCCGCTCGTGCCTCGAGCTTTCGTCCCGCATTTTACCGACCGTCTGTGATGCTGGGCCACAGTGGGCTGCGTCGATCCAGATTCAACGCCGTTAGTCGTTTGCTAGTAAGCCAAAACAAGCGCGACATCAAGTGCTTTGTGCAGACGCTTGAGACCGACGCGCAAATGTCCGGGAGCTCTGACTCGAGGAGGAAACCGTCGTCTGCGCCGCCCGGATTCGTGCTGCTGGACTTGCTGAGCATGCGGAGCTTTCGTGAGTTGGAGTCAGTGGTGCGCGCCCGACTGGTGGAAACGCTGATGCCGCACTCGCATTGTACCGACGAGTATCTCGGCATGAACGTGTACCAATCCCAGCGTTGGGTGGAGCAGCAGCAGCGCCATAGAACACCGCGCGATGACTTGCCCATTTCCCTGACTTATTGTACCATAGACGGTGTCCGACATCGCCTCGATTTGCGGAAGAGTCCGTCGAGGCCATCCGCAAAGGATGCGCGGACGTGGCTTAGCTTTTGCGCGAACGTTTGCCACCTCGCTGCGGTGATCACGATACCGTGCGCTGATCGTTCAGTTCCGGCGTCAACGACGATCTCTCTTCAGCACAGTGCAGTTGCCAAGTAAGCAGGCAATGCCAGTGAATGGGCAGCGACTGGGAAACAGCTCCAGTTCCAGCAGAGTTGCGTCGATCGACGGTGATCGAACATTGAGCCCGTGGAAGCCATCGAGTATGTGCGAATTCCTGTCTCGCGGTTCTTGTCCCGCACCGCAGACCGCTTGGGTGCAAAATGGCTATGCGTCGCTCGGTCTGCACTTGCACTGGAGCTGATCGACTCGACGGACTCTCGTGCCGTGTGAGCGTCGACTTTGGCGTCCGCATGGACGACCGCCGAACGTCGCGCGTCACTGTGTGCTCTCGAGAGCGCCATGAAGTGCGCTGATGTGACGACACTGTTGACGGGAGACAAAAGAGCACGGCCCGAGCGAGCGCTTGCTCGAGGCCCAAAGGCATCAGATTCGTTTCGATGGCTCGAGACATCAATGGCCGTAGACAGGAGCCGGACACCTGTTGCTCACACAGCGCGTGCGCACGGGAACCGCCAGAGTGGCAAGCGATTGTCAGGAAGACCAATTGCTCGGGCCGTCACACTGAAAGGTGCACTGGACAGCGACGCGCGAATGCGGTGCGCTCTCCTGGACAGGTATGAAAACGACTTAATCGATGCCAATGGATGTCGCTTCCCAATGGAGCTCACATTCCCCACCGCATGGGGCAACGGCACAGCGTTTGTCAAGCAGACGAGCCAACTGCTGCTGTCGTGACGCGTCGACGCAACGACTCGCAGTCTTTTCGTCTCCTGGCACGAAGGGTCGTAATGTGACGAACGTCATTTCGAGGTCAAGTGCATGGAATGTCGTCAACTCTCGGGGGGGTGCCATCTGAAAGAGAAGCGCTATTGTGTGGGGGAGATCTGTCGAGTGCCGGCCGCCCCGCTTCGAGGTGCGATATATAACGAGCAAAGACAGTGTGTTGACCCGAAACTGACGGCACGTGTCGCAGATTCGGCACTCTCGTCTGCAGGACTTTCGACCAATTGAGCTGCGCGAACGTGAAAGTACTTTTGCTCTGATCCATTTGTCCCATGAGAGCACAAGCCACTCTGCTCCTCTCTACTAGTTGACTTGGCTGCAGTAGCCCAAAAGCCCTAGAAGCTGAAGCGCACGTGTGCATGGCGCTATAATATTGGCCACGCGAGTTATCCCGGTGGAATGCTGTTGTCTACAAGTGGGTCGATCTGTTTGCTTGCACAAAACTACTTTACCACTAATGTCTGCCACACAAGAGCCGTCGTCCTGAACAGTGTTTAAGAAGACGCTGTCGACCGGCATAATCGACAGCTCGTGCATCTATCTGTACGAAGGTGAGTGGAGCTCTCGCTCAACAAGGCGATTCTCGTGACGATCTTTATCGCTGCGAAGGATCGTGTGTGTAGGTACACCTGACCACAGGCAGGGGCTATGCTCTACTTCAACGTCGACGACCACGGCGTCATCCCGAACTGGTGCATCCTGCACAAAGACAAAGTTGTGGCCGATTTCCCATCAATCGTCCGCGTTGTCCACGACGACAGTGCCATCAATTTATGGGCAAAAGGGGAGACATATACACATGTACAATCAGACATCGACTATGCTCCACGTCGCGCCAATCCTTTCGAGCAACAGATATCTGGCGACGTCGTCGTCATCAATCGGTTTCCTCCAACATTGCTGCAACAACGACACAACGGAAACTTCACTGACCATCATTCTTCTTTCCTTCAACGCCCGCGGTAGAACATCCCACGTGCAACTTCAATTTACTTTTCACTTGTACGCCAACCAGCGACCGAGATCGTCTGCCGCGAGCACGCGCACTGTGGTGCCACGACTGACGCTCGGCGCGCTCGTGTCTGCCTTACTTACTGCCAGTACAGCAGCAGTCGTGTCCTGTCCTGTCCCGGCCGCGTCTCCAACGTCCATGGACTCGATGTAGCAGCCGCAAACGTCTCCACGAAGAGGCCAAACGCGATCGAATGCGCGGCTCGACGAGTCCACCGGTCCTGCGTCTGCGCCAGTCCGCACAAGTGCCGCTCCCCGTGCGAGCGCGTTGCTGTCTCTGTCGGTTCGTGCACCACAGCAACCAGTCTCGACGTTCTTGCGTCAAGGGCAGCACTGCCAACTGCAGCAACAGCGAGTCTGACGCGAGTCAACAGCCACCAAAGCAATTTGAGGGCGTCAGATGCGTCTTCTCCCGACCCAAAACACTGCAGCTCAGTGCTGCTGTCTGCAGAGATGAAAGCAGCAGCAGCAGCAGCAGAACGCTCAGCTGACTCTCACATGTTACAGCAGCTACTGCAGGATCTGCTCTTCATGTCGGGCGTCGCAAGGCGCTGATAGCGGTCTTTGATTGCTGCTACTGAGCTCCACGCGCCGTCGAGAAGACGCAAACTCTGTCAAGCTGTGCACTGCACTGCGCTGCATCGCATGGAGTACTCAAGTTGATCGACAACAAACGGCCAAAGAGAGAGAAACGACCAACACGCTTAGCTACGGCAGCGCCATTATCCCTCTCTCGCTGTCTCTCGCTGCCTCTCGCTCTCCACGTACGTTACACTACGTAGGCCGGTAGAGCGTTGACGGCACCACACTTGGCCCGGTCGATCTTGAGGTGTCGTTGCATCTGCTGTATGGCTCGAGCAGTTTCTTGCCACGCTGCCGCGCGGTCTTCACGGATCGACCCAGGAATGTCGAAGCGCTCGCGCACAGTCGCGCGCAGCGTCGAGATGCGGTAGATGAGCAGCAACGACGCCAGCGACGTCAGAGTGAGCGCGCCTGCAATCCACAGGATACGACCCGTGACGCTGACGCGGTCGCGGTAGGTCTGGGAGTTGATCCACAGGGCCACGAAGATCCACACGGTTGCGAAAGCCCCAGCCAACAGCGCGAAAGCTATCGAGTACCAGCACAGCGCACAGCAATAGGACGTGAGGCCAAGACGCCCCTCGATCTGTGCCAAAGGGAAGCACGGGCAACAGGCCTCGACGTTCACGTTCGACGCCATGCAGCTCGTGGGCTCTTCTGGAATCACAGGACTCGACCACTGACCGATCGTAATTCCATTCGCGTCTTGTCCCGGCGGAGGATGCAAGGCCTCCCCGTGCACCGTTTTCTCTGCCTTTGCTGTCGTCATAGCGAGTGGCCAGGAGGAGATGAGGTGTTGACCAAGCCAAATCGCTGAGATCTGCACAAAGAACTTGTGAAACTCCAAGAATGATTAGAAGAAATCTACAGTGTATTGGAAAGGGTCAAGTGGCTAGGCTGTGTACGCTAAGTGTAGTTCCCTTCTACACACAACGGACCTGCGGCAGCTACTCGACCTGACATGGACAAAAATGCAGCGTGGGGTTCCGCATCAAGGCGTCGTGGAACTTGTTCCACGTGGACGTCAACCAGTTTGAGCAGCTCAAGCCCGCAGGAAACGTGACTGCTGCGCAGTCTGCGTGTTGCTGTCCTCGGAGCTGGGCTTGACCGGCGTCTCGATCCTCTTCATACCGGACTTGCCAGGGCGGGTCGGCGGCGTCATGACTGGAGTTCCCGAGGACATGCCAGGGTTGTTAACAACTGGGCTGGGCGTGCCCGGAGCTTCATTCGCGGAATCACCCATCTCACCCGTAGGTGTCAACGGTGCGCCCTGGTCAACGACCGGGACGTGGCCGTCCTCGCCAGAAGGCACGGTCGGAGCTGGAGTGGCACCATGCTCTTCACCGCCGCCAACAGCCGGGGTCGTAGGCGTGCCTGGGACCGAAGGGACAGTCGGGGGCAATGGTGCTTCCTGGTCAACGACCGGGACGTGGCCTTCCTCGCCGGCGGGCACGGTCGGAGCTGGAGTGGCACCATGCTCTCCACCGCCGCCAACAACCGGGGTCGTAGGCGTGCCTGGGACCGAAGGGACAGTCGGGGGCAATGGTGCGTCCTGGTCAACGACCGGGACGTTGCCCTCACCGTCGACAGGAGGGTAATTGTACTCCAAGGTCGGGCAAGGCGTGCCAGACTCTTCACCCTGGACGCCGGTCGGAGTCGTAGGGGAAGGAGGAAGCGACGACGTGACAGGAGTCGCTGGAGTGGTAGGTGTTGATGGCGTGACCGGAACCGAAGGGAGAGTCGGGGGCAATGGTGTTTCCTGGTCAACGACCGGGACGTGGCCTTCCTCGCCGGCGGGCACGGTGGGTGCTGGAGTGGCACCATGCTCTTCACCGCCGCCAACAACCGGGGTCGTAGGCGTACCTGGGACCGAAGGGACAGTCGGGGGCAATGGTGCTTCCTGATCAACAGCCGGGACGTGGCCGTCCTCGCCGGCGGGCACGGTGGGTGCTGGAGTGGCACCATGCTCTTCACCGCCGCCAACAACCGGGGTCGTAGGCGTACCTGGGACCGAAGGGACAGTCGGGGGCAATGGTGCTTCCTGATCAACAGCCGGGACGTGGCCGTCCTCGCCGGCGGGCACGGTGGGTGCTGGAGTGGGACCATGCTCTCCACCGCCGCCAACAACTGGGGTCGTAGGCGTGCCTGGGACCGAAGGGAGAGTCGGGGGCAATGGTGCGTCCTGGTCAACGACCGGGACGTTGCCCTCACCGTCGACAGGAGGGTAATTGTACTCCAAGGTCGGGCAAGGCGTGCCAGACTCTTCACCCTGGACGCCGGTCGGAGTCGTAGGGGAAGGAGGAAGCGACGACGTGACAGGAGTCGCTGGAGTGGTAGGTGTCGATGGCGTGACCGGAACCGAAGGGAGAGTCGGGGGCAATGGTGCTTCCTGATCAACAGCCGGGACGTGGCCGTCCTCGCCGGCGGGCACGGTCGGAGCTGGAGTGGCACCATGCTCTCCACCGCCGCCAACAACCGGGGTCGTAGGCGTACCTGGGACCGAAGGGACAGTCGGGGGCAATGGTGCTTCCTGATCAACAGCCGGGACGTGGCCGTCCTCGCCGGCGGGCACGGTGGGTGCTGGAGTGGGACCATGCTCTCCACCGCCGCCAACAACTGGGGTCGTAGGCGTGCCTGGGACCGAAGGGAGAGTCGGGGGCAATGGTGCGTCCTGGTCAACGACCGGGACGTTGCCCTCACCGTCGACAGGAGGGTAATTGTACTCCAAGGTCGGGCAAGGCGTGCCAGACTCTTCACCCTGGACGCCGGTCGGAGTCGTAGGGGAAGGAGGAAGCGACGACGTGACAGGAGTCGCTGGAGTGGTAGGTGTCGATGGCGTGACCGGAACCGAAGGGACAGTCGGGGGCAATGGTGCTTCCTGATCAACAGCCGGGACGTGGCCGTCCTCGCCGGCGGGCACGGTCGGAGCTGGAGTGGCACCATGCTCTTCACCGCCGCCAACAACCGGGGTCGTAGGCGTACCTGGGACCGAAGGGACAGTCGGGGGCAATGGTGCTTCCTGATCAACAGCCGGGACGTGGCCGTCCTCGCCGGCGGGCACGGTGGGTGCTGGAGTGGGACCATGCTCTCCACCGCCGCCAACAACTGGGGTCGTAGGCGTGCCTGGGACCGAAGGGAGAGTCGGGGGCAATGGTGCGTCCTGGTCAACGACCGGGACGTTGCCCTCACCGTCGACAGGAGGGTAATTGTACTCCAAGGTCGGGCAAGGCGTGCCAGACTCTTCACCCTGGACGCCGGTCGGAGTCGTAGGGGAAGGAGGAAGCGACGACGTGACAGGAGTCGCTGGAGTGGTAGGTGTTGATGGCGTGACCGGAACCGAAGGGAGAGTCGGGGGCAATGGTGCTTCCTGGTCAACAGCCGGGACGTGGCCGTCCTCGCCGGCGGGCACGGTCGGAGCTGGAGTGGCACCATGTTCTTCACCGCCGCCGACAACCGGGGTCGCAGGCGTGCCTGGGACCGAAGGGACAGTCGGGGGCAATGGTGCTTCCTGATCAACAGCCGGGACGTGGCCGTCCTCGCCGGCGGGCACGGTGGGTGCTGGAGTGGGACCATGCTCTCCACCGCCGCCAACAACTGGGGTCGTAGGCGTGCCTGGGACCGAAGGGAGAGTCGGGGGCAATGGTGCGTCCTGGTCAACGACCGGGACGTTGCCCTCACCGTCGACAGGAGGGTAATTGTACTCCAAGGTCGGGCAAGGCGTGCCAGACTCTTCACCCTGGACGCCGGTCGGAGTCGTAGGGGAAGGAGGAAGCGACGACGTGACAGGAGTCGCTGGAGTGGTAGGTGTCGATGGCGTGACCGGAACCGAAGGGACAGTCGGGGGCAATGGTGCTTCCTGGTCAACGACCGGGACGTGGCCTTCCTCGCCGGCGGGCACGGTCGGAGCTGGAGTGGCACCATGCTCTTCACCGCCGCCGACAACCGGGGTCGTAGGCGTACCTGGGACCGAAGGGACAGTCGGGGGCAATGGTGCTTCCTGATCAACAGCCGGGACGTGGCCGTCCTCGCCGGCGGGCACGGTGGGTGCTGGAGTGGGACCATGCTCTCCACCGCCGCCAACAACTGGGGTCGTAGGCGTACCTGGGACCGAAGGGACAGTCGGGGGCAATGGTGCTTCCTGGTCAACAGCCGGGACGTGGCCGTCCTCGCCGGCGGGCACGGTGGGTGCTGGAGTGGGTTCATGGCCAACTGGCGTTTCGCCCGGCGTCTTCACAGGGGTCTCTACTACAGGCGGGTGCTGGTCGGGTGGGGAGCCAGTGCTGTCGCCGGTCTTAGGTGTCTCGGGGGTCATCGCCGGGGTGACCGGGGCTGGAGTCGGTGCATTCGAGCCGCCAGGTGTAAAGCTGCCAGTGTCATGGAGGGACATGCCGCCGCCGGCACGTGCGACTTGCGTGGCCACGGCCGCAAGGACAATGGTCGTGTACACCTTCATGGGAGTAGTTGGAACGGTAACAGAAGACGAGTAGAAACGCTGTTGGGGACTAAACAGAGATTTCCGACTGGGAACGAAGCTGAAGAGTGCGCTCTAAGAGGGAAATGTGGGAATGAGGACTCCCTGCTGTGCCGAGCATTCGAGCAGCGCGAGGGGACGATGAGGCACAGAGGCTGCAAACGACGCGCTCTCTCGTACCGCCAGCCCTTATCCTGGCGAAGGGATATCGTCAGGTGGTTCGTTCGTCCTACTATGTCAAGCGCTCGCTCGCTTTTACGCTTGCACGACACGACACGACACGACGCGACACGACACTTGTTTGAACTCGCCCGGCCGGCCGCTGACTTTTCTTTGTCGCGTTGTCGCACGACACGACGCGGCGAAACACACGACAGGACGAGGTTCAATGTGTGGATGTCGCGGACTCGCGACCCGCACCCGTTTGTAACGATGGCGAAAGCGCTGGCTTGCGTTCTCGGTCCTGACGCCTTCGGAGCTTTGCTCTCTGTTTCGGACGAATGCATGCATCACCGGTATTGCAACACGCAGAAATGCAAGCGAACTGGGCTACGACAAGTTTGGGTTCGCCACTCGAGCTTACGATCGCCGTCGAGTCCAAACACCAGCCCGTTGCAAGCTCCGACACCGCCAAAAGTGTCGAGCCCTGACACCAACTACCTCCGATCGCTGTGTTGTGCTGAGCTTCCTGCGGTGAAAATACGGTGCGTAGAAACACGTCGCTCGCTCGCACGACTCGGGGGATAAGAAAATCCCGCCGGCGTTGCTGCAGGTCCGGACAGAAATAGATGCAGGTCGCCTGGTCCTTTTTCCATCTACTCCCACCGGCCAGCCGTCGACAAAGCCACGTCGAACTGGTCTCACGCATGCGATTGCAAAGATGTCGCTCGACTTCGGCTGACCGGTTGCACTGCAACGGTACGAAGTCACGGATATCTCCATCGGTCACTGCATCTTGGTCATTGAGCCGACGGTCGTTTGATGTTTCGGATCGAAAGGCCGGGGCCGCAGAGCAGGGAATCAAAGCACGCCACAATTTGACGAACAGGCGCCGCACGCTGCGGTCCCAAAAACATCCGCTGCTCATCCGCAGAGAGACCAAAATTTGACGCGAGAGGCGCCACGCCGGCAAACATTTGCTTGGGCCGGAGACCGCACGCCAGACAGCAGAACGGAAACTACAATCGACGAGCAGATGTCGCGTGTTTTCAAATCCCGACCACGCGCAGTCGACACGAGCCCACCTCCGGTCTTCAACCTGCGGAGCACCGTGGAAACTGCAGCAGTGATACTCAACTCCACTCGTCCTTTTAGTAAGCCAGAAACGGCGGATGGACAGCGATAAAACAAGCTCAGGCCCGGGCAATGGGTACATCGAGCAATAAAAGCGCTTTTACGGCTCGAAACGACAGCTGGTTTCTCCGAGCAAACATACGACAGCTCGTACCCCCACGTCTTCTTCGGGTCTGCGCTCCATCTGGTTTGTCTCACTTCCAGCACTTGCCCCCACTTCTGTCCAGTGACTGCTAGGGATTACCGGCACGAGGAAGAGCAGACGCCCAGGCGCAAGCAGCACTTTTCACTCGTGTCTACGGCGCCAGTGGCATTTGCTGCGAATGGCGTTGTCGGCTGTGACGGCTGTAACGGCTATAAGCTGTTGTAGTCAAATTGGGTAAAGCGCTGCACGTACCACCTACTGGCAGCTTTATAGCCAGTGCCAACAGCTAAGAATGAGGTGCAGCAGTGCGCAAACTCGGAATGCGCCGCGACCTTCCGCTGGTTCGGAATGGGGGGAGCGACGCCATGAGAGTCGTGCAGTCTTTCGCCTCACGGCACTGCCGAATCAATGCAAGCGCTTTCGGGTTGCTGCGTTTGCAGGCGCTAGCGTATCTGCCTCGATGCACGAACGCGTCGTGGCTACTTGGATCCATGGTCGCAAGCGTTCCCATGAACGTTGCAGCTCTGTCCGAGGCCAACCGGGTACTGCCTCGTCAAGTGGACACGCCCTACATCTGTCTTGTCAGCTGCGTTGCCCGGTCATCGATACTTTCCACGTGCTTCGAGCTTCACGATGCTGGGAGCTCGAAGAACGTTCTGCGGCGACAGAGGCAGCTCCGTTTATCTTCGGCCAAACGTGTGGCAACGGCTGTCGTCGAAGGGCAAAACCCATGCACCTCGATCTCGTTTTCCACTATTTGCATCGACCTCCGCCACACGCAGTGAATGTGGCAGTTGATGCAGCAACGCGAGTCCTTTGACCGAAATGCACGGGCGCCTCGGACGATCGTAACGACAGTTGCTCTCGAGTTTCTGGACATCAAGTGCAGACATTGTGCTGCACTCATCTGCGCAACTGACGTGTGCTCCCACAGTAGTTCTTCCACACACTGTTGTTGTCCATGTACCCTGAGCCGGCTGTGCATGCCAACCACCACCACCGCCACTGCATCCATTCTATGACGAGCACTGATGCGGCTGTCACGTGATGTTCCGCGTCCGCCGCTTCCGTCGCAGCAACATTTGGTGGCACTGGTGGTGACGCTCGGCATAACCAGCTGCGGCGCGTGCACTTTACGGATGTATAGCGCCGGTCATCTGCTCGACTCAGCGACTGTAGACGCACGCCGGGCGTGCGTGCATCACGTGGTGGAAACAAACTGTTTGGTCCGTCTTTCTCGGATGCCATAGGTGAGAACCTCGTGCTGTATCTGACGGTGCTCGTCCCTACTACTCATCGTCGGCTCAGTACGTGACGCTGGCGCTTCCGTGACCACGTGCTTGTCAACCGCCTCTGCTGTCGCACTGTGGTCGATCGATCCCACGAACGTGGCGCCTTTGCGAGGAAAGCCACGTCGGCTCCTTTTCTTGCCCAGTGCCACGCTCACCCACCTCACGCAGGCAGTTAGTTGCCTTGCGCAGTCCTCGTTAGCGATACACAGATTCGGTGCTACCGTAGCGACGCGTTGGGTCATGTGCTGTCACTTCTCCTGGTCCGTCGAGGATGCCATCGGTCATCCATAGCGTCATGCTGGGCATCGAACCTCTACAGGCGGTCACTACACGGCCGCGACTACGAAACTCACGATAGTAGCAGGTTGGGATGCATTGCAGGCAATAGTTTGCAGTGCTTCGGAGGCGAATAGCGAGTTGCTGCTCTGCTGTACATTGCAAAACGAGGTCACACGGATTAGGCAACAGCACTTGACGAGCCATCAGGCGCTGCATGTGGTCGAACGGGTCTATGCAGCGGCTGACGCCAAAGCGACGTGGCTGCTGCAGCCTGACCGCTTTATGTTGAGGTTCCAGCGGATACAATCAAGTTGTCTCAACGACCTGTTCCTGCCCTGTTCATCGCGGGCTTTCACATCTCGGGCTGCTTGCAAGCTGATTACTGGTAGGTACGCGCTAGCGATCGCAAGACTTCGTTGCGCCACGTTACAGGTGATTCAGGGGCTTTCCGTGCACCGAAAGAAGCACAGCTTCGCTAGAAGTTGGCGGATACAAAGCGACGGTAAAGCAGGTACCAAACACCGGCATACTCATTGAGATAGCACCACGTTGGTGCACTGAGATCGAGTGCTTTGGCGACTGCTTTCATACTTCGTCTGGTCGATATTGACAGATTGCGTGGAAGATCTTGGCGCTGACCACTTTGCGCGGGGGTCGGGGCCGCTCGGCTTAGCGATGGCTTACACATGTAGTGGGTAACACGAGATCAGCATTGACCGGTACCGGCTACTGTGATATGCCGTGGGCTGCAACCCGATCCCGAGGACTAATCGACTAGTGAATGCTGTCCAGCATCAGCGATACATGGGTGATCGATTGGTCGCGAACGGCCACGAGAAACGATAGTGGACACGCAACTGGAGAAGCCGCTGGACGCCGAGACATGCTGGCATGTTTTCGGTAGAGCTCATGTGATGTGTAGGGTGAACGAGCGATCGCGAATGGGCTGGCAACATGTTTATACACTCTGGATCGGTTAGGCCGTTCGATGTGGTCGTGACTCGGTGATGGATGTAGTCATTCTCAGGAATATGCACTTTCACCGTTGCAATCGTTGCGTGAATAGCAATCTCGTCGACAGAGTGGTCCGGGGTTTTGCAGGATTCGCAGGGAACAAAGCTGGCAAGTTGGAGAGTATGGACGACAGTCGACCGTTTGCTATAGATGACCACAAAATGATACGAGGATGGTCCGAAGTAGAAGGAGGAGTGAGACAGCTATGGAGTCCCGCCATTTGCGGCTCTACGTTCCAGGCCGAGCTCTAGCAAATGTAGGCTATGCGAGCAATGAAGCTATATCCGCAGTGGTGATCCAAGTGTATCGCAACAACGTGTTTAGTGGCCAGTCAAGTAGCATTTAACGTAAGATGGCTGAATCAACGGACACTATCGCGACTGGCCGGTCAACTTGTCAGACCTACACGAAGCGTTATATCCATAGCGTACTTGATGACGTGTCGACTCACCTTGACGTTACACGAAAGCGAAGCTTGGCATTGCTTTGAGTCGCAGCGTGGAAAGTACAAGAGGAGGATCGTAAGTTGTAAACCTGCCATCACGTTAGTTCGTAAGACATGGACGAAGTGAACGGAATCGTGTGTATCGTTTGCTACTCACCGAACAACATGAATGAAAAGCTTCACTGACGTTGTGCGTGAGATCTCGTTAGATTGCTGGCCTCGATCGACAGAGGCGTCTTTGAATTTGGTAGAGCTCAGAAACTGTAACTGCAGCTACACCATTGGACGCTGTTTGCGCTAAATTGCCTCCAACGGAGTCCTCGCATCGTTGTATCGTTCGGCTTGCAGCTGAAGAGCTCATTGCGCACGACCAATTTCGAAGCCAACCGATCGAAAATCCATCACAACGCATTCCGTGCAGCACAAAAACCGTATCCAGGTGCAAATGGGCTGATCCGATTTCAGATCCCAATTCTCGGCGTCTCCTGGCACGGCTCGCAGTCGGCTATATTTGTGGACCATCGCGAAGCAGAGGGTCCTGGTAAGAATGATTGGGTTGACAAGGCAGGAAGAGTGACATGTAAACTAGTACAGCACTTCAACAGTGTCGAGGTGCTCGAACTAGGTATTGTAAGTATGCTCAATCGAGAGGTCGACTTTCCAATGTCTTGATCACCATAGCAGTCATTTGAATCGAATATTCTCATCGACTCATGATGAGAATTCCTATTGACTTTGAACTGCCAGTCACTAAAAGCGGTGGTGACCAGCGACTATTTATTCGATAGGAGACATCAAGCGTAGACACCCAAGCAATGGTACAATATTGCGACGCTCATCCAAAGGGGCAATAGCTGGCGCTGCTTGACGGTAGTTGCCACTTCATGTATAGCAAGTTGGGTTGTGACCTGTAAAAAGCTTCTGGTGAGGTTTTCCAGTCATACTAAGTTGGCAGCATTTCTTGCAGCAAAGATCGTGAGCAATCCTAAACAGCGCATCGATGGAAGTACAGAATCTTGTGATTCGTGTCAGAGGACACTATTCCTTTACGGCAGTGTTATGACAACTCACGTGGTTGCCTCAGAGTATGTGTCTGCATGCATCCTTGGTCACAATGACCTAGGATTGACCTATTTCCATACTCGATGGTTTTTCCGGGTACTGATGGACGACAACGCTTTTCAGTATACCTAACTCTTGACAACAACTACTCGATGCTTCCACGTTGTCATTATCATTGTCCTCTGCTTGTTTTGTCCCGCAAGTGGTGATAGTCAGTAAACTATGAAAACATATACCGCCATGCGCGAAGTTAGAGCACACTTATCGACACATACGAGACACTATTGTGCTTACCAGTGCACCAATGACTTAGCACAGGAAGCACTGGCAGGTCTCTTCATCACATCAACATCCACTGCAACAGTAGTATATGATCGAGGACCAGTGAGCGCTATTACGCTAAACTCTACAATAAACATGTCGATGTAAAGTATGCTTGTGTCCATGGACGTCACGTAGTGTCTTGTGCGATATCTTCGTGTTCCCGTTGGCCACGATTTCCTGTACAGCATGCACCTACCTATATACGGTATACTGCCTGATGTGATGCAAAAGCGACGAGCAGATCAGTTAACATCTCTATGTTGTGTAACAGTCGAACCGAGTGGTCAGCAAGTCATGTTGCAATTGTGATGGCGCATCTTCAGCTACCGATACGAACCTGTTGACGCTATATCTTCTATTCGACAGCAAGCATAGGTGTTGACGTTGGATTGTCGATATGACTGTCTCAGCGTGAGTCGCACTTCGGATGCGCGTCATTCAGACAATGTCTTCCTCACCAAAGCTATCACTTGCGCGCCGACTTATACGTTGCTAGTATACAAAACGTCGATGATGCTAGCAGCGTAGCGCAGCATCAGCATGTTATCAAGCTGAGTGAATGTGCACGTACTATTGTGATCCTGCCAATATTTGCATACGACACAAATGATTCCAACTGCGTCGTACTGAAGCCGCATGTATAAGAAGCAGCGCTCCATGTTCGAAGTAAACATTAGGCGAGATCTTATACGTCAAAGTGTGCAACAGATTGACGTTGACTAGGTGCCTGGATTCCAAATTAGCGCCTACCGCATTCATCACGTTTCTTTGTCTTCTATTTCCCAGGTGGCAGACCAACAACGTACTATGCGAGCCAAATCTTGCATGCGTGGCATGATTCAGGACGTCACTACGTCTCTCGATTGTCTGGTACCGCGAGTTGACGTACACGACGTACCCATCGACTTTATTACACCAGCTCTTTTCTTTTGTTCTGTAGTGATGAGTCTTGTGTAAGACAGAACATAGGAGCAAACAGCTTTGTCACATTGCAATATCATTGACTTGCGGGCTCGACTTTTCCGTTCGTTTCGTCCTTATTGCTAATTTGTAATTTCGTGACTGTGATCTGCTTTTTTGCTCATGGCTCCCGTCCACCATATTCCACTTGTCAAGTCGTAGTCACAACTCGAAGGTATCCAATCTATAGGTGTGGGTGAGCGAGGGCCTTGACGTTCAGTTTGGAGCGCTCTTTTCGAGCATTCTCGGATCGAACTGTAAGAAAGATAGGGCAAGGCCGAATGTTCTATTGTCTGTCATTCAATCTGCTACGTTCGTAATGCGTGGATGGATGTAGTCATTGATCTTACGAGCATAAGCTGTGAACAATTAAACAACAAGCAACTTCGATTGCATCTCGGTCCAAAGCGAGCCAGAAATAGGTGACGAGGAAGTGAGACTGTCTGTCGGAGGTCTGACCATTCAGACATATATCGTTCTCGTCGTGTCCGAAGTAGCTCTTGAGCTCCTCTTGATTTACACACAATGCACGAACGAAATGCTTGCGATGCATCGGCTAGCAGAGTATGGTAGTACAAACAAACTTCCGTATGCTCGATTGCAACCACCAGCTGTACCGTGTATGAGTCAAATCGCTAAAATGACAACGTACATTTCATTGAGCTACCACATAAAGGTATGTGTGCGGACGACGCACGCGTAAACATTCTGCACAACTCTGTTGTTGAGTGCTACGCCGTCAGAATGACATGGGGACCACCCGCAGATTGATGCTCTAGTTTGCCAAAGCGTCGAGACAATATTGCGTGACGCGTAAGTAGTGTTCACAGACGATGCTGTGCGCACAGACTGATAGTGCCATGAATCAGTTTTAGGCTTGTTGTACCGCCATGGCACCTTTGCAAGCAAAGCGTGGGCACCAGGTGAAGCACGAGGACCTTTCAATGAAGGATACAGACCGTACAAACGAAGCAATCTTAGGAGAATAAAAGTCCACAAGATCCGCTATGTGATTAGACGCGAAAACTAGGGTTGTCGAGAAGCAAATATTGCGCCTACGAATCGATAAGGCATTGCTAGACGATAGCACAAGTCACTACATCTATCGCCATACACACGATGGGTGAGTGCCGCTAACACGCGTCCGCTTCTGCTCAATATGATTGTAATACTATCGCGCCATTTCGAGCGCGTCCCCGCGATTGACTAATGGCTGATGTGAGGCATGCAAGTGCACCTACGTCTTACCAGCTTCTAGTGTTAGCACGCTACGGAGGCTATCTGCCTGGTATACGCTGTATTCGTTGGCTCGAGTACCTGCTGCATCCGAGACGAGAGTGAAAAGCTGGGAAACATCTCATTTAATGTCTCTCGTCTTCATCAGCATTTGTGAGGTACCTTCGATGGCGCCGATTTGCCTGATTGAACAGACTGCCAAACTCTTGTAGGACAAATTCTGCTATGCCTATATTCCTCACTTCAATCCTTGCTGCAAGGACGCCCTGTATTTATGTGCCACCATCGATACACGTGTGCGACAAGACATTGATCCGCGACGATCCGCGGCTTGCCTGCGTCTCCCTCCACGGTTGCACCAGCTTTCAGCTGCATGGAGCTAAGAGTGAAAGTAAGAAAGAAGCAGACTATGGACTTACCGTCTCGCCTGACAAGATCTCTGAAATGATCACTTGGGTACTGCAAAAGATCACTCGTGTCATCTATAACGCTATGTTGTACCGCCTGCTAATGCGCCTTCTTGGCACCGGCTTGACATTGGAGTCGGACAAGCACAGCCATTAGTATTCGAGATAAATGCCGTTTAGCTCAGTGAAATGGTTGAGCTGTAATGCAACGTATGCATCCATACAGTAGATGGACATTTTGGACCTCCACCCGCAGCTCTCGTAGTCGTGGATGCGCTGCGAGCACAAGCGCTGTCTTTCTTGTTCATTGCTGTAGGTTGACGAACTCATAATCGTCAGCTCCGGGTACACTGATCATGTGATCGAGGATCCAGTCAATATCCTTGCTGGCCTGGTGCTCGAAGGTACTGCGAGACTGCCTCCTGAATGTGCTCGATGGTGAACATGTGTATCGTGGATATGCAAATGTCCGAGCATACTTGCTGTTACCTCTTATTCGTTCCGAAGTGTGAGCTGCGTTGTCATACACATGGTTTCTGCAACCTTTATGTATGGACTCGTCAATTGTATGGCTGTTGCCTAACCTGCCCAGTTTGAGATTACGTGGAAAGTGTCGGGTCCCGTACTTGGGATCCTGGATTGAAGTCCAGTATCAAAACTCGCTGACTGTGATCACTCAGCGATTGCGCATACCTGAAGCAGTCGGTCGTTCTTGGTTGAGACCCTAATGATATCGTCATTTGCGATCCAAGGACTCATATCACACCTATAAACTGCCCACACAACCCTTGTGCTTCTGTGTGTGCGTGGATGCGAGAGTCGACACGCCTTATACCATTACAGCAGTAAATCACGAGTGGTCCTGGTGGCAACCGTTCCAATCACAAGCCGACTGAATGATGTTTACGATCATGTTTGACGTTCTGCATTCTGGTTGCCTAAGCGCAATCCAAATGCTGACTTCGCTCTTGTGTCCACATGTGTGTCATTCGTATTGCTTATGCGCCTAGTCCTTGGACAACAATAGATGTAGTCTCTTATTCAATGGGATCTCCACATTTCGGAATGTCTATGGCGTTTACCCGCAAAACAAACGATGTCGTTTCCGAAATCAGCTACTGCATGTTCTACTTCAGATTCCAAGGCTGGTTGCGACGTCCATGGGGACAAGGTGCATCACTTCCAAACCCGTGACGTGCAAAGCAGTCCCAGACTGACTCTATATCCACTGCTGACGGCAGGAGTGGAGGGACGCGGTAAATGCTGCTTCAGCAGAATGTGCAATTCGCTCCTGCCCATTGTAAGAACCTGATGACCGCGGATTCAGATCACACAGCCGGTAGTATGGCAGCATTCACCAGCAATTACCCTGACCGCCACCTACTTGAGATTGTGCCGCTGTCCAGTTGCTGTTTGGCATGTTGGATCCGTGTGCTCGATTGGCGTCGACGTGGCCTGCAGTTCCCATTTGGTTCTCCAGACACTTCGTCGTGTGTCGTGTCTGACTGCTGCGATTCCTATGACATCAGTGACCTCGACCGCTGTATCGATTCATAAGGTCAAAACGCTCTTCGCTGGTCGTACCGAGAGTCCACATAACCTGCCGAAACGTTGCACGGTGTTCAGGACCAGCGATACCTACTCGATCGCTCCATAGTCACCATCAAACGGTCAAGCAGACGTCGAGCTTTTCTGCTCGTGGTCCGGATTGCCGAGTTGCTGTAACCGCTCATCTCGGTGCTTTTGCAGTACTGCAACTACCAGCATCGCCGCCATGTGGAGATGGAGGAGGAGTGCTAATGGACAACGCTGTTGAGTGTCCGAGTGCACTCGCACAAGATCGGCTACAACATCGTTTCTACTAAAACTCGTGTGGTAGTGTCGTGGTGGAGACTGTGTATCGTCGTAATGAATAATTCTGCACGCCTGGCACGCCTGGCATACCGCAGTACCCCAAACAAATACGCGCGTGAGGCCATGCCTTGCGCTTCGCAAATGTCGAGCAGCATGATTGCTCGACTAGCAGCAGACTTCCGATTCGGTGCCTCTGTTGCTGATGTAAGACGCACCATCAGCATCATGACTGTGTTGGACATTTGTCGCCCGTGACAAAACCCTGAGATGTATCTTGGATCGAAACTCTGGGTCCACAACATGAACGGGTGCGACTTTAACTTAGCTACGACTTTGCCGCGTATCTGTAGCATAGAGCAATTGCTCGGTAAGCCGTAGCCTGCACAGCACGTCTTCTCTTGCGTAGCGAAACGATCGCTTTCTCGAGGAAACGGGCAATGCCGTTCTTCCTTGTAGTGTTTCGTCGTGACGTATTGTGACGGGTATCGGAAGTCAGCTCCAGGAAATCGACAACGTGCTGCAACAAGATGTTGCTCATCAGACGCTTATCTGAAGCTGAACGCAACTTGTGAAGTCCTTCGTGGATAGCGATACCTCCTTCGAGACCAAGCGCCGGGTCAATGAAGTTGGCGCCCTCGGCCTGTGCTGTACCTGTCGACGTCAATGGACTGAGAAGCGCGTGCTATCACCATTTTCCATGACGGATTTCCAACAAAGTTGTTGCCGACACACATGGAAACTGTCGAGCAATGTTGGCAGTTATGGCCATTGTGGGCTCAGGCACTTTACTGGTCTCGCTCCCGCGGGTGCGTTCGACGCGACTGTCGCACATACTTAGCGCCATTGGTACGAACACTTTGACTGTGGATTGCACGGTGGCGACGTCTCAGCGCTTCGGTCGGTACAACAGTGATGGAAAAAGTGTCGAGGATGTAGGTAAAGGCGATCCCGACGCTAACAAGACACGGACTACGTGCACGGCAAAGGCCTCATATGGTCGGCATCCGACAGCTGGAAAAGCATGAGCTGTCTACGTCTCTAGAGAGCGGAAGACCACAGAACGGCTTAAACATCGGTCGTGACCGCACGACATCATAACGACGTCGCGCTGGACACGCGCGTGCGTGAAAGTGGACATAGCGAGATTCATCCGTGACGTTTTAAGTCTTGATCGCGATGGTAAAAGTAGCTGCAAGACTGGAACCTAGGTAGCCCCAACTAAAGTACTGAAATAGCCACAGCCTGTCGACGCAGCTGGCCGACGCGTGCCCTCAACTGATAGTCACGTCTTACAAGTGCGACGGCGTCGAAACGTACTTATCGGCGCCCGAAAGCCGCCGCCGCTTAGAAACCACTGGCTTTAGCCGCCGCCACCGCCGCTTAGAAACCACTGGCTGTGGCCGCCGCCGCTTAGAAACCACTGGCTTTGGCCGCCGCCGCTTAGAAACCACTGGCTTGGGCCCCTTGGGCCAACATGGCTACAGAGCTCTTCTTTCGACCGGGCGGCCCGAGGCGCCATGGAGCTGCTCGACCAGATCTGCCTCTTCGGCGCGCGCCACTGCTTCCGCACGCAGTCGGCCGAGGCGGGCGCGTCCTACTGCTACGCCGTCGCGCTGGCGTACACCGTGTCCGTGAGCATCCAGCGCGCGCGCCTCGGCGAGCACGGCCACGCGACGCACTTGCTGCCGGTCAAGCGCATGCGCTGGTTCCCGACGTTCCTCAGCTTTGCGTACTTTGCGCGCATCGCGTGGCTCGTGCTGAGCAACATGCACATGTTCCAGTGGGTCGAAGGCCGCGCGCCGCCCTTCCGCTTCGAGCACATGGTGTTCGTCACGCCGCTGCTGCCCACGGACATTGACATTTACGTCCTCGGCGTCACGTCGTTTGGGAAGCTCGCGACGCTGCTCTACTTCTCGGCCTTTACGCTGCTGCTGCGGTTCTGGGAAGACGTGCGCGGCCAGGCCCAGCGCGCCGAGAAGCCGCTCGCGCGCGTGGCGGCCAACGAGTCGGTCATTGCCGAGTACACGCGCGGCGCCGGGACGCACCGCTCGCACCGCTCGCGCAAACTCTTTCTCGTGGCCAACGTGTGGATTTACCTCGTCGAGTGCGCGCTGCTCGTGCTCAAGACGCTGTTCCCGCGGCAGAAGATGGTGCTCGCGGAGATCGACTACGGCTTTGTCGCGCTGTGCTTCTTCTTTCTCGCCGTGATGCTCGCGAGGTGCGCGCTGCAGCTGCGCACAGTGCTGCGCAAGATTGAGTTCTCGGCCCTGGCCGCGACCATTGCAACGCGGCTGTCGCTCATTGGCGTCGTGGCGTCGCTGCTGTTTTTCTACCGCAGTTTGCTCCTCTTGTTCTCCATGCCGGCGATCGACGTGCTGGACCCGCACGTGGCCAATCCGTGGCTGTTCTACGCGATCCCAGAGCTGATTCCAGGAGCTCTGGTCATCTACATGATGAACGTCAAGCGGCAAGACCACCGGCTCGTTGCACCGGCGCGAGGAAGCGTCGCGAAGGCAGACGAGCACACGCCGCTGCTGCAGGAACTACGACGACTGTCAAACGACTTGCCTCAGTTTCGGGGCCAGGAACTCCACATTTGATTATTCACGACAGGCACGACGACGGGACTCGACAGGCACGACGGGACTCGACAGGCACGACGGGACACGACAGGCACGACGGGACACGACAAGACTCGATGGTCTCACAGTTGCAGCAGCAGCAGCAGCTGACTCACGGGCTCCCAGACTTTACTACTAGGAGCAGCACAAGTAACATGAACACGTCCGTCTGGCCGACCAGCCGTGCGTCCGTCTACTCGGTCGTCGCCTTACGCGCGCGGCTTGTTCCAGATCCACTTGTTGCCCGAGAACTTGATGCCCTCTTCAACCGGACAGCCTGCGTGCAGACTCATCGGATCGTTCTCACCATTCGGCAACATGCTGTAAAACACGACCACCTTGCGCTTCTCCGGGGCAACACTCAGGCCTTGGAAACAGCCTTTGTTAGACGCAGGAGGTGGCAGCCCACCTGCCCGGGCAAAGTTCGTGTGTCCGCCCTTGGCGACGTCCGACATGTACCAGAAGACCGTGATCATGCGGTTCTTGTAGCCGTACTCGATGTCTTCGAGCACGCCAGGGGAGTTGCGGTAACGGTCTGCAGAAAAGTAGTCCACGTGCTGGTCATAGTGCTGCGTCTTCTCGTAGCGCAGCACTTGGACATTCTCCTGGTGGCTTACAGGCACTTTGACAAGGTCCGACGTGCGTTTGTCAATGTTTCGCACCACCGAGTGCGCGGATGAGTCCAACCAGTACGTCGTGCTCGTGCGCCAGTCCGTAGACGGTCTGTTTTCGTCCCCGTCCGCCAACGCCACGCCGGACGGTGCCAAGTGCGGCATGGACAGCTCCAGAATGACGTCAACCTCGTCATCCCGAAGGAATTCCTTGACGCTGAACACGAGTGGCGTCATGCTGATCGTCTCGAGCACGAGGTCCCCACGTCCAAAGGCATTTTCCACGACCGCTACGCGCAGCCCACATTGCCGTCAACCGTTAGACCAACACACGCAACCAACTTGGCGTCGCTAGGACGACTGAACGACGTGTACGCACTTGTGTGGCCGACGCGGACGCCTGGCCAGATGAACTGACCGCCCTCGAACACGAACACGATGCGACTCGGCCACTGCGTCACGTCCCTCTCGAGTCGCACGCCGTTTGGCGTAAAGTACGCCACGGGCTGCTGGTACTTTTGCGCGTGCTCGTCGCGTGGCTTGGGGATCGCCAGCAGCTCGTCTTCGACCGTGTGCGAGAAGGTCTCCCAGTCGGACGTCGTCTCGATTGACTCGTTCGCGTAATTCCCGTCTTTGAAGCCCGTCACCCTCAGCCTGCGTCAACCCAACCACATGGACATGAAGCAACCGTGTCAACAGCCCCCTCCCCCTCCTCAGACCATGGAATGTGCACCACTCTCTCAATGTCTACGGCTACGAGCAACGCACGTGTCACGCGTCTTTGTCTCGACGCAGAGCACGTGGAACCCCTTGACCGGCATCACGTCCGTCAAGTACCGACGGGCGTCCACGCAATCGCCGACAGCTGAGGAGGTCCCGAATGGACTGCCGAGTCCCAGGAACAAGAGGTCGGCGTCGCGCACGAACGCGGCCACTGCAATCGCCAGCAGCGCCACGACGAGCCACGAGGCGTTGCGACATGAGGAGAAGGTCCGCTGTCCTCGGACTGGCGATGGCGGCGCGCTGGACGACATGCGGCGGGCGGATCGGAGACGGTGGGGGGGGGAGCGGATCCGTTCGAAAGAGTCAGTGAGCTGTGACTGGCGGTCGCCAAAACGCGTGCATACAAAAGTGACAAGACGGGACCACAGCGTGGGACACGCACTCGGCGACTTCTTTTCCCTCTCACTGTCTAGCGGACTAATGCACTGCATGTCCTTTAGGTCTCTGTCTCACCTACGAACGTCTCATGTCCGTCCGTCCGTCCGTCTCTCCTGCCGCCTCTTCGTTGACCTGTAGCTTCACTTCATACGCTCTAGGCTCGAACAGAGAAACGTCCTGGTCTTGAGCTTCAGACGTACTGTAAGCACAACACTGCATGACCAAAGCTCCCACGCAATGCATCGAAGACGCCAACGAGAGCAACGTGACTCTCCAGTGAGCAGCAGCTCTAGCACAGTGACTCGTCGCCTGCGCTCTGTGTATCCGATAGACCGACAATGGATGTGCTCCGATGGCTTCCGCGACGGAGACACTCAGCTGCTTCTGCGCTGCGACGGACGCGTGGGCGGACTTGCGCTGAGGCTCAACGGTTCGAGAGTGCACACCCACACCATACCCGCTCGCCCTCACCCGCTCACACTTGGCTGCTGTCGCACATCTCCACTGCATGTCTTCAAGAAAATGTCGAGCATGTGGCGTGTGTGTACCGAGTGGGCTGAGCCAGACGACCGTATCCCGAGCTGCTCTCTCGCCGTGTGCGGTCTGTCAGCCACGACGCAGCGCGCAACGTCGCGCCTTCTGCTTGAGGCTCTGCGTGACAGACCTTGACATGTGTACCTCACTTCGTCCACACGCAGGAAACCATACGGTAATGCAGACGCAAAAGACTCGAGAACAGCTGCAGGCAGCCCCAGCGAGTTGCTCGGTGGTGGCACGCTGCGTCTCGATTGCTGTGACACCCTATAGCTCTCCCGAACCACTTTGGCTGGACAAGAGCTCTTCGCTATCGAGTCGAAAGGTCCTTTGCAACGCCAACGCTCGTCCGTGGTGCTCATTTCAAACATGAGGCCAGCAGAGGGTCCATGAGCCGGTCGTTGCTGACTCAGCGACACCGAAAGCGCGTGCAACACCTCTACTCTCGTCGCCCTCCAACGACTCGACCGTTTTGCATGCACGTACGTGTCTTTTCTTCCTCCTTCGCCCGCCCCAGCGCTGAACCGCTTGGTCCGCTCGGTTTCGCCAAACGGCCGTCGTCACCACACGCCGCCACACCTTTGCTCGCGGCGCTTTTACCAGTCGATTCCTACGCCCTGCAATCGCCGACTCATCCCGTGCATCTCCTCTGCTGCCGCCTCTTCCTCCTCTACTTCTTCCCCTTCTTTTCTGCTTCTTCTTTTGCACTTCCTCGTTGATCGTCCACAAGCAGCCGCTGTCTGCACACACATTCCCTCCCGCTCCAAATCACTCGGTCAGATGTTTATTCACACACACACACACACACACACACAGACTCTCACACAGACTCTCACTCAGTCGTTCAGTCACTCACCGGGTTGTCCACGCGCGACTTGCGCGGTCTCACGTCGTTTCGACGTGACGACGCGGACAGAGAGCCAGCGAACCTGTTTCGCGAGCATACGCGCGCGCGTCGACAACTCGACCACCGCGCGGGTCGTTCGGACCTCTCAAACTCGATCTTCTCGCAAACCACATGGTCGCCCGTCCCCCAGCCCTCCCGCCCACCCGCACGAGTCGCGCGCGCGCGCTCTCTCGCGTTGTTCCGACTCGCAGCAGCTCAATCGATAGTTCAACAGCTCTTTCGCCCGGCAGTCGGTCCAGTCCGTCGTCCGTCGTCCGTCGGTCCAGTCAGTCAGTCAGTCGGTCGGTCGGTCGGTCACTAACTCGTTCAGTCACTAACTTCCTCACTCGGTCACTCGCTCACTCACGCAGCCAATTGGCCAATTACGCCGACCGCCAATTGCTCAATTGGCCAATTGCTCAATTAGTCGATTCGCCGATTCGCCAATTAGTCGCCAGGCGGTAGTCGCATTGTACGAACGCCTTCGCGCGCCGACGAGTGTGGGACTGCGCCGCCTTCTCGTCCGTCATGAGGGACGCGGCCGCCGCACTACGACCGCTACGACGACGACGTCTGACGGCGCGTCAGCAGCTCTTGTCATTGGTCCTATGGCTCGGCCTGAGCCTCTCGACGTCGCGCGTTGCAGCGCAGTCGTGTGCGAACGCGAGTACGTTAGTGGCCGACGACGAGAGCGCTGCGATCGTCTACGACGCGGCGTGCAACGCGCGGAGCTTCCAAGTGGTCGTGAGCTCGACGGTCGAGCGGAGTCTGAACCTCTCGAACTTGGACGTTGTGGCCGTGCGGAGCTACCCGCGCGTGTATCAACTGTACGATAGTGTGTGTGTGAAGGTGTGTCTTGGGCTGGATAGGAAGCGATGGCTGACGTGCTGGACGATTGTGGTTGTTGTGGCTGTGGTTGTTGTTGTTGCGGTTGTGGTTGTTGTGGTTCGATTAGGCTCTTGAACAACAATCGGCTCGAGACGTTTTCGTCGACGGACTTGGACAGTGACATGAAAGACTTGTGCGTTGGTGTTAGAGAGCGCTGTGGCTGTGGCTGTGGCTGTGGTCGGTGTCGACATGACTGCTCACGCGAGTTGATGTGTATTTGTGGCTGTGGTGCTGTCTTGGCACTGATAGACAACTGTCGAGCAACTTGATCACGGACTTGGTCAGCTCGAACTTTCCTCGTCGACTCAATTACTTGGACCTGAGCTACAACTTTATCACGACGCTGTCGACAGCTACGCCCTGGCCCGTGTCGGGGGACCTGCAGACGCTTTTGCTGCACGGCAACCCGCTCAAGTCAGTCGCGACTGACACGTTTACGAGATTCGGAGCACTGCGGTCGCTGTAAGTCCATGAAATAACACGTGCAGTGGCTGGTCACCTGTCGTATGGACGATGGGAGACTCACGTCGATGTTGTTGCTCGTTTCTTGCAGATCCCTGTCGAGCACAAGCATATCGAACCTCGACGACCTCATGCTGCCCGTGTCTCTGCGGATACTCAACGCGACGAGGAACTCGTTCACTAGTGCTTCGACCAGCTTCGCGAACCTTCCAACGGCTCTGCAATACCTGTGCGTGCCGAAAGATCGTTGTTGATGGATGTACCCAGTGAAGTATCTTGTGTACTGATGGTCGTCGGTTCTTTTGCTTCGCTGCAGGGACTTGAGCAACAACTTACTTACGGCGTTCCCCACGGTCGTATCGTCGCTCACGACGCTCGTCGAGCTGTACGTTTCTCCACCTGATAGCTGCAGCTGCACATGCTGCATAAAGTCTGACTAGCGCGTTCGTATACAGGAACCTCGAAGGCAATGGAATCAAGAGGATTCGTGGCGTGACGTTTGCGTCGACGCTTCGCAAGGTATCGTTGAGGGATAACCCGTTGTCCACGATCGAAATTTGCCGATCGGACGTGATCGTGTTTGAGAGCCTCACTGAGTTTACTGCACCGTCGTCCGTGTCAAGCACTTGCTCCAACTCGACGGCAACTAGTATGGCCATTCGGGGCGTCCCTTTTTGCGTCTTGGAAGACGAGGACTGCGTCAGTGCCTTGGCAACGGACTCGAATGCCGGGAGTTTGACGGACGACAACACCGCCACTACCCCGGGCTCGAGCGACGGCGCGTCATCGAGCAGCAGCTCGGGCTCGATCTTTTCGGCCGGATCCATTGGAATCATCGGCGGCACGTTTTTCCTCGTTGGCATCTTGTTGAGCGCCTTGGCCTTTGGACTTGTGTGGAAGAAGCGCAGAGATAACGGCGGCAGCCCGTCTCGATGTCCTACTCTGAAGCTAAATCGTGAACGTCGATTAGGAAGCAGTGGCAGCAACTTTGTCGTGTTCACGGGCAGCGGACGCACGAGTCGTGCGAATCGGCTCATTGTCAATGACAACTACCGCGACAGCAAGAACGAGAGCACGAGCACGTTTGGGAGCACCGGCGTCCACACACCTGGTCACGCAGCGTGGACGATCTACGAGAGCCCGCTGGACAAGTACAACCCGGTAGCTCTGCTTGAGCCGAGTCCGAACGGGGACAAGCACTTTCTCGGTGCCAGCACCGTCTCGCTCCAGGCTCGCAGCAAGCTCAAGATCAAAGTCGACTTGGACGATCTGCTCGTGTACGAGATTCCGCCCGAGGAGATCCAGATGCTCCGCGCGCTGTGCGTGTCGTCGTCGAAGAAGGGCAGCAAAGCGGCGCTAGCGCTGAGCAGTGTCGGCGTGGGCAACACTCGGAAGAAGGTGGACTCGGCCTTGTTCTTGGCCGAGTACCAGGGCTACAAGGTGGTGATCCAAGCGCTCATGCGCTGCAAGAAGCAGCTGGAGAAGCGCTTTGTCGAGCAGATCCGTCTCGCAGCTTCCCTCGACCACGCGTCGATTGTGCACTTTATTGGCGTGACCACGGGCTGCAGCAGCACGGCAAGTCGTCGACGGGGCAGCAGTGCAGCAATGCCTCGCGCGCCGTACGCCAGCTACGGTCCCGCGAACACCGCAGGCGAGAGCATGGCAAACAGCAGCGCGACAAAGAGTCGGTACCCGAGCATGGGCGCGCCCTCGTGGCACCTCGGCGTCGTGTTTGAGTACATGCAGCACGGATCGCTTGCCAGCATGTTTGAGGCCGAGCGATATCGACGCGAGGGCAAAGGGTATCACCCGAACAGCAGCGTCGCAGCGGCGATCGGGAGCGGCAATGGCAATATCTTCAGCTGGTACCCCATGTTTGCCAACTCGAGCGCGAGTGTGAACGCGAACCCGAACGCCGACTGGCGCTGCAAGCTGTCGATCGCTCTCGATGTCGCCATGGGTCTTGTCTACCTCCACGCCAACAATTACGCCCACGGCCACGTGTGTGCTCGGAAGGTGCTGGTCAACGAGCAGGGCGAGGCCAAACTGAGCGCAATGGACGTCTTGCTGCCTTCGGACTTGGCGTCGAGCCGAGACGACGCGTACGGCAAAGCCGACGACTTCCGTGGCTCGCTGCGTGACAGCGCGCGATGGACTGTGCAGAAGATCGCTGGACTCCGTGCTACGCGCTCGTCGAGAGCGCAGAAGCGCCAAGCATCTGACCGCCTCAGCCGCAATCGGTACGACAACAACAGCGGACAGAGCGACGCGAGCGGAGCCAGCGGAGTCAGCAGCGTCACGCTCGACGACAACCACAGCCGCAGCGGTGAGATCGCCGCGCCCATCGAAGGGCTGGACGACCTCAACGAGAGTTCGCTCAAGTCGAGTGGCGGCCTCGGGGCGTCCATCGTCGCGGCCCAGCGAGAAGACGTGTTTGCGTTTGGCACGTTCCTGTGGGAGCTCGACACGATGATTGCGGTCGAGGAGGACCTGGCGAGCTCGAGGGCCTCTGCCGACTACGGGGGTAACCCGCTCTTGCTCAAGTTCTCGGCCGACTGTCCGCTGGAGTTGCGGGACCTCGCGCGCCAGTGCTGGCACGAGGTGCCGAGCGAGCGGCCGGACGCCATTGACGTGCAGGAGGAGCTCGTGCGCGTGCTGGAGGGCCGCCTGACCACGAGCAACCACGTGCCGCTCAACTGGACGCGGCCGAGCTACTTCAGCTCCACGAGCGCCATCAGCAGTCTCTCGAGCTCCGACCTGTCGTCCAACTTGTCGTCGCTGCCGAGTTCGCGCTCCGTCATGGCCGTGCCCGTGGTCGGCCGTCTGGTCCAGTGAGAGCCGTCCGTTCGTCCGTCCGTCCGTTCGTTCGTTCGTTGCTGAACCAGTTCCGCGTGTATTTATGCGCTCGCCTCGAGAGCGCCCAATTTTGTCAGCCCACCACTGCTACTACTTCCGGGAGCTGTTGTTGCATGGGCAAAGTGTCCGTCTGCGTCCGGCGCGAGTGCCGCAGTCGCTGTCTCTTTGAATGTGCCGCGCAGCAGTCGCAGTCGTAGTGTTTGTCAGTCCGTCTGTCGCACATGAAGAAGAGATCCGAAAGAGAGAGAGAGAGAGAGAGAGAGAGAGAGAGAGAGAGAGAGAGAGAGAGAGAGAGAGAGAAAAGAGAGAGAGAGTGACCGATCAATGAACGACTGACTGAGTGATTGACCGAGTGACTGACTCAACGAGTGACTGACTGACTGACTGACTGACTGAGTGACAGAGTGGTGAGACGCTACGAGCGGATGGATTGTCAACACGCGCGACAGGGAAACGGATGGGAGCAGCACGTGCGCTGTCCCGACCTGCGGGTTCGGTGCAATGTCCGACTCGATCGTAGCGCTTGAGTCAGTGCGGAAAGAAAAAAAGAAAAGAAAGGGCAGCGAGAGGGACAGAGAAAGACGCGGGCGCGGGCGTTCCGTGTCCCGTCTGGCGCTGCGCCGTCGTCCCACTCTCCAGCGATTTTCTCGCCCGGACGGACGCCGAGGCGCTTTTCCCAACCCGTAGACGATGACAGGACAGCCACAGCCAAAGAGAGAGAGAGAGAGAGAGAGAGAGACATGGAGAGAGAGACATAGAGAGATCGACATGGTCATAGCCAGAGAGAGAGAGAGTGGAGAGAGATCGACATTGTGACATAGAGGCGGCGTGACAGACCGTGTGGGTGGGTGGGTGGGTACCGAGTGTGGACCCTGTGCAAGTCGCCCTCGTCGAACGTGTCGAGCGGTCAGCTGGCGCCACGCACGACGTTGTGGCTCCTGCGATGGGCTGCACGCGGGTGACCCACTCGGGCCAACTTGTCGTCTTTGCGCTTCGAAGCCACAGAGCGCCGACGTCGCGCCCTCTTTCGGAATCGGTCGTGGCGTCCGTCTCCCACTCACTGCCCACTCACTCACTCACTCAGTCACTCACTCACTCAGTCACTCACTCAGTCACTCACTCAGTCACTCACTCAGTCACTCACTCAGTCACTCACTTACTCCCTCGTCTGCCATCTGCCGGCCGTTCTCTCACCTTCGCACTGCGACTCGCGCGCGCGCTCCATAACGAGCGTCCCGAGCGAAACGACACGACGGACAGAGCACAGACCGCCGCAGCCACCATCTGCCCCGAGCGCGTCCGCCTCCGTCGTCTGTGCCTTTAGCCCGACAGAACGCAACGTCGAAAAGACGGCCACTCGGTCGCGTCTTTCGTGTGTCCCTCTCGGCCCCTTTTGCCGTCGCCCACTTCCGCGCGCAATCCGTCAGCTTCCAGTCGACGCGTAGTCGACGCACGCGCCCCACGTGTGTGACTGTGACACTGTGTCGCTCGAGCCGCACAGTCGGACCGCGCCACTTGTTCTTTGCGTCTCCCGTCCGTCGGCCTCGAGAAACGTCTCGTGGAGAGCGCGCGCGTGATGCGACGCGGAGGTCCGCCGCCACCGGACGCCCACAAGAGCGCCGTCTCGGCCGGCAACAGCGCCGCCACAACGCCGCGATCAGCTGCGCCCTCGGGCTCCCAACGCTCGCTCTCGACCGGCGCACATGGCACGATACTCATCAATCTCGACGGTACGTCTGTCGGTCCGTCTATCGATCGGTCGGTCGGTTGATCGGTCGTCGGTCTATTGCCCTATTGGTCTGCTACGTCCGACGCGCTACTTACTGACGTCTCTCCTTTTGTGATTGTGGTTCTCTCTCTGTATGTGTGTGGCTCTCTCTCTGTGTGTGTGTCTTTGGCTCTGTGTGTCTGTCTGTGTGTGTGTGTAGTGTTTATCCACCGCGCAAACATTGGGCGCGACATCAGTCCGGCCGACGACGACCTCATTGTGCTCTTCCGCCGCAACAGCAAAGAGGTGACGTCGGAGCCCGCGCACTGGAGCGCCGAGCACAGCGCCGTGTGGAACCAGCACGTGGACATCCAGACGTCGCTCCTGCGCCAGAAGAAGCCGCAGGGCGCTGCGACGACAGCAGCCGCCGAGTTTCTCAAGAAGGAGTACGAGATTGTGCTCGTGGCGGTGCGTTTTGCGTCGTCGCCTCTCTCTCTCTCTCTCTCTCTCTCTCTCTCTCTCTCTCTCTGGTCGCTCCTGTGCGCTCGTCTCGGACGTTTCGTTCTCACTTTGTCGGGTCTCTGTGTATCTCTCTCTCTCTGTCTCTGTTTGTCTCTCTGTGTCTGTGTCTTTTGTAGTTGCCGAGCCACTCGGCCGTCGCGCTCTTCTCGGTGGACTTTGCTACGCTCGTGCAGCCCAACGCACTGCCGCACGACCGCCGCAAGTTCTTCCGCGTCTCGCCGCTCAAGTGTCGGGACTTGGCGGCCACGCTCGAGTTTGAGATCACGTGGGACCTCGTGAGCTCCTCGGACAGCTCGCCCGCCACTGCCGGTGCGTCCGTCGCCGCAGTTGCGGGACTGCCGCCGTCGTCGACGCTGCCGGCCAAGAGCGGAACGACGCCCAAGGCTCAGACGCCGCGCTCGCGAGAGCGGAACAGGTCGCGTCGCGTTGCCAACGACGCTCCGTCCGTGCCGAACCGCCGCACGACGGCCAGTCTGAGTTCGGCCGGCAGCGAGAACGACGGGCTGGAAGAAGCGTCGACGCTCAATTGCAGCAACTGCCGGTCGGCAAAGCGCCGACTCGACCGCAAAGAGGTGCAAGTGCTGCAGCTCGAGTCGTTCCTGAAAGAGTCGCAGAAACGGATCGACGCCTTGGCAACGGAGAACGAAGAGCTGGTGGTTCGCGAAAAGGCCGAGACGCGCAACGCAGTGCAGCAGCGTGCATTGAATCTGCGGCTGCTACAGGAGCTTGAGACGGCTGTGCTCTTGTGCAACGAGCAGATGCATTTGCAAGACACGACGTTGCTGCCGCAGGTGGAGCTGATTGAGCGAGTCAAGAAGTTTCACGACGAAGTGGACGTGCTGCGCGGCTACGAGAGCGCGCACTCGATCGAAGCAGCCCTCAGTCCGGAGTCGCAGCCTGCCTTGGACTACCGAGCCGAGACCGAGGCAGCATTGCAGCGCAACCAGCGACTGCAGGAGCAATTAGAGTTCGTGGGTCGCTCCATGGACTACGACAGCGAGGCGGCCGAGGGCGGTACTCGCACTCATCGTGCGGCAACAGACGCGTCCGGCACTACTATCTCGTCGGTGCGTAGCGGGAGCGTCACGCTGGACTTTCGCGAGCGACCGGTTGCTCTCACGATGACGCAGCAGCTCAACAATCTCGAGCGCGAGAACTTTAAGCTGCGGGCAGAGCTTGAAGGTGCACTGGCAAACGTCGCCAGTGCTCTGAAGAAGCACTCGGGAGGCTACCCATCCGGCTTTGCATCCGGTCCATCTCTGACTGCAGAGGTCTCCGAGACAACGAGCTCGTCTAGTCGCGAAGACATTGAGGAGACCGAACATGATGATGCGGCGCTGCTCAGTCGCATCCGCGAGCAGCACGAGGTCGAAGCTGGACGCGTGGCCGCGCTGGAGTCGGAACTGGCTACGGCCAAAGGCGACGTCAAGACGCTGAAACAACAGCTCGAGTCTGCTCAGAACGGGTGCGCGCGGAAGACAGACCAAGCGCAGCCGACACAGGCGTCTGGCTTCTTGGACAAGATGTACGCTGATGTCGGCAAAGCCAAATTGGCGCTAGAGGACCGCGTCAACGAGCTGGACGAGATGTTGGCGAGTGCGACCGAAGAGAATGGTCGTCTACGCGATCAGATTGAGGAGCTTCAGGCGCAGAAGAGCGACAGCGATGGCCAAGCGACCGTGGAGGAGACCAAGACAAGTATCTGTGAACTCGAGAGGCTACTGGATGTGCGGGGCAAAGAGCTCGAGGTGAGCAAAGCAGAGGTCGCGTCACTGAAGGTACAGCTAGAAGACGCTGCACGTCGTGCTCGAGCGGGCGAGAGTACAAAGGCGGAGCTGGAGAGCGAACTCGCAGGTGTGCGGTTGTCTTTGAAGATGGCAAGGGAATCGATTTTGCAGCTCGAGAACCAGCTGGCTGTGATGTCTTGTAGCGCAGCCGGCGCAACAACGTCCACGTCATTCATATCTCGCAACTCGACTACAAGTGACGCTGTAGGTCACGACCATTTGGCCGACGTGCAAAAGCAGCTGAAGCTATCGAAGCAGGAAGTCATGCAGCTCCGTTTCCGCAGCAACCAGCTCGAGAGTGTCAATGAGCGTCTCGAAGAGACGCTGAAAGAGAAGCGCACGCTCGAAGTGAAGCTAACTGCGCTCGAAGGTCAGCTCTTTGAGCAGCGAAGCCGGACGATCAACTCGGACAACAACAGCTTCATTGCTCCCTCGTTGGACGCCAAGACGTCTGCAATGTTGGCCGAGATGCAGCGCGAGCTGGACCAGAAGTCGGCCCAGCTCATGATTGCTGAGCAGGACCTTGAGCACTTGCGCTCTCGGGTTGATGGGCGAAGCGGCGAAGGCAGCAGCGCACCTAGCAACATGGACGACGTGGCGCATCAGGTCAAGTGCTTTGAGAGCGAGATCGCGTGCTTGTGTGAGCGCAATGACGAGCAGGCTCGGCGACTGAAAAGGCTCGGGAATCGAGTGACAGTTGCTATCCGCGAGCGCGACGAGCTCGAGGCGATCGTCCAGCAAATGGTGACAGAGATGTCGTTGCTTGGCAAAGACGTGAAGTTCCCAGTCGAGACTGGCGCCAATCGCTCGGTATCGGTCTGCGAGAACGACGAGACGGAAAAAGCGCCGTCGCCAATGTCACGGCTCGCGTCGCCCTCGATTTCAGCGCAGGCCGGCAAGATCACCGACCGCTATGCAAACGCAGTCGCCTCGAGCTCGTCTCACACGACGAGCTCTTGTACGCCGACAGTATCTAGCAAGGTGGCCCAGCTCATGAAGAACTTTTCGGCCTAGTGCCGTAGTGTGGACACGTCACAGCCCGTTGCTGCGTTTGTGGCTTCGTGAGCTGTCGATGCAGCTGGAGAGCAACGGCAGTTCCGCTAGTGTTTGCTCTGCGAGAAGGGTATGAGGTCCGTCTCGCGTTATTGCGTCGGGGATCGAGCGTCGGGTGGAGCGCCCGCCCGAGGAATGTTTAATTATTTGTTGCAGTGCTGGTCAGTGGTGCAGCACTTGCTGAGTGCCGCGAAGGCATGTTATAGTCAAGTTGACGTCAAGTGCATGACCGGCATCTGTTCTATCGCGGCGTGTGGAGGAGAAGTACTGCTGACATGGCGAATACGTCGTTGGCCGCAACAACACGTCATTGAGGCTCGGCCACTTCCAGGGCTATTGTACAGCTCGCCGAGTGTTTTCTTAAGAGAGGAAGAGGTCACGTGTCAATGAAGTAGTGTCGAAACTCTTGCGTCCAGTCAGCTTTGGGTCGGGTTGACAGCGACGCCAACAGGTCCGACCAAATGTTCGGTGCAAAGAACGCGGCCATGTCATTGTTGCAGTGCGTGTCGATGGAGCCTCTGAGCCTCTGAGCGGCTGCAACACGGTAGAGCACGGGCGGTCGTGTGTCGATCTCTATGGATCGCATCGGTGCTAGACGATACCCGCGTCAACGCGGCGACTCTGGTCTTGTAAGCAGCTGACTGCGTGACGCCGGGACTGTCAAAAGCGTTGCAAACGCGTCGGGCGTGAGGTCACGCAGCAGTTATGATCTCGGGCTGCTGTTTGGCATCGTCACGCAGAAGTAACAGTCGATGTGTTTGTGGAGTCTGTCGGGAGCTCTGGACAGCGACAGCGATGGACAATACGTCGCGTGGAAGTGCCGTTCTGGACGCGGTGCTGAAGAGAAGGTCCTCGTTGCAACAGCTCTCGTCGAAGAGGGTCGTGGCAGTCGACTCACCCGCCATGTTTTCCCAGCGTGTGGGCCTCCTCACAGACGTCACTTGTTGGATATCCCCAGTACCGTCTCGAGTGCTGTGCATGGCCGTCATTCACGCGGAGCTCTCGAGCAGCTCCGACTCGAGTCGAAACCGACCTGGAAATCGGCTGGCAGTCCACTCGCTCGACGTCTGTTCACGCGAGTCTGCATGGTCCACGCACTCGCCCGTTCCGTCGCAGCGCTACTCACAGCAACCAAACAACAGCAGCAGCAGCAGCAGGAGGAGCCGTAACTCGCGTCAATAACAATGGCACTCAAAAGAGACCAAGTCATGTCATGCCGTACCAATACCACACCTTCTGGCAGTCCGTCCGTCCGTCCGTATGATCCGTTGTGGCCATTGTCTTATCCGCACACGAGCGGTCTCCACGTCCTGCACCGCTCGCTCGTTCACTCTGCCTTTGTCCGTCGAACGCACGTCTCGAGGACACCCGCGCACTATGAAAGGCGCGACGCCGTTCCCTGCGGTCCACGTGACGCCGGCCGAAGCGCATTCCTACCGCTGTCAAGTGCGCCAACTGCTCGACGAGACGCTGCGCGACTTTGACGCGCACGTCACTGCGCGCGCGAGCGGCCGCAGTCTGCTGCTGGACAAGTGGCAGTGGAAACGCCTCAAGTCGCTCGAAGGGCTCTGCAGCTATCAGGAGCGCCACCCGACGCACCCGCAGCTCACAGAGGCACTCGCCAGCCGCCGGTCGTCGTCGTCGCTGTCTCAGTCGTCGCTCGGGTCGCTGTCGAGCTACGCGTCGGCCGCGGAGCACTTTGGGCCGCCGTCAGTGCCGACGAACGCTGTGGCGATGGCGGCGTTCACTCCTGAGCTGACGCCGTCCGCGTCGTCGTCTTCGGCAGCGGTTCCGGGCGCGTCGTCGGTCGCGTCCGTCGCGGTCGAAGGGCAGCTCCCCGGGCCGCTGGACGACGTCATGTACGGCCTCGCGGCGTCCGACACGGCCGCGCTGCACCTGCGCGAGAGCTACATGCCGGACCCGGCGCTGCTCGACGCGGCGGTGCTCTGCAGCATCGACCGCCCGAGCGCGACAACGCCGTTCCAGTGCCTCGGGATCCACTGGCTCGTGCGCGGGGCGGCGGCGCGCAGCAAAGCGGGCGCTCGACGGCCGCGCGACTTCGTGGTCGTCGTCGCGTCCGGCGTCGTGCGCCACCGCGTGCCGGGCCGCGCGCACGCGCAAGCGGTCGGCTACGCGCTGCGGCAGTCGATTGAGCGGTCCGAGTGCGGGACGCTCGAGGCCCGCGGCCTCACGCGCGGGTGGCTCTCGTCGTGCGCGCTGTTCACGGCCGGCGACGGGCGGTCGTCCAGCGGCCCGTACGTCGACGTCTTTGCGCGCGCCTTTGCGGACTTCAAGGGCAGCATGCAGGACCACCAGGCAGCGTCGAAGCTGCACACGTACGTGCTCGCGGGCCTCGTGGACGCGGCGGCGTGCGGCCAGAGCAAGAAACTCGGGCGGCTGCTGGCGGCTCGAGACACGACGGCCGCTTTCGGAGCCGACCGGCCGACCGGCCGCTGTGCGATCTGCGACCGCAAGTTCGGCGTTTTGAGCCCCGCGCTGTCGTGCGACCTCTGCCGGACGCCCGTGTGCTCGCGGTGCCGCGTGGCGCGGGACCTCAGCCTCGTCAAGCGGTCCGACGCGGCTGCCGACAGCAGCAATCGCAATAGCAGTAGCAGAAGGAAGCGGCGGTCGGCCGACCACGCGCCAAGTGGGTGGCTGGAGAAGCGCTCTGTGACGCTGTGCAAGAACTGTAAGGTGAACGCGAGCCACGCGGACGCGCGCGTCGTGGCCCGGCAGGAGGCGGCCGCGTGCGACGAAGAAGAGGCGGTCGACGACGACGACGAAGCCGACGCGTCGGTGGCGTGGACCCCCGGCCGCCGATGGGACGCGTTCGGTCGGTCCAAGTCGGACGACAGCGTCACGGGCGACAGGTGGTCCGACTCGGACGAGCGCCGACAGAGCCGCTGCTCGGCGTACGAGGCGACCGCTTCCGTGCGCGGGAGCTACGACGACCGGCCGATGTTCGAAGAGCGGACGAAGACGTCCGCGGACCTCAGGCGGTCGGACAGCGGCAAGTCGTTTGCCTCGACGCTGCCCGTGGCGGACGATCAGGACCGCGAGGAGGCGGCCAGTCATCGGGAGCTGGCGCGACTCGCGGGCGCGTCTCGCCCGCCGCCGCCACCGCCGCCGCCGCATCTGTATCTGCAGCAGCAGCAGTTGTGTTACCAGCCGCGATACGGCGGCGAAGCGCCCGAGCTGAGCTGCACGTCCTTTTCACGTCAGTGTCGGTCGCAACTGTCGTCTTCGGGGACCGCGCCGGCCGACCTCATGCGGCGGATGCAGGAGCTGCAGATGAACGCCGAGTCGGTCTATCAGTTTACGAGCAAAATGAACGCGAGCACGCGGTTTCGCCACGAGCCGCTGGTCGACCGACGCTCGATTTTGTCCATCTCGGAGCTCGATTAACGGTTTAGCGATAGAAGCACTAAATAGACTGACTGACTGACTGACTGTATGTACGTATGTAGACACTGGTAGGCGGGTGCGTTACGCACGAAACATTGATACGCCTACTGAAAACGAGTGTCGCCAAGTCACCACTGCCGACGACGTCGATGCGACCAAAGCGGCGCGTCGATCTCTCTCTCTCTTAGTGGGCAATCGATTTGACGTTTGAAGACAGCAGAAGCGACGGAGGTGCTCGGCCGCGGGCAAAAAAACGCATCGGCACAACTGCGGTGTAAGAAAAGTCTTTTTTCGATCGCATCGGAGAACGTGCGAGTGAAAGTGGTTCGTGTCGCTCGCAGCTTGTACTGTTGCTCGCTCGGCTCACTTGACGCCACCGAGCGCTACAAAGTGCTTTGTTGCGAGACCGACCGGCGACACTATTCCATGCAATCGATGCAACTTCTAAACTGCGCTTCGTGTTTTGACAAAAGGTGAGACAAAGCACGTGCAAGATGCGCGACCGCTGTGTTTAAAACAGCTTGTTACTGTCCGGACGTAGGCCCGTAGACTCACTTGCGCAGGGACCGACCGACGAGTGCGTCTTTTAGCTTCATCATCTGTGCACCACTCGGCACAAAAAGGTGAGAGTCGCGTGCCGTCGCGCTCCGTAGTAAGTGTCTATTTGTTACTTGACGAGAGAAATGCCAACTACCGATCGATTGTCTACAGCAGCAGCAGCAACAGCGGCCATCACTGTGCTCGTGGGCAAAGCACAACAGTACGCCACTGCCAGTTTGGTATCGAGCCACATGCCGCAAAGCTTCAGACGCTCTGCGGTTGCGTCCCATCCCGCCGCACTTTGGCCTTTGTGCAATCGACGCGGCATGTTGACTGGCTCGGATCGGTGATGTGCAGCCATTTCGCCGCAGCGGCCAGATGAGGTGCCTGCTGATTGTGAGGAGACAAGTGGTATCGGTCGCGTTTGTTACGCCCCACGTTCGCTGTGTTCGACCCCATTGGGTCACATGTTCCAGCTGCGGTTGCTGTACCTCACGCACTTACAAGTTGTGCGCCCGCGTACGCTACTTCAGAGCATCGCCGATCGGACGTGGTGGCTCAACGACACCACTCTTTTCTATTGTTTAACACGTGCTCATGTACTGGTCTGCACTACCTCATTCAGACACATCTGAGAGCGCTAAGAACGGACGACTCGGTAGCCACCGATACGTTACCACTACGGGAAGGGTACCGGTCTTGACGCAAAACAGGGCGCTACAACGTACCATCATCCCCTTGGGGTCTTGGCTCCTCCTTCCTTCCCGTATCAGGACAGCCAGCGATAGTCACGAGAGATTCGATCGAGCTCTATCATCGCAACAACCGAATCAAAAACAGACGAAAGGGCTAATGCTGATGCCAACATTTATTCGTGCGTGGACCAGTTGTCAACGACATGATCATGACAAGCCTCTCTCGCGGTTGTAGATATTGAACAGCGCTTCGACCTCAGTGCTCTGGGACAATCCTATGAATAAGGACCTATGGTCGATGTTTTCCATACGCATTTGGTCCCATACCGCGAACGCTGTTTCCCGCGCTTCTTCATTCATCATCAACCTCTCGATCTCTTCAACGGGTAAAGTGGGGAAGATTGACTTCATCTTTCTAGCGGGTAAACCTTTGACAAGGGGCGCGATCTTCGCGCCGCCCCGCACCTTGCTGACAAGCGTCGCCCACAACCCCCCTCCCCCTCCCCTCTCTCTTCGCCGCTGCCATCCACGACTTGCGTGTCCTCCTGGAACCGAGGTCTTGCATCGTCCATTGCGGCCCCATCCATAGCTCTCGCTCCACTTGCGACGGATCGAAGACGGGCGGACGAACTCTGATCTGCGTCAGCTGCCGCTGCGGAAGCGAAGAACGCGGCGACGGCCAGTAGCACGACACGGCAGGATCGCATGGTTTGCTGTTGCTGTTGCGACGACGACGTGAGTAAGTTGATGGCGAGTGGGTAGTAGAGACCAAATTGGATTGTGGCATGACAGGAGGACGCCCACCTCGGACGTCGTTGGCTGTTCGGCGGCGCGAGCTCCGGTGGCGTCGATCGTTGAAGATTATGCAGACTTGGTCTAGTGTCCGTAATCAGCAACGTGAGAGAGCGGCAGTCGCTCGTCCACCCATACCTCAACAGTGCTGTCGCAGGCTCTCTGATGAGATGTCCGAGCGGATGCGAAAGCCAGTTCCTCCTCTTGCGAGTGCAGTAGTAGCACAGAGCCTGTCACGCTCGGCAACGGCTCTCGCAGTTGTCTCGTTTGGCCTTTTGCAGTGGTGCTCTGCCCGACGCGTTCCTTGTGAGAGAGCAACAGGCTGTCTTTATGCCTTTACGGCTTGCAAGATAGCTGGAAAGTCTCTAGCCGCTCGGGCACCTCTACCGGTGACGTGAGCTGCCTGCCCGAATCATATCGAGCAACCGGCCGCTGAGTAACCGGAGCTCGAAACAGTTCCGTCACTAGCCGGAAAAAGAGATAGTCGTCCCCGTTCCGGTTGAATTGGTGTTCCCTGACTGCGACAGCTTGGAGCTGTCGAAGCAGTGTGTGACGTAGTTCCGGTTCGGCTTGATCGACGGCTGTTTCCTCGCGCTTGTGCACCCATCGGTTTCTCTGGACCCACAGGGTGGCGAAGCCAATCGAGCACGCGATCCACCAGATTCGTGTCCAAGCCCTGCATATCTCTTCCGTCGTGTCCGGAAATAGGCGGCCGATCTCCTCTCGGACGCCCGGCGGTAGATCTGGCGCTGTTCGAGATAACACGGCTGCTTTGTACGCAAATAAGTGCGCGGGCTTGTCCGACACGTTCCTTGTCATTTCGTGCCAGTCTGCGGTACTTGCGCTTTGCGACAGCTCAAAGTTCCCGCGTGCCCATTTGTCTGTTGTTTGCGGGCGTCGGTGGCGGCGCTACGGTCGATGGTGTCGCGGCCATATGTACGATCTTATCCCTGGGCGTCGCTGGGTGCGCGAGAGCTACTGACGCAAACACTGCGGACGGGACGCGACAATTGCTGTCCTACGTATCGCTACTTTCTTTCCCTTTTCTTTCGTCGGGATGGGTCCTGCAGGCAGTTGGCGATGATCCCGACCTATCTGACCAGTCTCAAGGCCTGTCTGCGTGCACGACGTGCAGACGTCCGAGCTGTTGGCGGTCTCCCGTCTAGTGAGTGAGGAGCTTTACCGAACGAATAGACCTGCGCGTGCAAAATGGACGTCGAAGGGGTACAGATGTATAGTGTCTCGCTGACTCTTCGGCTGAACGACGGCCCACTCCGCCCGCCGTCACGTTCCCACTTACTAAAAAACTCAAGATGCAAGTGCCCTCCTACCAGTGCAGTCACGGCGTGCGCTCGTTGGCGTGAACCCAGCCTGGTTTGCTACCGTCTCTTGTAGTATCTTGTAGGGGGAGCTACGGCCTGTCAGGTGCTACTTTCGAGATCGCTACCTTCGAGATCGCTGCCTTCGAGATCGCTGCCACAGCTCTTGGCAACTCACTTTGCGAGGCCTTTTGTGTCAATGACATGGGTTGTTTCGTCAGAGTCAGACGGACGCGTGGACATAGCCATCGAGTCGGCCACTGTCCGGATGATCCGTGGACAGGCGGACGCGCATAGAATAGTTTACACCGCGTGTGTCGTGGCTCTACCACAGCGTCTGACGTTCGGCCGGCGTCTACTGATCCCTTCCACAAGTCGGCGGCAACATGAGATTAATCAAAGCCCTTTGATTAATCTCTTTTGTGGAAATGATTACGCCGAGCAAATCGCAACCCGAATCTGTCAGCGTTGCTGTCCCTTCCCGGCGCCTTGCGTGGCACTGAAGCAGACTCGGTTGCAGCTGGAGCTGATGCCCAGTAGGCTTATGACTCAGGCTGGTCCGGAACGACGTCGCTTGGATGGCTGGCGCGCAGTTGTCCGTGCCATGCCGTTGGAAGGGCACAGTTGAATCAAGTTCGATGCAGCCGTAGTTCTACATCGCCCAGGAGGCGCGTCGGACCAGTCTCTGGGAGTTGTTTCAACACTACTGCCTCTACTTGACCAGCTCATCGCCGTCGGAGGCGAGCTCACGAACTTTGCAGTGTACTGCTGCTTCCGTCTCAGAGTACTCCTCCTTTGGGTGATACGCGCTTTCGAAAGCCGCTACTTCCGTCCCTACGGATAGAAACGCTCGTCCTGTCCAGCTTTGTGTTGCTCCCCGGACTACATACGCATGCAAACAAAGCATTTGTACATGTGTGCATATCTTTGCTTCGAGTGAGCCATATTATGGCATGTGTCGCTCTCTGTGGCGTGCAGACAATCGTAGCGGAGCCATCCCGACATCATATGCTGTCAAGGCGCATGCAATAGCGTTCTCGATCCATCTCATGGCGATGAGACTCTGTACTGCTGGAGTGGCGCCACATGGTTATTCATGACGGTCACGACCTTTTGTTTCGCCCATAGCAAGAGCTCAATTCCACCGCTGGACATAACGCTGCCGGCACCGTCATGTCGTTGAGAATATGTGCTCTGTGTTTAACGCTTTTGAGCCGGAATCGGAGTTCAAGGTTCTGTTGCGAGTCGCGTGTATGTAACGGGGGATCATCCCCATACATGACCGTGACGTGAGTTGTGAAGTCAATGTGAAAGCGTTGTAGCAGACAGATCTCAGCAACATTACTCGAAGCGCGTAAGATGGAGAAGTATGAGCTTTGCAGGTATGAATCAGTAGCAGCACACTGCCCATCCCACCTCCCGGTGTTGGCCTTGCTATCAGTCAGCAAACCATGATTCATCGCTACACGCGTGCAGTGAGGGTCAGCAAGAAGGTCACATACATGCTTGCTGTTTAATCTCGCAACGAAAGGTCTCAGAAAGAAGGGTAGTGCGACTCAACTGTACATCGATACAGCTGATACAGCTCTTTTTTCGATGGAAGGAGCTATCTGTTACAGTCGACGGCGCCTCCTCTGCACGTTGCCGTGCACATGCGTTTTCGAATTACACGGTCGACGCTGGTATAAGTGTAGATCAGGTGATGCTGTTTGCAGCAGAAGCGCAGGTACTTCGTTACACCCGTCGCTTCACCGCTTAGTAGCGGACGAGCTTCTACAAACAGGATCGGGTGCACGAGCGTGGGATCAGCATATGCCCGTTCAGCTATTCGTCGCCCGTGACGCGAGCTTGTGATTGTCGCTTTCGCGAAAAGTCACTACAGTGCGACAAAATATGGATGAAGTCTACATTCCGTATCCAGATGCTCAGAGCCAGAGCCGACCGCCGATAGTACTTCGGCCAAGGTAAGGTAGAGGACCAATCCATGTAGCTCGTCCTTTGATGTAAGTGATCCATTACAGAGCGCGGACTTAAGTTTGACTGATCACGTACCCATTTCGGAAGTATGGGCTATCGACGGAAAGACGGATTGTGCGTTGTGAGATGTAATGACCACTGAGTTCCTGTAGTTGTCGTGTGTGGTGAGGCAGCTCGTTGGTGTTGATAATGTGTCGAAGAGAAGAGCAAAAGCCAAAGAAGATGACGGCTATGGTCGTCTGTTCACAAGCAACAGCAAACCTGCGATCGAAGACACGGACTTGATCGATGAGGAGGAAAAAGGTTGCGAGCTTTGTCTGCTGTTGGTCGCGACCAACAGCGTGACAATAAACTTCTTGCTTGTTGTTGTGCAAAAAGTACGGATATTGATAGAGATATGCATGTCGTACTGCCGCACCGGTGCCAGGTTGTTGCATGTTAGTCGTTGATTTCAGGTTCTCGAAGAGCGCTGACTTGGAATACGCGTATTGTTCGTGTCTTGAGTCATGCATCAATGCTCGTTGAACACAACACACGCATACTGGTGTCCATAGATCGGCAAGATCGCCACTGAGATCCTACCACCGCCACGCGTCGAGCTCATCGATCTGCAATATGACAGGGAAGGAAAGACGAAAAATGCGAAGGTGCAGACACTTCCAGTCAGCCAAAACCAACTCGTCTGAGACTGCACCTTTCCAATGATCAACTGTAGAGGTCATACGAGAAGAAAAGGTGAGTTAGACGCAAGAGCTCTGTGCACGGCGCCTGTCCAAATGGCATCGCTTCCCCCCTGGCACTTTGCCGAACTCTGGTGCATACGCAATAAGACAGAAAACCCCAGCACCGACACATCCGTCGGACTGCCGGTATAGCGGGATAGGGGAATGGTGTCCGACAAAGGATAAAAGCTACCAGTCCTACTACTCAGTTTCGAGCCTATACACATAGTTCAGTCCTACTGCTACTGCTTGTTGCGGATGTTGTGATGTCGTGGATGCGAGACCTTCGCTTCCCCCAGTGTCGAGCACTGTTGCTCACTTGCGCTGTTCGCACGCGATCGTTTGAGGCAATCACGTGCGTGCATGTGCGTGACTTACTGACATTCCGACACTCAGATGCATAAAAAGTGTTTGCCGAATAGCGCGGCATTTACATCTTGCACACTCGCCATCAGATTCTCTCTTCGGCCTGTAATGAATTAAATGTAACAGATTGGAATGCCGCCAGTGAAAACGAGCTACTTCGTGGGCCGTCGAGCAAAGAAACTGCCGTGCAATAGCATACACGTGTGTTGATGGATATCTGCACACCCGCTCTGCCTCTCCATCCACTCTTTGTGCCGGTACCCTCGCGCCTTTCGTACTGGTAGCCTCGCACCCATATCGAGACAAATTGTCAACATGAGCACTTGATGCACTGCACACTTCTAAGCACAACACATTATAAACCACATCGTACATAGAGCGCAGCTGCTCTTGTTGATATCCAGAGCAGATGCGAAGGAGGCAAAAGAGGTGCAAAGAGCTACAAAACTTGGAAAACGCAGTACGTGTTACGAACACTGGCACTCAAAAGAATCGACACTGATTCGGTGCCATGACATGCATGTTCGCCGATTCGTGTCTTGGCTGGAGCCACCCACGTATCGGCGCTTGTGGGTGCTCTTTGCGCAATAGTGTTTTCAACAACCTCACCCCACCCACCCCCTTTCTTTTTTTTTTTTTAGGGGGGACCAAAAAAAAACATTTCTTCCCCCAAGGGGGGGGGGGGGAAAAGGGGGGGGGAACCCCCCCCCCCCCCTCTTTCTTCCCCCCCCCCTCTCTTTATCTCCCTTCCCTCCCTTCCCTCCCCGACCCCCCCTGCCCGCCCGCGCGCGTGGTTTTTTTTGAGCCGCCAAAATATTCCTTCAGTGTTGTTTTCTGCCCTCTTCTTCACTGATGCACATAGAATAGAGAAAGGGAAATGGTGCATGTGCCGCGAGCACAATGCACTCCAATCAATCTCTGTATAAAATGTTCAGCCTATTTGAACAGCAATTCGTATTTGCTCTGCAGCGTCTTGACGAAGTGCCATTTGGTGTCAACACCCGGCGGTCTGCGCCCAAGCATGAGACTCGTCGGTGTCCGCGAACGAAAGTGTAGTTGCAAAAGGTATATCTAACAGTATGTGGTGAGCCGATGATGAGGTTTTAAAACGGGGCGGAATGCGTTAGTGGATCGGGTGATAGACAGTTAGTAAGGGGTATTGGAAAACGCGGTAAAAAGAGTCAGTCGGGAGTGTTGCCATGTGCTTGCTCAGAGCTATATCAGCCAATCGATGGTGAGTGTGTTGCGGCTACCGGTGTGAATGGTGTCCAAATGCTACCAAGTGTACCCCCTCCTGTAAAAGTACCCCTCGCGTCTGTCTTACTTGTCCAAACAAATGAAAACTTCCAATTTGTCTCCTGGAGACAAAACAGGACCTTTTTAGTGTCAGGCGGAGACCTCCGTCGTCGTGACGACAACGTCTGACTCTCAACCGGCAACCGCCTGAAAATCCGATAATTCCCAAGAGCTCAGTTTATCCGACGACTCGCCTGCTATGGACGTCGCACCAATAGGCAGCAGCAGCACATCGAGAGGCGCCGGCGCTTCTACCGGCTCGCAGTCGCCTCAGAACGCATCGACGAGCAACGACAGCTCGTCTGCAGACGAGACAGCGCATGCCCTGACCGCAGGTGAGCCGTCAGTGTCCCTGGCGCGCCTGCACGAGCTGGTCAAGTCGCACAAGGAGTGGGTGAAGCATATCATCTTTGACGGGGACGCGAACGTTCTGTTGAGCAACATAAAGCCGCTGGACGGCGAGGTCGCGTATGTTGCTCGTGGTCAAATGGGCCTCTTGTGTTTTGTATGAAAGTCTATTTTTAGCCTACCGCTTGGCTGACTGCTGACGTATTTGTGGCATGTTTTTTATTTGTGGTCAAATGGCTCTCTCTCTCTCTGTATGCGCACGTTTTGTCGACAGCGGTCTGGTCAAACTGTACCACAAGCGGGAAGACACAATGGCGTCTGGCACTGTGCTGCTGAACGAGCAGTACGACGTGCACCGGTACGACGTCGCAGCTGTTTGTTTTTCACATGTTGACACCGTGTCGAGCAGAGTGGAAACTGACGTTGGTCACAAACGACTAATTGTGCTGTGGGGCACTTGTGCTGCACGCTGCAGTTTCCACCCGCCACTTGTGTACGGGCGTCGGGGAGACCCGTCGGTCGAGGAAGGGGAAGGGATTGCCGTGTGCAAAGTGGTGCAAGGAGGTCGGACGCTGTTTTGCCTCATCACGTACGTCTACCCGACGTTATCGGCTCGTGCCGTTCCCCAACTGAAGGAGTTCTGCGAGACGCAATGTGAGCTGCTCATTCTACTGCTGCTGCTGCTTTGTTTGCTGTTTGTCTGCTGCTGTTGTGCTGCTGCTGCGTTGATGATGATGGGGTGAAGATGTGATGCTGGGAACTCACTTGGGGTCTGTTGGTTCTGATTGTAGTGGTGCGGCTAGGCTGAAGCAGAGCCGACGGATGTCGGTGTCAAGTGTGGGGCAGACGATAGGAGGCTGCTGCTTTGTTGTGACGCCTGTTTGACAAGACGAAGACGGAAGTGAAGCTCTGTGCGGTTTGCGAGTCGTTGTGGCTGCAGTCGGACAGGTACATACATGTGTGATGGCACTGCCCTATCGAAGTGTTGACTGGCGAACAAACAGTGCAGTTCTTGCTGAAGCAGGCGTCGCATGTAGACGAGAGGGCAGGTCAGTCGGCGTTTGTTTCTCGACTGGAACGATTGCAACGTGTTGTGAGTGCAGTGGTTTCGACAGCTCTGGACGACAATAGCACAAAACCATTGCGACAAATAGACTTGATCATGGGACCACAACATCCACGTGCAGCGTATTTGCTTTGGTGTTATTCTCTTCTGTCGTGACTGCGTAGAGCGACCTTTGCACGTCATGTTGACGGTTCCACCTGTTGTCAGTTCCAGCTTCGATCGGCCATTACTACCGCTTCGTTACTGCGGCGCGATGGAAAAATACTCAAGAACTAAAAGCTGAAAGTGGCGGCAACACCTGCGTCGAGTCATTTCAGTAGACGCTGACATACACACGTTCCAAGTGATGGAGGAGACGGCGACAGGCGCTGGTTTCAAGTGTGATATTAAGTCACGTTACGAGGCTGCACCAACTGCTGACTGGCGGCTGACCGAGCTACATTTCGCCCCAGTCAGCGTCGTCGTCGTCGTCGTCCTCAAACTGGATGTCGGCGTTGTCCAGCTCAAAATCCAACAGCTCGCCAGTGGTGCCAGCTGTCATCGTCGTCGTCGTTGTTGTTGTTGTCGTTGACGTAGTAGTCGCACCTTGGCCGAGATGCTGGGAGGATGGTAACGTATGCTGACTGCTATACGCCGACCCATGGGAGCCCGGGGCAAGATCCAACCCTCCATCGGCACTGCCAAGGCTACTCGTCATCATGCCACCATACTGTTGCTGTTGCCATTGTAGGTCAGCCTCTGCTTTAGCTCGCTCTTCAGCGGCGGCAGCTGCTTCCTCCTGCATGGCTTGAGCACGTTTTGCGGCCTCAGCACGCCGCCACTCTTCCTCTGCCCGGGCTCTCTCCTCGACACGCTGCCGTTCTTCTTCCTCCGCACGAGCTTGAGCCTCAAAAAGCTGCCGCTCTTCCTCTGCGCGAGCTTGAGCACGGGCTTGAGCCTCGAAAAGCTGCCGCTCTTCCTCTGCGCGAGCTCGAGCCTCGGCTTCCATCAACGCTTGAGCCTCAGCTTGCGCCTGAGCTAGTTCAGCAGCCGCGGCTGCTTGTGCTGCCGCATATGCCTGCGCGTCAACGTCAGCTGCCGCCGCTGCCTCTGCTTCTGCGAGAGATTGAGCCTGAGCTCGCGCTGTAGCTTCAGCTTGTGCGAGAGCTTCTGCTTCTGCACCAAACGTGCCACTGTCGATATACGTCTCGCTAGCACGTACAGCAAAAGCCGCCGCAGCGCCGCCACTCAAGATCAACTCAAGAATGTTCTCGCTCTCCAGCAATTCCTTTTTTGCAGCGTATGATGATGCAGGAGTCGTAGTCTCCTCGCCACCGCTCTGAGCGAGAAGCATCTCCTCAGCCTGCATGGAAAGCTCCAAGTTCTCAAACAAAGCAGCATTACGTGTGGGATCGGCCAGTGCCTTGGCAGCACGAGAGCTGACTGCAGCTAGGTCTTCACGCCACTTGTCCATTACCAGCTGCATCTTAGATGGGCAATAGCTGCGAGCAAAGAAGGCGGCTTCCGGGAAACGCTTCGTCTCCTTCAACACCTCAACACAATCGGTAGTTTTACCCAGCAACAACCAGCAAATGAACGCGATGTTATAGCGGCGCTTCTCGCGAGCAAGTCCAGCAAGACGAACGAGACCGTCCTTGTCTCCGCGGCTTGTGTACAAAATCAGCAGTAAGCTAAAGTCGTCGGCGCGAAGCGCACAATCCTCAGCAAGCGCCAGTTGGCAATCGTTGAGAGCGAGATCACCCAGCTGTTTCCACTTGTGCTGAGTCTCGATATCCACGTCCTTGCCGTCGTTCACCTTGTCAATCTCCTGCAGCATGATGTCACGGGCCACGTCGAGCTTTGCAAGTTGTACGGCGAGGTCAAACTTCTGGTCAGGATCAGTACTTAGCGCCAAAGCCTCCTCTTTGAAGCCCTGTGACTCCAAGAATCGAGCCACATAGTCCATCTGATCGGCCGGAATCTTTGGCAAAATGGCATTTGCACTCTCAAAGTCACGACGCACCACAGCAGTCTGATACTCCAGCATGACCAGCGAAACGGTGTAGCTCACCACATTCTTCATTTTGTCCATGAGAAACACCAAGTTCTCCCGCGGGAGGTACCCGAGGATGTACATCTTTTGCTCGAGGTGGGCAAGCGTCATGACTTCACCGCCAACGTAGTAATTGAGTCTGCCGCCAGCGTTGGTGTACAAAAAGCAATCTCCGACCCACGTGCCTGTGCCCACTTTCTCAGAGATTTCGTGCAGCAGGTCGAACGCGCCGTCAACGCCTTCCTCGGGCGTATTCGTGCCAGCAGCAAAAGCCTGTGCTACCACTTCCTTGTTGTATCGGAGCACGAAGAAGCTCGACTCGGACGCAAGCACGACGAGACTGCCGTTTTCGGACCAGAACATGTTTTTGACCACCACGTCAATCTTACGAATCAGCCGTAGCTCTTCCCAATCAAACATAGCAACCGCGTCATTGCCTTTGACGCCGATGGCACCAGTGCCCCCGAACAGGCCTTCCGCAGACAGCACGCGAGGCTTCTCACTCTTCACTTCCTTGAAATTGCGAAACAGCGTGAGCTTCGATACGCTCTCACGTATCACGTAATCACCTGTGCCAGTAGGCGACCAGCTAAAGTCCAGCGCAGCACCGAAAGCCTTGTTACGCAACTGCTGAGCCGTGTAGATAATGTACTCGCCGTCGCCGCAGACAACCACGTAGCGGCCATTGCTGTTGTGCTGTACCTTTTGCGGGTATACTTCGCAGCTCCCCAAGTCTCTCGACACGAGCGGCAATTTTTCGCCGTCTTGCAGACCCATCTCAGCCACCACGCCCTTCACGCTAGCAGTGTGGACGTCGTTGTTGCTCGTCCAAATGAGCTTTCCACTTCCACCGGCGTCCATGCTCACGACAGGCGTGTCGTGTCCTAATCTCAGCACGATCGTGCCTTCGTCGTAGCCGATCGCCAGCGTATTGGCCGACGGTAGCGCTGCAAGCGACCAGCTGCGCTCCATGCCATAGTTCAGTGTCGTCTCGGCGCGGTACGTCGTCGAGTGCCACATCCTCACAGCACCGTCTTCACAAGCCGAAATGATCAGCGGCAGCCTTGGGTGGTACATCACTGACGTCAAGTTGTTGCCATGTCCATCGAGCGTGTGGACAATAGCTTTCGTCTGGTAGTCCCACACTTTCACTGTCCGGTCATCGCTACCGGACAGCAGATACGGCTTGTCGCCACCTGGATAGTAAGCGACGCAATTGACGCCTCGTTCGTGTCCATCGAGCGAAAAGTGTGCGTGACTCGAGCCCAAGCCCCAGACCCGCACGGTCCGATCGAGGCACGCGCTCGCGAACGAGTGTGCGTCTTTCGGGTTGAACTTGACCATCATGACGTAGTGGCCGTGGCCTTCAAACACCTGCGTGCAGGCAAAGTGCTTGTCCCAGTCCCACAACTTGATCGTCATGTCGTCGGCACACGTGAGAAAGCACGACAGCGTCGGGTGCACTTCAATGTGGCGAATGTAGTCGCTGTGGGCCTCGAACGTCGTGACTTTCTCCATCGTGTTGTAGTTGAACACGCGCACTTGCATGTCGTCGGCACTAGCGACGACCCACTGCTTCCGGGCGACAAACTTGGCGTTGCGCACGGGCAGCGACGAGACTTCAAGCGTCTTGACGAGGGACTGCGTCGCGTAGTTCCAGATCATGAGCGTGCCCGAGTAGAGCGCCGAGAGCACCCAGGGCTCGGTCGGGTGGAGGTCCACGCTCTTGACCCGCTCGGACCGGGACGAGAGCTTGCGCTTGATGTCGAGACGGAGCGGCTACAGAGAGAGGCAGCAGCAGCAGCACAACAGCCAGAACAGAGCACAACGACCAGAACAGAGCAGGCGGACAGACAGAGCACACGGACAGACAGAGCACATGAACAGTCAGTGAGTGAGTCAGAGGGTCAGCCGCCAGAGGAGGAGGCGGCGGCGGACGCAGCGGATCTTTCGCACCATTTGGAGCTGCTGGGGATGTCGTTTGGCGGACGGCGGGCGGTGGCGCGACGGTGGCAGTCGCGGATTGGTTGATAGTCGGGGGGTTGTTGCGGCTGAGTTATAGCCAATGAAGGGATGGCGTTGCGTGCGACCGGCTTTTGTTTCAGCCAGTAGAAAGAAGCGCGCGGTGTGCAGGGGAATAGTGAGTGGGGGGGGGGTACTCGTGTTTTGCTCACGCAAAAGAAAGTCAGTCGCGTACTGTATGTGGGATGAGGATTAGGCCGCTCGAACTTAGGACCACGACCTGTTGGTTGTTGCAATTGAAGTATTAGAGGAACGACGACCCTCGTGGTCTTGTGTTGACGGGACACGGGACGCAACAGCCGCTGGGTTCTGCTCGGGACGTAACGATGTACAGTTATATAATATCGCGCACGTTTCAGATCACTAGATTGCGAGTGAAGAAGGTGGTCGACAGACACGCGTCGAGACGGTGCTATCAGCTGCTCAGCAGAGCATCGAGATTCTCGTACTGCGCAGACACTACGTCCGATATACCACTGAAGAGCATTGCGCGGGTGTCGACGCTATTCACAAGGCTGTAAGCAATCGTAGCCACCAGCATCCAGCCGTTTAATGGCATAGATGGGTGAGCTTCCTCATCATAATAGCATTGCACAGCTCGGCATTGTTCGCGAGCAGCTACCTCAGTAGCACCTCGAGAATACATCGATGTCAGTCGATATTGCCGCGTATGAATCACCCGGATTGAGGTGCACGACCATTTGAAGCAAAGACCACATGGGCCTACTGTAGCACGACACTTGCTGCCTCCTCGTCGTACCATATTATCTTGATGGTGGAAACACCGAGCAACCGTCTTTAGAATCGTCACATATGGGAAGTCGACCCTATCCAGAATCCTGCCAAAGCTAGCCTCTTGACGACGAGATCGAGCTATCGCGTCAGACCATAGACGCAATAGAACGCTAGACCTTCGGCAATGTTTGCCAGACACGTTATGTATTCGTATCAACAGCCCGTCATGACCGGTGGTCCAGCTGATCGATGGGCATTCCTTTCATTGTAAGTAAACGACCAACGACTTTTCCATGGAAATGGATAAGCGTCTCGCCACTGTGTGATTACCGAACGGCGGAAATGACATGAGGTGGTTAGATCGACAGCGTCTCCGGCATTCAGACTTGGCAACCGGACGCGCACGATCGGTGAGGACGTTCTGAGTCATGGGTACATACATCACTGTCGGCAACGAAAGCCAATGACCCGGCCATCCCGTCCAACAGCACCTGCAGGCTTACCGCATGGACCATCCTAGAAAAGCACGAAGCGTGCCGTAACAAGACTGACTTCATGTTCACACTGCAGCTAAGCTGGACGAAGTTCCTTAGCATCACTTTCGAGTTGTGTCTTGAGCCGATCAATCGTTCGTATGACGCTTACAAAGACGCAGTCATCGACATCACAAGCGTAGTCGTTGTTCCTAGACTGTCGCTTTTGTTAAGATCGCAACAAGAGCTTCTCACTAGAATTTCGATGCATTTCTCTTCAGCTCTTTCTCTACTACCTCTATAAATGCCGATTAAATTCGCAAGACACAAGACTTGCTAGGTCTTATCCCCTACTTTTACACTTGCTGTATGTGAATTCATATACGTACTGCATTCCTTACACGTGTTTCCTGCCTGTACATATCCTTCCCAGGCGCGACGCGACACGTTAGTATGCCTATACCAGGTGCAATTGAGCACACCACACGACTCTCAAGCCTTCGCGGATTCCAGCGGTCTTGCCTTCGTCACACACTATCAGCGCTGCAATCCCTGACGTGCTGCCAAAACTCGTCAACCGCGTCCACACCCAATAAGCACGTATTATACGAATCGTCTATCGTGTACTTCCAGACTGATGTGGAGGCACTAATGGAAGGATCAATTTCTAGGCGCGTCAAGATGGACTTGTCTTACCTGACGCTACACCGGCATATAGTGACTAGAGGCTTATCAGACGTACGCACAAATTCTGTGAGCAGAGCGCATGCGGCTGATTGATGTTGAAACAAATAGAAAGACAAACATGATTCTAAGCGATAGGTAGCTCTACCGCAAGTAAACAACAAGATGCAATACCATGCAGCTAGCGCAAAAACCATACAATGGACACGTGCAGTTCAGTCGGCGATCACCAATTGTCGAAGCCCAATGCCGCCACTCGAATTGCGAATTTTCGATGACAATTCTAACCACTAGCTGGAGGTCTTGACGGCGATAGCACCGACCCGATTGATTTGAGATGATACAGAAATACTGCGCATCTTAGTCAATTCGCGTATCGCAAAAGATCTTCTCGCAGCGACTTGCTCGGAAAAACGGTCGATCTCGTTGTTCGAAGTACAGGCGGCGCATTAGCTAATCAGTACGATCAAAAGGTGTAATACGCAACTATCAGCACGCTATATCGTACACTTGATCGACAGTTACCACAAATATTGCAAAGTAAGCCCACGTCGATTATTACTTCGACCTTTATACATAAAGGGACAACACACAGCGCGGAAGAGGCACGTTATGCTTACACTCATGGCAGTTAAGTAACGTGCTGCAAGTATTCATGAACACCAGTTGCAGGAAAGAAGCGCATGCACCAACAAGAATGAGCTTGGAAGGGAATAGAAACCTACTGAACATTGTTGATTACAAATTTACATCGATTGTCTAGATTATCGAAATCAAACTACCATTCTATGCACTTTTCATGTGATGAGTCTTGAATACGCCGAAGGTTATCGATTACATCACTACCAACCCGTATCAAATTGCACGCACTGCCGCAACCATATGCCCCTTCTAGTCTTTCGTCAGACGTTGTCTCGGTGGGAAGTCAAATTACAAAATTCGCGTACAGGTCGTTCGGAAAACGGTATGTTTACCTTTTATTTATGTCAGGAAGCCAGATCAGCTATATTATGCAAAGCTAAGATAAATTGACGCCACGGACGAAGTTATGTCCAGTTAGGTCACAACTACGTCACCTGTCAAGTCATTTACCGAGTTAGACCTGGAATCGAGCGGTGAGAGCGATCACAAGTAAGAATCGCACTTGGAGTAGGCAGGGTGCATGATGTTCGTAGCACACCACACAATGGATTAGTCGGCACTGAGATATTACACTATGCTCATGTCCAAGATGCAGTTCATCTTACAGATGACTCGATAAGTCACCTGGAAGATGAACTGCAGTTTAGACATCTTGTTTATAGTCCAAAGCAGCCACAGAAACATAGAATAGCTTGCGCGACTTGGCCACCCACATCAGCAGCCATCACATCAATGCAAGTTACAGCGATCACTGCAGGCAAGAATCCTTGCTTTCCTACCTATTGCTAGTTTGTACCGAAACGACACGTATCCAGTGCAAAAAGCAAGCCAACGAGAATTCTGCGAACGTGGCCCATCAGCATACAACATTGGACGAAAAAACGTCGTCGTAGAACTGCGGCATGAACCGAGATAGCTAAGATAGGCGCACTTGTTTGATATGCAAATGACAGTAACAAAGGTCTCTTGACGTCACCTTTTAACGAGGATAAACAACGTACCTAACGTTGAACATTGCGGGTTCAATGCACTTGCACTTCATCTGTGAAGCATAAGAGCAACAACGAAAGTACTAAGATAGGTGATCACTTCGCGTACAGGTCTTCTGCGTTCCTGTAAGCAAAACAGCGCATCCGAAAAGTAGTGCTCAGTCGCAGCGCTGTTGTGTTTGACGCTCTTGATGATGACAGAAAGCGAGATCATATCAGTAATAAGCAGATGCGACACATCACTATGTGAGCCTAGTCCAGCAAAGGTGAAGACAAACTGTTCAGCATCGTCAGTGTCATCACACTGGCGATTCTGTCTTCCGAAAACCTCAATCTTGTATAATCTCGCCGTTTCGAACATTGATACAGCCACTCTTGTGCGAAGATCCACTTATCTATTGCAACTGACCTTCTAAGGATCCCAAAGGTTTTACCTGGTCGTGCAGATGGTCAATTGATTCTAAATGGTCCTCGTCATGCACAGACCGCACTCCCAACTGATTTAATGGAGACTGGTCAAAGGCCCGCGATGAAGCACGATTTGATCGAGATCTTCGCTGTGAACTTTCATGATGCGCGAATGTTTTCGTGGACCCCCTACCATACGACGGAATACAAGATCTACCTGTGGAGCTTGCAGTTGGCTTTGGACATCAACACGAAAGTGCTTGAGAGGTGCCACTTTATGAAGCCTTTGGCGACCTAAAAATCTCATGCGCTAGCATGGCAGACTTTACGTGTGTGTCAACGCCTTGGTAAGACGATAAAAGCTACTTATTGCAACATTTGATTCGCAAACGATCCTCTCTTTACCTCAGCCAATGGACTGCTCGCAACAGGTATAGGGCACATACACCGCCGGAGTAGCTTCGACGTCGTCGTACTCGTATTTTCAATGGTGAACTACGAGTCGTTCAATAATGTGCAACTATCTCTTTAGTAGCACGTGTACACCTTTGCGGCACAGACCACCGTGCTACGAAGATATATGCGCCGGTCATTGGTATGCGCTACTACGAGCTTTTCCTGATCCTGTAGCCGAGTCCACCTCAGTCTCTGTGAACACACTTGTACACCCTTCAATTACAGGCGAATGAACTCGCTTATTGCATCTAACAGCTGATCCGCTTGTAATGCATCCGGGCTTCCACATATATGTTCGAGTCGGCTGTACGTGTCTATGACTAGACGCAAACGCCCTTCTCGATACGCAAATAGAGCACGAAATGGCTGTCTAGACCTTGCACTTCTGAGTGGTCTGTGTAACACGTACTCGTACTTGAATGAGACTCGACAAGGACTGACCACCTCTTTCAGTAGTGGATGGGACGAAATGTATTGTGCCCCATGAGTAGTAGCCTTGCTCCTCCATCTAGATGCGAATGGGCCTACATGCACCGTCACTTGGTTGAAGTCCTCCCGTCGAGGCCTTCAAATCCGACATGCTGTACACAGCAAAATCGGTCTCCGCGTACACGCTCCTTTGTTCATCACTGTTAGCTACTCGTTGCTATGTGCAAGCTTACCGCTGATACGACTGATCGAGGCACACAAAAAGAACTGCCACGTGCGATCCTGCGGTCGCAATACGTATCCTCTTCTGCGGGCTGAGTACCCGACTTGTGCGTTGTGACAGTCGTTTGTGACATTACATGTCACGACTACTATGGCCAGCATACGACTGCATGCATACGTAGTGGGATCCATAAAACATGTTGCACTCATCACGTCGCCCTCGCAGGCTGAAGTACCAGACGGACTACTGAGTCCCGCAATCGATTCCACATAATAGGACAGAGCCTCAGGACAAGCAGTGGAGCGACCTGCGACAAGTGGCGCTATTTCCCACGCTCATCAAGTTACGAGGAGCATCGACTTTCAAGAGGTCAGGACGGAGCAGAAACCACCGTAACCTCTCTCGGGTAGTACGCGCTTTGCTCACACCTCTGTATTTCGAATAGACGTGTTTAACAAAATAGGGTCGACGATTTCTTACGAGCTCGTAAAATAGAGCCTACAACTTGTAATCAGCCGAGAAAGCGCGCGCGTTGTCCCGATATTTTCGCTTCTTGTACACTCCTACTTAGCAATACGAAAAGAGTCACTTTTTCCGCTGATCGCCACAAAGACCCAATTTCGACGAAAATGGACCCCTCGGAAGCCGCCCCGCGCCGCTCCAAGCGGGACCACCAGCCCAGCGCTAAGGCCGCCGCCTTCTCGACCTCAGAGACACTCGCGCAGGCGCCAGTCAGTGCCCCCCGTCGCGTACAGCGCCGACGCGCTCCCCCCACTGCACCGCCAGCACTGCCTTTGCCGTCGACAGGGACCTCGTCGGCGTCTCGTCCCGTGCCAATTGTCCCATTTGTCGATCCCTTTGGACCCACTGAACCACAGTGTCGAAGGTTTCGAACGGCCTCGTATACCTCAGGCACCTCGGGTGTATACCAGCGAGGGGTACACTTGACGTACCCCAGTGGTAACCCTCGCCAGAACGGCAAAGTGCTGGGGAGGTACTCGAGTCGTGACTGTGCCGTACTGTGTGAAGTAATCCTAAGCCAGCTGAAAACACAGACACTGGCGCTGACCGTGTTGGATGAGCCCAAGTCGCCAGGTGAGCAACAAATGCCAGATGTATACGTATACATGCCTCGATAAATGTACTGCTTTAAAGAGGCCAAGGAGGTTCTTGAGTGGCACTCACAAGGTTAATGCTGTGCCTTATGTGTATGTTGTGCTCTTGCTGCTCGTGGCTCACTGTGTGTGGCAGCATGTATCCGATGGGGTGCCGTGGCCGAGACATTGAAGACGACGCACGGGCTTTGGATACCGCCTCAAGAGTGTCAATTGGTGTGGAAGTTCTTGGCGTACGGGCAAGTCGCCGAGTCGAAAGCCGGAACGGAGCTGCTGCCGGATTCCGATGCGGAAGAGTTTGGCCAAAGTCCGGGGCAAATCAATGCCCGACTCGCTACTAACAGAGCAACAGCTGCCGAGTCAAAGCTGAGGGCAGGCGAAGCTGGGGCACAAGACGGGACAAAGGTGGACAAATGGAACGCTCTGGCAGGAGACGACACGGCAGGAAAGAGCAGTGAGAATCGACCATTGAAGAACGTTCATATCGAAGCAAAGTCAACAACGCAGCGCATCACGTGCGAAGCATGTGCGCAGCAAAAGGACAAATCGACTACTATGAGGTTGTATCCAACCTACTCGCTACCTACGGGGGCACCAGATGCCTGGTATCGTCCGTTTGGTCCGAAAGACGCGCTGCCGCTGACTTTTGTGGCATCGAGGTTTCTTCGGCGAAAGCCAACGCCGCCTGCAGCCCCGTCACGGATAGAGCAGGTGACAAAACTGCCAGGTCCAAGCGCTACCGGAACGGCAGAGCTGAAGCGGAACCAAGCAGACGATAAGGTCGAAGCAGCCAAAAAAGCGAAGCTTGTTGCGTAAGCAGTCACAACTTTTGCTCTGTTTTACCAGCCAGTTGATGACAGGCGTGTATTCACGTATAGCAGTGATGCGTGCCCTCAGGCACCCGATTGCTCGTGGAAGGTCATCGAATGTCGAGGGCATTTGCCTGTCATCTCAGCGCATCTGGAAAAGCAAACGCCGGGGTGTGACAAATGCACAAGTTCATTGGCCACCGAATGTTATTGACCTTGCCGGGCAGAGCGTTCTTGGCAAGGCTTCTACCGCTTTGGCAGCCTATGACGCTATCGCTTGGCTATAGCGCCCCTTCCACACAATCTAGCTGCAATCACCTCAATCACAGCTGACGTCTATGGGTATTTGCTTCGAGCCAGGCATCACTTTGTTGACCATGTCCTGCAAATAGCTTGCCGAAGTCAATGTGCCCGTAAAACCACTAAAGGTGGTGCAGCAACTGTTCTCAGCATTCACAACGAGATCACGTGTTAACACGGATAGTGATACGGGAACAATGGTGATGAGCTGTATCAGTTGGGAAAAAGTCATGACGTCGCTCAGGTTCTGCCGGAAACAGCATCTCGATGTCTTGAATGGACTGGAATGTGAGGATCACATGTAGTAGTCAATGTGAAGGCCGGAAGATGCCAGTCAGAAATCTGCAGTCGCAGAGCAAGAGTCAACTATTGAACAAGTTGGCTCGATCCAACGATGTATCGTGCGAGGAACCTCATGATCGTGCCAAGGAGAAACAAGCGATAAGTTGGGTCGACGATCTGGAGAGTAATTCTCGAATGGCGGCTGTAGCTGATCGATCACGCATGTGTAGAGCAACGTGTCCAGGACCAGAGCAAGCATCCGGGGTGCGAGAATGGGGTTGTACAATCAACTTTACGTTAGTCAAGCATTGCCAGTATCCGTCGATCCCTCCAGACACTAGTTCGCTGTAACGTGATGACCATGAATTCACGAATTCGATCGTAACAGCTCGTGTCTACTCTTTGGTGCTGCCAAGTCATCACGTGTCATTCTATACGTGGTAATGTGCTGTAACGCAATAAATGTGGGTCGAGAATGCTACAGCACTTTTGCCAAAAGAAAATCCCACCGAATGCCTGCAATGGAATTACAATGCAGTTGATGCTCCGAATCGACATAGGGCGGTACGGTGATGTTTCTGTTGCAAAGTCGATTCAATGTGCTTCCGCTATTGACCTGAATGCCCTTGACAAGCAACAAAAGATCAAAGGCGGGGGAAAACCACTCTGGCAATGGTCTACTGTAGCATTGTCGGATCTGCAGTCAATGATGTTCTTACCACGTGGTAATGTATGCGTGCCAGCTGCAGTGCTGAGTAACAACTAAACGATCGGTCGTTGCACTGTCACACTATCAGCTGCAATAACTAGCGAAACCAGAGATGACTGCGAATCTCTGAGCAGGGCATTGCTAGTCGCAATCGTTCCTAAAACGTACCTCAAATGTCAACATCGACAGCAAACAGCTGACTTGCGCTGTCAACATACTCTGCGGCTTCGCTTCATCGGATATGGAAGAAACGATGCACCGTCGACAGTACACGATCTTGCCAGCATTATGATGTCTTTGTGCAGCGTTTTCGCATCTGAGGGCGAAAGTCGTTGCCGTGTGCACACATTTTGCAGTGAAAGCGCTGCTACTGCTATCCATAGCTTATCAGATACATTATAAAAGATCTTCACGACGTGTGAAGAAGCTCCGTCATACGAGACCGATCTCGCGTACGTGTGGCACATCTACGTATTGCTGCATTGATGTTATTTCAAGTCTGTTGGCCATCCGCTTCTTGTGCAGACGCAGACGACTTTCTATCATGTCGCAATGCGCTTGTCATCTCACGATTGCAGCGGCAATCGATGAGGCCAAATCGATGAATGGTGCGCATGTCACGTGTTTGCATCCTTCGCCTCATTTGCTACAGTAGATCTGCACCTTTCTGGACCTCTTCGTCGCGTCTTCAGGACCAACACATGCTCCCGGCATGCATCAAGTATGGCCCGACGACACCAGTTGGCCGCTGTCAAGGAGCTACAACGCGAAAAAGCAATGCGAGCTACGCATTTGAGTCCTTGAACACGATGCACGCAGACGAGTGCGCTGAACAGATCCAAAACCGGTGTCTGACTTTCCACGCTGTCAGTTGCCAGTGTATGTCGATGCAGTCATCCAGAAACGCTGCACATGAGAACTTGGACCCACGCAACAGTCACGATCGGGATGTCCAGAGCTGTTTAGACCGCATTCGCAGAGATGTCAAAGCGTCTCATTCAGTCACGTTCGCACCGAGGCGAGTGGGTTGAGCGACTCGGTGGTCTCGAGCGTGAGTTTGTAAATCGACTCGGCCACCATGCGCAGCTCCACCATTTGCGACCAGATTTGTTCGCGGTGCTCACGGTCCGACGACAACATGATCTTGTCAGATTCTGACGACAATTCTGTCTGAAGCGTCTTCGCTGGTGGTGCACCGCAAACCGGTTCGACTGGTCGATCGGCAGCTGGTGCCCTCACAAGAAGTAGAGACTTTGCTTCTGCTGGTCGTGTTGAGGTAGTTGCACTGAGACCGTTTGTTGAGTCGGTAGTAGCGAAGATCGGGAGACGTCCGTGTGAATGGTCAGCACAGCTTTTTTTCATACGCAACAGTCGGGACTGGACTTCAGCCCGTGCGACGTCCACGGACGCAAGGCGGTCAACTCGCAGCACACACCGCTTGCAAATCAGCACGTTCTTCTGTCGGAGCCACAGCTTGGAATTCACTTCTTTCAGAGTGCGTGAAACTCGACAGCGCGAACAAGTGAGCCGACAGCATAGGGAACACGGAAGGGCACCACTGAGCAGCTTACCAAGTCGTTGCGCACAAGTGCCACAGCTACTTGACGATTCTGCCGACAATGGCTCAAGATGATCAGGAGCACGACCCGTACTTCCACTGTCTGCATTGTCACGATTCCTTCTGGAACAGCTAATGCTGCCACTCACGTGCGAGCGCTGACTAGATTGCCGAGTCAACCTCCGTCCTTGATCTCCATTCGGTCGCTGACGAAAGCACCACATGAGCTTCTTGAGGTTGGCGCACTCGACTGCGTTCCAGGAGCTCATGAACCCAGTTGAAGCTGCTGCAAGCGCCACCGAATACAGGAGCTTCCCGTGAGCCTCGACATACCCCTTGACATACACGTCAACCTTGGAGCGTCGACTGCCCAGACCTTCTGGGACTTCTCGGAAGATGGAGCAGCTCGAGATGCGACCGCGTGTGAGGTCCATGCCCGACTGAGGTGCCACCGTCCGATACTGAGGCAGGTCCACGGAGTGGAGAAGCTGATAGCCAATGCGCTCGCCATTCGATCGCGTCGTGATTCCCGTGCCTTCGACAACGACCAAGTCGCGGGGTTGAACGATGCCATGCAGGGCAGAGGGAGGGCCTTTGACAAACCATTTTATCCCGAGGAACCGAAATGGGTCGGCAGCGCACGGAGCGTCAATGCACGCCAGCACTGCGCCATTGACCAGTTTGTTCCCAACGACAGTCGCTTTGAGCAGCATGTCGTGTGCATCGGGGGAGGCGACGCCGTACATGACATCTTCCAGAGTGCCGCCTTCGATCCAACCAGTGGTAACGAGCAGCTTTGGCTCTGTCCAGTCGGCACTTCGAAACGCCGTGGACACTCGATCCATGAGACTCACTCGAGGACAGAGTGTCGGGTGGCGCTCCTTGTGCACTGTAATGTGACCTCTGCCCTTGACAACTTTCCATCGACGTCGACTCATGCGTCGTTGTCGGGGATCGGCAGAGTAAATGTCGTAGTCCCGCAACGTGTTGGAAAGCAATCGAGTCGCGAGCACGCGGTACGTTTCGCGCTGCTCCGTCGAGAGCTCAACAGGTGGCAAAGCGTTTGTCGCCCAAGTCGTGGGGCAAAAGCCGTCATTCGCATCACTCGCTTGCCGGGTCATGACCGCGTTGACGTATGTACAAGACAAGCAAATGCAAAGTGGGAAGTGGTGTGGACAGTGGATGACCGGAGTATCGACGTGTCGATCTATGAGGTCGACAGAGTCGCAAGTGTGCCTAAGCTTCGACGAAGTGAGACATACCGGCCGAGTCAGCGCAGCCCTACAGTCACTTGAGACCATCGTGCGAGGTCGAGATTCGGGCAGCGCTGGCTCGGCTTCTTTTGCACCGAAGCGGTCGTCTACGCTCGGCTCACTCTAGACAGTGCTACGTTCACGTGACGACCCGTTCTGAATTTCCCATCACATGTGTTTCGCGGTCACTCTGTTTCCTTCCCGGCGACTGAACCACACTGGACAACGACTGCAACGCTGCGCTCGGTGCTCGAGGCAAGATCAGCACACAGTTGAAGCCCTATCGGCTCTTAGCAGACTACATCGTGGACAACACTACTTCAGGGCATAGACGGTTGGGCAAGCCGCTTCCATCATACTGGATCAGTTTGGGGCAAGCGTCCTGACTCGTCAGACACTGCAGTCATTTGACCTGAGGTTCTCTCAACGACAAATGCTTGCGCTTCATCAAATCTAGGCTGGCGTGGTGTACAAGCTTCTTCCAGCGTCTAAAGACATCCAGCCTCCATACAATGCCAGGCATGTTCGTACTAAACCACACGAAGTCGTCGATGGGCCACAATTGACAGCGCTAGAGGAGCTCAGAAGAACGTAATGACGATGTTTGAACAGCATGAGGACTGCTGGACTTTGTGCCCCACAAGTATCATCATACAAAAGTACACGTCAACAGTTGGTCTCGCCTGCAACCCCGTGAAGCTCTTGCAGCTGGACACGATTCCTCGCGCCGGTGAGCCTTCAACAACGGGCTTTATGAACGAATGGTAGTCTTGCTCTGTACATGACTCTCGCTCGGATCACGACAGACGCAGGAAGACTAACGTCCTGCGTGCAACAATTGACGAGACGTTGCTTTCGATTACACTGCATGCGTCAGTGGCTGGGCACATGTGTGCTCTGTCGCCCTTCTGTGCTGCTATAGCCGCTTGTAGGACGCAGCTTGCAAGGAGCAACGATCGCGTGGACAAGTCGGAAGGTCAGGCTGATGGTTTGAACGCTTAGGTAGCAATTTAGTTTACATCGAGTTGGTGTGTCAGTTAGCACCAGAAATAGCAGCGCTGCTATCGAATGCATGATCGAACGCGTCAAACGTAGCGTCTTCACGCCCATCCTGCAGTCGAGCACAGATGCGGTGCGCTGTTCACGTTGTCATGTGCTATGGAGGACATGCAGATGTGAAGCGGAGTGTTTAGCAGTAGTTTGGCACCTTACGCAGAAGAATACTGTGTAAAGTGCGTCTAGTGGCTGTCGCTCGCACATCTGGACTTTGCCTAGTACCTTCGTGACCTGCTTCAGCTGCCGTGAAGACCGCTTCCGGTGTCGTTCAAACATGCGTGGTCGCTTTATGCCCCGTTGCTCGTAGCCAGTGGACACGCCATTGAAAGACTACAAATCACGAGGTGGGCTACTGAACTGAAGCCAGAGCAGTAAGCAGACGTGCCATTGCTTTCCGTGGCGTCATTCAATCAGTTCTTACATGGTCGAGCGAGCGTTAGTGTCGATTGAAACGCGACTGCTGTATTTCTGCTGTCGCTCCAGCGTTAATAGGGTAACGTCCTTTGCGTCAATGCGGTCGCTTAAAGTGGCAGATGTGTGATACACGATGCGTTTCAGAGTAAGCTGTGGATCGAACTCTCCGCGGTCATCGTGCAATCTCCCTTAGACGTGGCGCACTGATTGTGATGGCCTCAATGCAGCCTCGTTTGTCCTACCGCTCTATCTTTTGAGCAACATGAGAAGAAGGCCAATGCGCAGTTAACATCAAACCACCGCAGTGTATCGTGTGGAAACGATACGTTCGTTCAGTGGATTGTCGAGCGAAACGGTGTCTTGACCAGCTACAAAGTTTATATAGTATAGATTAGGGGTCAACGCGGCCGACGGGGCGGGATAACTACTGCAACAGCTTCCAACACAGCTCTTGGCTCACCTACACGCCTTAACGGACTACCAGGTATGGGTCTGCTACCGGATTGCCACCCATCAGTTACATCTATACGGTCCGGGCTGAGCACAAGACTCAACCTGCACACGTTATGTGACTTGCCGCGGACGGCATGCAGGAACTATTCATATTCTCTGGGACTGCGAGGGGGCAGCCAAGTGTTGGGCGTATATTGTGGCTCATCGGACCCGTTTGGATGTCAAGCCCGCGCAAATATTTGCGTACAAAGCAGCAGTGTCATCTCGAACAGCACCAGACCTACCGCCGGGCGTCCGAGAGGAGATCGGCCGCCTATTTCCGGACACGACGGAAGAGATATGCAGGGCTTGGACACGAATCTGGTGGATAGCGTGCTCGATCTGCTTCGCCACCCTATGGGGTACAGAGGAACCGGTGGGTGCACAAGCACGAGGAAACAACAGTCGATCAAGCCGAATCCGAAAAACGTCACGCACTGCTTCGACAGCTTCAAGCTGTCGCGGTCAGGGAACACCAATTCAACCGGGACGGGGACGACTGTATATCTTTCCGGCTAGCGACGGAACTGTTTCGGGCTCCGGTTAGTCAGCGGCCGGTTACTCGATATGAACCTGGACGGCAGCTCACGTCACCGGTAGGGGTGCTCGAGCGGCTGGAGACTTTTCAGCTATCTTGTAAACCGTAAAGGCAATTAGACAGCCTGTTACTCTCTCTAGTATAGATTGGAAAGTGAGGTACAAATGAAAATACTTCGGGAGATCTAAAGTGACCGTATTACAATGTTTCTAGCCACATCTTGTCGAAAGAAGCGACACACTCCCGAAACACAAACGCTCGTTCAGTATATCGAATGCTCGAATGCACCGACGCTGCATTCGAGTACGGGATATCGGGTGCGCATTGTATCCTCTACACCGATTTGATAGAGAACACTGGCTGAGTGAAAAAAAGACATGGAAGAAACCGCACTCGTCGTTTGACTTTTCCGGAAAAATATTGAGCATTGTGAGTTTCTCAATGTTCGCCTCGAGCACTAAGATCCACAAAGAAAAATACAAGAGCGCACCAGTCACGTGCTTGACTGCAACGGGCGTGAAGTACTCCTGCTACGAACAACACTGCCGCTTAATTTTAATTAGTCCTTCGTCGGGGCTCATGGAGGTACTGGTTCAATCGACAATAGCTGTAGCACTTGGACTTCCACTGGTCAATCGCTGCTCTTGAATACCGGAATATCAGGGTTTTGCTGGTCGCTAATCGTTCCTCAATATACCTCACTTTTACTACTTGATACCGGAATATGGGGTGTGAGAAAGACTTTATGTCGGTGTGGATGGATCCCAGTCGCTGGGCTGCAGGTCATGCTCCAATTTTGCCCCGCAGTAGCCCCAATATGCGATGAAAGAGTACGCATTTCCTGTGTATGCGTTTTGCTTTGATCTCGCTGTACAGTTTCTTGCATCGCATCAAAGCGCTGAGTATACTGTCGCATTGTAATCAGTCCGTTGTGTATATTGTACGATATGAGGGCGATCGAGTGGAAGACAAACAATGTACTTCTTTTAACGTTTTTTACGCAATTCCTGATCCCTCGTATACTCGTCACACTATTTCGACACGAATCGGGCTTAAGCGCGTGTGAACAAGAGAATCGCCATACTGGATCAAGCGTATCTTGCATTATGTGTTGTATCGGCTGAGCTAGCATTTGCGGAATCATGACCGTTTGTATTCACGGCTTGGTCCAACCAGACCACGCTTGGATTGCAAGCAGGAAGTCGGTGCGTAGCAATAAAAGCTTCTAGTCATAAGGTTGAGGGCTGTCGTGCCACCAAAATGTGATGCAGCTGGAGACCTTAACCCGCGTAGCTCCTGGCACTTGTACGAATGACCAGTGTCTCGATACCAAGTGGTGTCTAGCGAACTCAAAGGTGGTGTAGACGGACGCGATGATCGCTTTCAATCGTCGATTGCATCGCTAGTCCCAAGGCCGTCCAGGCAAATGGCTGCTTTCATTGCACCATCAACGTGAGCCAGTCAAGTGCTGAGTGCGCCACGCCAATTAGTCATTTGTCGAAGCACCTTCGCTGTCGCAAATGAACATCCTCTGACCGATCTTCGTCAACTTGATGAAAAGAGATTGTGTGCTTTACGTGAACAGCAAAACTGCACACAACAGACGCTAGCAATTTTGCGTTGATGCCGTACGGCGGCTGGAGTTTACTGTCGGTATGGTACCGCACTCAAATGGTTTTGGACCAAGAATGGCCGTCCCTCCGCAACTACCACCTAAAGACACAAAGAACTGCCGTGGTCGGCGTCCCGTCACTACCGAGTACGTTTGTAAGGGTAGCACGCTTACCACGTCAAGCGAGCGAGCGCACAGCTTCAATCTTTGCACGAAAGTCTCGATATTCAGGGTATGATGTGGCTCTCTTCTGCTCCTTTCTTGCAGTTTCTACGTGCAATACAGAAGAGCAAAGAGATCTTGCCATGGACCACATAAAGTGGAAGTATTGCTAAATGTCTGCTGCATATCGCCACGCCAGAACGATCGCAACACAGCATGTTGGTACTAGACCAGTTGCAGTCGCACTGCATCGTCCAAATAAGACTTGAGTTCTAGATGGAGTGAGCAAGTGCATCGTGAGATTAGCACGTGGTGAGAAATGATTATCCGCTCTCCGCGGTGCGTGCTCGGCGACATCTCGATTGCTACAGCTACTTCGAGATCGAGTCACAGTGACGCGCCCGTGTTTGGTAAATTTGACAATCAACAAGCAGCGAGCGCATACACCATTCCTATCTGCCTGATAATCCACAATAGACGCATTGAAGAGGCGTGCAGTAGACCATCACATCATACACGTAAATATGCTGGCGACTGAGTCAGCAGGGGCGAAGACCGCGTAGGTCCTTAGTGATCCCAGTCACTCGAGCTCACGACGTTGCAAGCATCGAAACAGAAGTTGATCTGTGAAGTCACAGTAGGAGCCAAGACGCTCTCGCGCCTGCACGCCCAGTTTGACTGGTACGGACAATGACAAGTTTGCGTCCATAACGTAGTCTAATGTCAGAGGCCGAAGAGGCCGGGGCTGACTCCTCGTTTGACGCTCACCTCGCACTTAGCTGAAAGCACCCGAAGGCGCAGGTGGGCTAAGTACGCTTTTGGTTGGTGGTAGCCATGTCAGTCCAAGTTTCTTCAGGAGTTCCCATCGCAGAAATGGAGCGCAGCGGCGACTTTCGCGGCGGACGTGGCGGCGGACGTGGACGTGGCCGAGGACGGGGAGGACGAACAGCACGAGGTCGTGGTGGTGGTCGTGGCGGTGGCCGTGGCGGCGGACGAAGAGGCGGCTTTGGCTCTCACCCGCAGCGTCACGAAGAGCAGGGGTACGTACAGGGGTACGCGCCATCGTACCCGCCGCCACCGCCGCATGAACCCATGTACCACATGCAACGGCACAGTGAGTACCAACCGCCTCGACAAGAGCTGCTGCGTGAAGCAGGTCCCTTCAGAGAGCAGGAGTTCCCGTCGCCGTTTGCGTCGCAGCCGAACCGCGAGCTCTATCAGCATCCGCACGAGCAGTACCCGCAGCAACAACAGCCGCCTCCACCGCAGCATCCTCACGGACACTACCAAAAGCAACAGATTTACACAGCCGACAGTCGTGCAGAGGACACGAGCTACAATTCTGGAGGTTTCCAGCAGGTCATTGACCCGTTCCAGACCCAGGCGGGGCACCACCAGCAGTATCCACGACCGCCGCATCTTCCTCACCATCAACAACAGCATCTTCCGTCTGGACCGTTTCAAGAACCATATGGATCCGAGTACCCCCAGGAGAATCGTCCCCACGCGGGCGATATGCAGCTCATGCAGCCGAATGCTGCACCTTTTTTCCCGCCACCAAGTGACTATGCAGATACTGCACGAGCGAGACAAGCAAGTTTCCGCCCACTGTCGCCTGGCAGGAACGTGTCGCGTACGGCACAGCTTCCGTATCAAGAGCCACAGCAGCCTCTACCACCGATGTACGAGCAGCGAAGGCCACCGATGCCACAAGATCCGCGCGGTGGATGGAATCATCCTCCGCAAGAACATTTACAACGGCAATACGCGCCACACGAGCAGCAGCAACAACAGCAGCAGCAGTTTGTTGGTGGACCGCCGGGCTATGTACAACAACAGCAGGGACTGCCTGTAATGGACCAGCATCGCTTTCCAAGAGACCATAATCCACCGTTTCAAGATCGTTGGCAAGACAAACAAGATCGACAGCATCACAAGCAGCATCGGACTCCACCACCGACGTACGTCTGCCACAATTGCAACCAACCTGGCCACTGGAAGCAGCACTGCCCACTCTTCGCAAATGAAAATGATCGGTACGGGTCTGAACCTCCTGTCGAGCAGCGTTTCGGTGTTGTCTCGCGACCGGAACAGCAGTTGGCTCCTGTCCACAGCACAAAACCGCAAGATCCAAGAAAGAATGGCGGATCTCACATCAATGTTCCGTCCAGAGGCAAGGAAGAACCGTGTCGTGCAGCGAAAGATGAGTCTCTTGGACAGCCGCCTCTGCCTGATGGTCCAGCACCCCCGCTTCCGCCTTCTTTGCAGTCGCATGGAATGTACGCAAGCAGCACTCAGTTAAAATCGCAGCCGAATCAGCAGTTGTGGAAGTGTGTGCCATGCATAAAGAGCTTTGTTATCGCATCCCAGTACGATGCGCACGTCAAAACCCATGTGACCTGCTCTGCTTGTGACTTCTCAGCTTGTCAGCGGGTTGTCACCGCGCATTATGAAACGTCTCATGGTCAGTACTCTGGTGAAGGGCTGAAAGAGATTGTTGTGGAAGGTCAAAAATTCATGGTTCTGGTGGGGAACTCAGCCGAAGACATCGCAAAGTGGCGTGAGGAGCGTCGTAAAAGATGGTTTGCCATGTCACGACACCCTACACCACCTTTGGCGACTGGGCCACTGACGGGGAAGCGAAAGCTGTCGATGACATCTGAAGAAGATTTGGAAGACGGCGAAATCGAGGAAGAGGAAGAAGCTAAGGCTCATGTGGTGCTTGCGAGTTCCGCTACGAGCCGCGCAGCTTCCGACTCTGCGGCATCGCACCGTGCCAAATCTGACGTGCAAGAGCCGCCTGTAAAGAAGCAGCGGAAGAGCGTGTTGTGCAAGTGGTTTCTGCGTGACCGCTGTCGGTTTACTGATGCGAATTGCAAGTACAGTCATGATCGTTCGACGTTTGGATGTCGTGTTATGATGTCCAAGGGATCGTGTTCCAAGGGTACACGCTGCCCATTTTCTCACGATACAACCGTGTTGTCAGGGCAACGGGAACGTTCTGTAAAAGCGTCGAAGGAACAAGCTACGGAGCAGCAGTGGCGTGATGAGAAGAAGTCGCTCTTACGCAAACTGCTGGCAAAAGACGTTCGTCTCGAGCAGCAGAAGATGCTGCAGATTGTGCATTTTCTTGTCGAGAGTAAGTTTTTGGGCCCGTTGGAGGGTGAAAAGGATGTGGTATCCGCCGTGGAACCAGTCGTGAAGACTGAAATGGTCAAAAGGGACGAAGCGAGTTCTGCCGTCGATGCTGAAGCCAGTGAATCCTTTCAATCGACGTCTGGGGGCGCCGTAAAGGAGGAGGCTTCAGACGATGTCACATTCGATCCAGCGAGCGGCACGGAAGAGTGTGATAGTGCTGCGCCTTTTCCAGCAGTTGAGCCTACGGAGGTTGTGGCAGATGCCAGTGTCGTACCTGTTGTAGAGGGAAGTGCGTGTGAAGATGGAATTCCGTCACCGAGTAGTGCATGAGGCTGTGCCCCTGCAAAGCGCTGGCGATGCGAAGGTCGAGAGAGCGAATGGTGATGAAATAGAACGGCGAGCATCGCCAAGTACCGATGTCGCAGTAGTGGATCGTGAAGATGCTGCTGCGGCTAGACCTTATGAGGATGGAGCTCATTGGCGCAGTCTTGGATATGGCGACCATTTGTTTCGTAGAATAATCGTCATTGACTAGATCACTGCGATAGGAAGTAGTGCGAGCGAGGCAGAGAATGCATTCCACATCGACGTTCTCGCTCCCGATTCAGTGGCTATGTACGCCTTGGACCGCTACGTGAAAAGTTCGGTCTAGGAATGAGGTCAATGAGCGATAACATACAGTGCGTAGACGAGATGCAGGACGCGGTCACGTTGACCATGTTCCAGCTCATCACAGCAACAAGTTGACCCACTATGAACATTTGACCACACGGCAAGTACGAACGCCCATTGTAGAAGTCCAGCCATAGCGGCTGTAGGTGAATGCAAAGCTGCGGAAATCTCGATACGTTACTACGGTGATTCGTGGCTCACCACAAGATGACTGCTACTAGTCGAGGCTTCTTAGTGTTTGCAGGAACGAACGCGTGAAGAGCATACACGTATGGGAGTAAGAAGTTTCAGCTACCACATAGTTCACGGTAAAGCAAGTAACACGCGTTATCTACGATTGATCTATACGATGCATGCACCATCACTTTCTGCGGTCGCTGTCAGACATTTGAGCTCGGACAGGAGTGACTACAAACGCAGGATATGGACTGCTGCATGTATCGAAAGTAACGTGTTTACACTAAGTGGACACCTAAAATGAGTAGAGTACAATCGACGATCGACTATACTCGCCAACAATGGATCCTCGTGACTTCGTCGTACAATGTTATCGTCCGTTTTACAAGCTTTCAAGTTCAAGAGCAAGATTCAGACACTCGGCCCGCTATTGTCTCTCTGTCAATCATAATACTGCAGCGTGCGATACAAGCGGTCAGTAAATGATCTAAGAAGCCTGATACCTCACATATATCGCAAGGGCATCGCAAGATATCAAGCATCAGCTGAGGTTGCTGCAGCAGTGGGTTATGTGACTGATATATGTGTGACGATGCATGCATCGTTGTGAATCATAATCGGGATTACTGTTCGGCCAGCAAAAGAGTAAGCGAGACATCGGATGCTTGGCCCTCCCGTAAGCAGCGTCGAGCTGATCCGCTCCAGATGTGTGCGATAAAGACGTTGCTTGGTGACGACATTGAGCGGCAAAGGAGTGAGTCGTCGCGATAGAAAGAGCGGGGTATACACGGCACTAAATCGAAAAACAAGATTGGTCGAGGCATCCAAAGCAGTTGCTGGCTTACCTTGAGGCGCAACATTTTGACGTAGAACTGTAAATGCCTGGGGTAGCGATGACGATGGGGCTGCTACACCCGCTACAATGACACGGTAGTGACCAAAAGAAAAGGAATGATGGCTACAAATTCCTCATTCTCTATTCGACTAGTGAGTATCCCGGACTGCTGATGAAACACGAAAACGAAAACAAGCTGGCTACTTGTGCAAATTTAGGCCTGAGCAGTCATGTGGGGAGCGTTTCATCAGGATTGACAACGTTGACGGTTTTCGATCGGTTGAAGAACAGTTTTCAGCTGCTCCTTATGTCCCAAGTCGAAGAGGCGAATGTTTCGAATGAGCAACGCCTGACTCGGCGAGAATTGACTGCTAATGAACAGCACTTTCGATCGAGATAGCGAGGAAGCGGCGTTTTGCAAATATATGCAATGTCCCAGCAAATTATGCAACCTTCCGGCTGCACAACTCCATTAACACACGTCACACATGCTGTACGTTGCCATTCAGAGCATGCTTACCAGTGCATTGTTCCACACGCGATACATTGCACGAAAGCGAGTGTTCTGTACGATGCAGCGATTGACTTTGCATTCAGAGTGGAGTCATTAGGTGTTTTGCTCATAGGCTACAAAAATGTGGAATGAGTCTGCCGAAATTGCTAAGGGCCAAAACAAGCGATCACTGTCCGTTTCAAAGGAGCAGACACCTGCCACCAGCACCATTTGGGATCTGACAAGACGTCGTACGCTTCATTCGCGTATGTCACGATCAGGCTTCGCGAGTTCGAACCCGGTACGCCCGAGAAGCCAGATGGTCCTGGCAATATCCAATGCTGTAAATGGTTTGCCGTACCTATGTACTCTGTCGTTCGTTCCCAATTCCAGAATCGCCTTTACAACCCGTTTCAGCTGATCTCCATCGCGACTATTTTTAAATGTGTGGGGTCTTGGTGAGGAGGCAATATGTCGGCTTGCACGGAAGAACTACGAAACAGGAAGAGGTACCCGCTCGCTAATATAGCGTTCACTAGAACCGTGTATCATTATTTGACAATGCATATCGGGTGATTCAAGATTGCACCACGAAAGGAGGCGTGCTTGTTACGTCGATCTCAAGTAGACCATTACTCAAGCAAGTGAGGAATGCGGTGAAAGGGCCATAGACGCCGAAAATGACAGCTGGACGACTGCTCACCGCGCACGCGCCCTCGCCTGGTCTACCATCGACGGGCGCGGAACGCAATACTCTATATAACCAAATCATCGCTTCGGATATGAAAAATATGTCGTTGATAAGGCCGTATCTTATGCAAGATGACAGCGTCAGTGCTCGCCGTCGCTGCCACTGCAGCGTGAACGATACGTATATATCAGCGCAGATATTCGCGTATGATCTCTAGGATGAAGCAGACAGGTGTCGCTCCAAAAGCTCGATCTCAGAAGCCCAAGTTACGGTCCGCGTTGATGCGTAGGGAGCAAATAATAGCGATGTTTCGGACGGCCGATACATGAGTCCATGATCGATCGTATCCAATCTTTTGCGAAGAGCAGCTGGTGGAAAGCCAACACTGACTTTTCCGACGGGAATGCAGCACCAGTACCATATGACCTTCAAGGTGGCGGTTCCGCAGCCTAATGTAAAAAAGGCCAAAACCACCGCCAAATTTGAAGTCTAAAGCGCCGGATTGAGACGAAGAATGATCTGTAATGCGATATATGAAATAATAAGCGTGTGACCGACATCATCCAGGTGGTCTGTTTTCTCTCTCTTACTTTCCTTGACCATTAAGAGCGTAGAAGAATGTAGGGTTGCACATGCGAAGACTTGCATGCACGCCAAGTAACAGGTAGCCAATATTATGACTTTCGTGACTTTCATGACAAAACGGAAGATGTTAAGGCAAGTCTGGCTTCATGACGAAGTTGCTGACGTGATCATTAGCCAACACAAGCCTAGCATTTATTTATCAATGCAGTGCAACAGTATGATGTGGCCATGTGCAAGCGAGCTACACTTATAGGCTACCAAATATCGTAGAGATAAACGAAAAATACTTACGAGGACATGATGGATGACGCGATACTACTGGGCCCAACACTGAGATATGATATGCGTTTCTGGATTAATCATAGCGCGTGCTATTCGTTCATACTCACCACTCTTCAGGGGAGATTTCGTGGTCACGGACAAAACGAGATTTGACAAGCCGATCCACACTAACTGAGACCAAGCTATAACATGCGCGCAACGTCTTGCCCGCCCGCGAATGGAAGCTTTTGATGATCACATCCTATCCACCAGACATGTGAAGTTCATTTGTGAACTGCACCAAGTATCATCCGTTGCATATGTTCCACTTCATATCGACACACTGCTTTACTGCCCTCTCATTGCAGGAGGTCCATCTGTTGTGTCATTTCATTATCGATGGTATCGACGTAGATTAACCACAGAAACCACAAGTCAGTTATTCGAAGTGAGCGCCGCACAAGCAAACCCATTTCAGACATGACGAGGGCCTCGCGTCTTATCGTCGACAATGTATTATTTAGCCACGTCATTGATAGGTGGCACACCACTGCGAACTTTATCCGCTTGATATGCTCAAACATGTGAGGGAATGTCAACACGCTTGATTCCCATCTTTTTGTATTGTGAGACTTTGCGCGGACCAAGATGCGGTCTCCGCCATTTCACGCTACAAGTTCTGGCCCATGGTCAACTGTTTTTGTCTCTATGTGTTGGTAGATTCGCCGTGTAACAGGCAATCGGCTGAATGAATTTCTCGATAGAGCGCAGACAGAGAGCAAAGTTGCCAACATATGTCGTGCTGCTTGCAAACACGTGTAACTTGTCTTTGTCTTACATCGTACCAATTTGGAAGTGCCCTTGTATCTGATAATTGAGCTCTTTCCCTGATGGGCAAATGTTTCTTTTCGAGCGGCGTGTCAATGCACTAACCGCTTGCTTGTTAAAATAAGTCTTATAAGCTCTATCATGCTCGGCGCCTGATCTTCGGCCAAATAATCGTACGTGCGTTCAAGTCGGGTGGAACCTACAGCAAGTTAAGCGCATTGTTATGTTATTTTTGCAGTCTGCTAGTAAATTCAACGAGCAACAGGATGTGAATGACCTGAACGTGCGGTCACTGGCACACGAATTGAGAACACTGGTCTTTCCTCGAATGGACTCGCACGCCGACGCAATCGGGCTAGGTAAACAAGTGTATATGGGCACTTGAGACTGAGCTACATCAACGATTTGAAGCCCTACAATGTATAAAGGCCGTTTGTTGTGTAATTCACTTACCCTGTAAGTTTAGTCATATGTTCAGACATTGCTGGAAATGAGCGCCTGAACGAGGAGCCCGTTTTCTATTGCAAATAGTCGTGTTCATCTGCGCTTGTTCCTTTATGATGCGTACGTACGCGAACCAAAAGCGACTTGCCGAAACGAAACGAGTAGATGAGGATTGCTAGATCGTGATCCCGGACATGTTCCAACAATAATCAAGCTGCAACAATAATAAGTGACAATTTGTTCCCATTGGGTATCGCAAATCGTATAATAGCATGTACACACGATCTAACTAAGCACTAAAAGATCGGAGTATGATGTCATCATACCAGAGGTGGAAAATATCGATTTGTTTTGGTCGATACATCGGGTTTTTGGTTTTGATACAAAAAACCGATTTTGTTATCGTTTTTATTTTAATGGGGTCGATACTCTATCTAATGGTCTACGCCGGCTCATAGTCATCGACATCGCTCTCGGTCTTTCTGCCGAACTTTTTACTGTCTTCTTTTGGTGAGTCGTAGAAAGATCCAATGTTTATATTGATAAATACAAGTATCCTGACGGTATCAGGGGCCAAGCTGTTTCTAAGCTTAGAAGGGACAATCCCATTGTTGAGAAGTTGCGCTCAGACTCAGCGGTTGAGGTGGCCACGATTAACAGTTTAATGGCGACTTTCTGGAGCATTGGATAGTCTCCACTGTCGGTCAGCCTCTATTCTAATGGAGTCTTGCTTCGATCGGCAAGGAGCCGAAATCGAAATGAAGATTGTACCTTTTCTTTGTTGTCAAAATCTTAAACTTGGTATATTCCAAGTAAATTTGCCTTCTATGGGATTCGTCGACAGGCTGCTCATCGTCAATGGTTTTGTTGATAAGTGCGTCCTCCAAACTACAAGGATTGGCGCTGGGCATGCCCCCACTAAGGAGGACCGAGTCGAGAAGATAGGACACGCCGTGCGCCACTCCATACATGAAATCCATGCACTGTTCGGCAAGCTTGATTATGTAGTCTCGTTCCTCGGCGGCGATGCATTTGTCGTTGTGGAATGTTTTGTATTCCGTTTGCAGGTAGAGAACGTCGAACAACACCTCTGAGATGGTGGTCTTGTCCGACTGGTACTTGACGATGGGGCAATCTAGTGGGCGCAGAATCGATAAGATCTTTTCCAGATTTTTGATAAAGCGCTCATCAGTGACGGCGATGCGCACCTCGGCCCACTGTGCTTTTTAAATTGCTGTTCCTCGAATAAATTGCGTCCTGAGACGAGCACGTATAGATGTCATTCTGACGCAAGCAGAGTCTTGGCCATTGCCTGAATCGTTAACCATCGGGTTGGTACCGCTCTCTGGAGCATAGGAGCATCATTGGAGGATAGAAGATCGCAAAGTTGGGCCTTCAGGATATGATGGTTTTGGAAGAATTTGACGACATTCTTGCAATCTTCCACAAAGTCATGCAGGATCTCAAGCGGGTCGCCATCGGGATAGGTTGCCTCTTTAATTCCACGTTGCTTGGTCTTGGTGGCTCCGAAATTTTGTTTTGATAAAGATGCGCGCCGTGCGCACAGCATACCTGGAAGTACATCGATGGGAACTTTTCACGCAGGACCTTCCACGCTTTTTTGTTAGCGCTGGTGTTATCGGTCACGGATCTTGCAAACGTCGGCTTGTCACGGCGGCAGATTACGCGAGCGATGTCTTCGGCAATAAATTGGTGGCGGTGTGCCTGCTGACCAGTCGACACTGATTCCAGAGAACAGGCTGCAGGAATGTGAAACGGCCATGTAGGTTGATGACAGAATCGTTTTTGATGTTTGTCCAGCCATCGACCGTCAGCCACAACGTACTGCCAGCGAAACGCTTATCAACCTTTGACAAGAGCTCGGCGTGGCAACAGTCGAGAAGCGTTGATCCCAGATGCTTGCGATTTGGGAGTATGTTGTCGTCAGGACGAAGAAAACGGATGGACTCCTTCAAATGTACACCTTCAACGCGCTGAAACGAAGTCCCGGTAGCGCAGAAATGGAGAGCGGTATGCTCTTAAAACTTGGCCTTGGCCGCCTTGGAGATCGCAGGCAGTATAAACTGCTCGATCGAAGTCTGCTGGATCGAACTGGCATTGGATAGGGATGGAGATCTCGCATGGCGCGTCGGCGTTTTGTTCCGATCATACGAGTCCGGGCGATCGACGCCTTTCATGCCGTTCATCAGCTTTCGGAAAGGTCCGAAATTATTGAGGTGTACTTTAACCATCCCGCTCTTCTAGTGGTAGTTCGACAGGTTCTTGATATGCTTGCAGATGCTCTACTTGCACTTCCGCGGTTGACTGGCGGTGGTGAAGATTTGCAAAACATTGCTCTATAGACGGCCACGCTTCTTGCGCGGTTCCTTGTCTATGTCCTCCACATTGCTCTGATTTTCGTCTTGCTCCCGCACTTCATTGTCGCTGCTTATCATTGTGGAGTCGATGAAATTATGGTGGAGAGACTCAGGGGCACCTTCGTTGAGCCGTAAGACGACACTGCCGACCGCATGCTCACTGCTGGGAATGAAGAAGCTTAGGTTGTAGCTGGACATTGTGGAAATTAGATATACCGGGAGCTGAGTGTCAAAGTGAGGAAAGAAAAGTATTCGTCTAGTGTTCTACTATCGATGCCGAGGATCCCTTCTTTGACTAGCAGAATATCGTGGCCAATTTTGGATTGAGTCTCGTAGTAAATAGGGTTGAAGGTAGGTCGTGAAACCAAGAAATGTGGCGTTTTTAGAGGAAGTGATCGAAGTATAGCAAAATGCACAGTGTATATATTTAGGTCCTTAGTTCATAACCTCCTAATGCTACTCGAAGCCCACTGGATTATTTCTGCCTTTACGGCAGTGATCTTCTAGTCGCGCATTACTAACCGTCTCGTCAAGCATTACTAATTGTCTAGTCGCGCATTAATGTTCGTCTAGTTGTACGTTTCTAATTATGGTAGTGTCTTACTAAAAGACACCTAAACGTACTTAAGATGGGGGACGTCACTGTCTGGCAGGACAGTGCTGGTGAACCCCGACACACCAGAACCCGAAGGTTTTACCTCTTTTAGTGCAGTCACCGGATATCGATCGATGACCTTTCGCATGGTGCTGTTACACCGTACCACTTGATCTACTAGCTCTTTTAAAGCAACTCTTGCTGACGCGCTTATCTTACAACAACTTAAAGGGGTCAAGAATATCCTGAGCACGACGATCAGAGGCCTTAACAGCCAAAAAAAATTCTGCTGACCCCAGTTAGTCGGGTTGTTTTATAAAAAACAAAACACCGATAAAAACATGTTATGCCAGCTCTGCATCATACACACATATATGTATAAATACATGCGCATAAATGAGCAGCGTTCAGGCCGAAATCATTTCGGGGGTATGACGTAAATGAAGGGTGATGCTTATACGGCATCTGTGACACCTATTACATCTTTGGCCTGACAAAAGTCGTGAGCAGCGCGAGTGCATGCTTGCACGAATTGTCGCGCCCGCTAAAATACGTGCAGATAGTGTTTTAAAATATGCAAACGATGAACTATGTACGTGCTAAAGCCATGGTTGCACAATCGTACTCCGGTCGTTTGGGTGTTTCTGCTTCCTCTATTCAATGCTAAAATGCTAGATAACGTAAAACTGATTATTATTGACTCGATAAGTCCTTCCAAGAATAAGATGATGACGAAGAAGTAACGAGAACATTTCTGTCGTTACTCGAAGTCTAGTGAAATAGACGGATTCATAAGCGACATGGTCAGTATCACTTTCTTTAAAATTTCATTCGGCTTTTTTCTTGACCTCGCAGCAGGTCAATCTGTCTGAGCTTTGTTCGTTTCCCGCTCGTTGGATTTTCAGGACCAAAATAAGCCGTCTAGGATGAAGATAGTGGAAAAAGCAAGGGAATGGCAATAAGGCAAACGGATTCAATGATTTCAGCAATGTCGATGAACAATTCAGAACTTTTATCTGACTTTCGTCAGAGAGTTATGCTCGATATACGTGAAACGGGACGTTTGTACTGACTCAAGATCTTTCAATGACCACAGTATAAGCATTTGCCTCATATACTCACGTATATCGTACGAGAAGAGGAAGGTGATCGACGAACCAGACACGCTTATTAGAGGGAAAAGTAGAACTGTGTATAGTCTGCAGTCAAAGTCTTTTGAATATAATCTGTCTAATGTCACGATGCCAGTAGCAGTATTCCCATACGTAATGTAGCTACTCGCTCACCACCCGTCGCGCGCGTCTGGTAGCGATTGGTGACGGAGTTGGTGGATATAATGGCATATATCAACCAGTGAGTGGACATTACCGCATTTTACCTTCGACGGTAGTGTTGCTTCAATACTTACTTACCAAGAAACACATGGAGAACGTCATCAATAACGATCTTCTCTCATTGATACAGTTTCGGTGTCAATGACATGTAAGAGTATCACCACCATTAGGCCTTCGTAACGATGCGCCAGCTAAACAGAAAGCTTTCGTCACCTTGTATGGCGTCACACGAGCCCACCACTGCCGCTTGATTGAATCTTATATATGAGTTTTCTTTGTAAAGAAGTCCTCAAGGCCCACACAACTTTTTGCATCACACAGCTGCATGACAGAAGAAAGATGAGTGAATTGAGATAAAAAATCGTCTCCAAATACGATATGAGATGCTGGACATGGTGCTTCTAGTTATGGTAGTTGGATCGTGCCATGAAGCTCTTTTGGAGCAGAACACCATCCTTATCCAATGTACGATCCAATATATCAGCGCCAAATCAAAATCCGATTAGCCCTAAAATACGAATGATTGTGTACTAGAAGTAACGGTCTTTCGCAGGCCAATCATGAAGACTCTCGGTCTGTATCTGGGAGGTAAATATCTTCATCTATACCTTCTACTCGACGCTCAATGCTAGAAAATGGTGTTGAGAAGCAGGTTAAACGTGCCTTCTTTTCTTTATTCGGTATATACAGAGATGGCGATCAAGTAAAAGTTTTGTATGTCTCGTTTTGACTGCAATGCAAACTCAAGTCGGTAGGCAGACCCGTAACGAGCAACGTCTTCGCCTATGTCATGGTTGCCACTAGTCTCTTTCATTCCAGTGTCTACTCTGAAGTATGCAGCAATCAATAGGTAGTTTAAAACGACCATTACCGTACAACAAGGGGCGGCAGCGGTGTGAAGGATAGGTCGCTCTCGAAGCAGTAGGCAGACCTAGTACACATTTTAACACGACTCTCGAGATATTCCTGCACTCTTGAACTATGCTGACTATACAAGTGACATCAAAAGCTATCTGGGTTGAGTATAAAAACAGCCATAACTTATGGTAAGTGAAAACTGAAAGCTGTCTGTGCTGAGTCTACACCTATTTTTTTCATGTTTTTATATTTTTTGTTCTGTAGGCTTAACCTGTAATTTTAGATCTCCTAACGACATGATATTGTTCTCTTCAGGGCGGGCCTACGCATCATGAACCAGTCGTGGTTGTCGTCTTACGGGACGGGCGTTGCTACCGGCTGCTCTACTTGCCTGCCAGACCGGGTACCCCAACTATTAGTTGTTGGGGTGAATGCTTCTTTTAAAGACCTCACTCTTCAAAGCACGGCAAGATCCACTAATCTCTGACGTTATTTCAAGAGGAACCAATGCGGGAGATAGCGACAGCTGGGACCATCGTTTCATGACGGGTGACAGGCCTCCACCGCGCATCCTCCCCATGGGGGTCGGCAGGTCTACATCTACTGGTGTTTCTCATCCTTTATCGCTCCGCGACGCCTTTTGCTGCGACCATAGGAATGACGCTCCACGCAGCAATCTTCTGGTTGCGGCTCAATCAGCCGCACAGGAGTCAGACGTTCAGTCTGGACCGGTGTCCACGGCACAGGCTGGCACAGAGTCACTCCGTTCTTCCTCCACTCCGCTCACCTGTGACAATAAAGAAGGGGTGACGACTCAGGAGGCGCGACCAGCTGCCGTGGGCAGCAGCCGGGTGGCCGAGGAGGCGCCGGCACGAGAACCCCAGCTGGTCGTCCCAGCCGACATGTTTCTGACCTTGAGACGGATATGAAGCTTAACTCGGTCTAGTCAGATGGAAGCGTGGCTATCAACCATTCGAGCTCTCTTCGCAGTGGAGTATGCAAAAATACCGCTAGACCAAGGAGCGCTTTCGGACTTTAAACAACGTTTTCCAAAGCTCAAGACTGTTAGGGCGTCAAGTCTGCTTTATCTATATGAGCAGGTATATGTGTCGAGCATCTATAATCTCCAAGATTGTCAACGACTCACTAAAAATTCAGCAAGGAGCTTTTATCGACTCATTGGGCGTCCACGGAGATCGCTCGGAAATTTGTCCACTCAGCATAAGTGGGCCCAGTCTCTTGTTTTGAAACAATGGGTGCAAGTTGTGCGCCAGGGTACAACCCCACCCGAGTCAAGTCAACCGTGGCGATCCGGGAACAAGTATGACGACTTTATTTTTGATCCCGCCGTACATCCAACGTATGTTAATGCTCAACTTCACGCAATGTGCAAAGCTCGCTAAAACACGGACTCTAATCCCCGCTTGCGTGAAGGCGCTGACGATGAATGAACAAATATTGCTAGATTTGCTGATGGTCATATAGCGGGCAGACGGATGCCTCACTTCTTCCGAGCGGTGTTGGACAGTAAGAGAGGCTTCAGCTTTACAGCACTTACAAGTTCAGGTTGAGGATCAACTGATTTTTCACCTCGGCTGTTGCAGGGTGCCTATCAGTCGGCAGAATGCTCGTTCGATTATTAAAACTACCCTCGACTCAGCGGAAATAGCCACGGTGAACATTCCTGAGGCCAACAAATTTCTCGGTTTAACGAAGACGTGGAGAAGTGGATCGAAGAATGGTGGTTAAATGTGCTGCGTAAGGGCTACCCTGTTACTCAATAGGTACGAATAATGGATGGGTGGATCACGGCAATCGGATCCGATCCTAGAGGGAGCTCCGATTCATGGTGAAGACCCGATCTGAGCGTGGATCCGATAAAAGATTAGACTACATCCAAGACGGATCTGATCGAAAATCAACGGGCCTACGATGAACCAGAGAAAAAGCAATTTATTGGACGACGCGTGTCGAGCGCCTTATGCTGAGATAGGCTAGGTCGTAGGTTTTGTGAGATGGTTTAACAACATTGAACAGCGTTCTATTTACTTCCTTCTACACAAGGCGCGTAGCTACCTTCCCCGACAGAAACTCATTTTGGCCTCTCGGTATTGGAGTTTGCCACATGTCTCTGATAACAAAGCGCTTTGATTACTTGGCTTTTCGTCTACGCGCGATGTTGCACATTTCCGGACTGGAACGCTTATTTTCCTCCCGATGTTTCATGGGGCCACGCGTCCAAGCCTTATCTGTCCCTGAATTTTTGGCTAGAAGCGGGCTCTCAAGTAGATTTATGCGCTCGGTTACGTAATCAAAAACTTCGACATGGATCAGTCTGGGAAAAAGTCGCGAAAACTTTCCGAGAAGGAACGTATGTTGGCCTCCCGATGATCAAGGCAAGAGTACCGCTCATTCACAGATGAAGTAATCACTCGAAAATTTTGGCCAATAATTACTACAGATGCTACACTGGTGGTTTAACAATAAAGTTGTAAAGAGTTCAATTTACTTCAAAAGACACGCGTCCTCTCTTCCAATCTGGATATTTAGCCTCCCGACGAAATACAGAGCGGATCCGCTCGTCTATTTAAGTGTCGCACCTGTGTGGCCAGGTGCGTTGAAGACTCTCACAAACATCAAGGCAACTACCATAGGAAGCAGCAAGAAAGAAAGGGTGATCAAGATCGCGAGACGGCTCAAGTGGTCAGAAGGTCAAGATTATCAAGATCTTTAATGTGGACAAGGCGATCTCATTGAGATGCAGATGGCTCATATAAAGTACCTACAACTGACCTGCGTTCGTGTAAAGATTTCCACACGATCAACCCCTTGCCAAATACGGTCAAGTTTATCTTCAACAAGAGTCCACCTAGAAGAGTGCCGCCCGCCCTACCGACGGATACACAAGGTGAAGAAGGAAGCGAAACACACGGAAACGAAGTACCCCCTCCTATAGTCGCTCGTCTGGGCGCCAGTGGAGATGCGGGATAATATCAGCAATTTTGTGAGCCCCGCTCCACCACAAAGACGATTAAGTAGAATCGATCTACTATGGTAACTCATTTCTTCTTCTTTTCCCGAGCAACGGCGTTGCTACTCAAGGATCTCAATATTCCTTACAAATAGCGTGTCTACACTCTATCAAACGCACACTACCCCAAACCCAATTCCATTATGTAAGAGGTAGCAAGGACCGGCGAGTCGTATCTTGCAGCAGAGCGCGGATTAATCGGTTGCCCTCAAAAATCTCACCACATTTAATGAGATTGGCCGCGTTACGACGTTTATCAAGTTTAAGATTCCTACTGATTTTGAGTTTAAAGATCTGGACACGTATTGGCCCATGTCACGGATATCTACGTCACGGAGAGTCTCCTTCCAGCTGGATGGCTACCCTACATTCCTGCAAAGAGTATCGCATATATTATGGGTCGGAACATCCATCAATATTTGTCATCCCTATGTGGACCATCTGCTGCAATGTCGTTACTGTGGAGATTCAGTGCACACCGCGGCTCGGAGGGGCTATACTAACGACCAGTTATGAGGGCTTCAGGGGGATCGAGGTCATCGAAAGAAATGTCCAAGCAATTGAGGACTTGGATTAGCTATTCCGCAGTGTCGACGAGAATAGCTAGATTGAGGACGAGCGTTTACTTGTTCAGCAACAAGCTGAGACGTTAGCGCAAGCCGCTGGCACACCCAGCTCGGCAGCAAGTGCTTTAAATCCCGTTACGGCTGGCTATTCTGTTAAGACTCCTGCACGGACGAGTGCTATATACACCGCTACTAGCAAGAGCGCTACGATTGCGGTGCCTGCGCCGGATCCGATGCATGAGCGACCATGAATAACGTAACCGCGTCGCGGATCTCGACAGACCTGGGCGGGTCGCGCAAACACAGATATCTTCAGTCACTATATGCGGGGCGTTTTTCGCCGCGTCAAACGGCTGCGGAATAGGACCCCCGGTTATGAGACCGACGGGCACTTCGCCGGTACTCTATTCCCTTCCATCTGACACTCAGATAATCTTTGGGCTCATCCCACCTAAAGCCTAATGAACACGACATGAAGCCGCACTTGCGCTCATGGGATTAAGCGCCGGTGTATTGGGGTCGGCGATCCTTTGAAAATTTAGGAGCGAGTTACACCCAAGAATCTATGTAGAATTTTAAAAACTGGCGATAATCATGATATCTCTCTTGGACCTCGCCCGACTACATTACCGCACAATATCAGGAAGGTTGCTGGTGGATTGTATGTGCGCGAGTCTATCACGCCGGCAACTGGTAATTGCATGGAGATTGCTTTAGTACAAATGGTTTTAAACGCACTTTTGGATGGAACAAGCGATGAGTTGGAGCGCCTAACGGCTAATATTAAACGTGGCATCCAGCATGCGGTCCTCCTGCATATGGAGAATAACTACGCACAGATCTTTGAGTATCAGCACTGAAGAACGTGGGCCGGGGATGGTCAACAATGTCCCGTGCGGAATCAGCGAATCAGTTCAGGTGTTTTTTATGGATCCCGCTGCCACTCCTTCGGATCGCGGGTCGGAAGTCGGAGTTATAGAATAATAAGGCAGTAATTTTCTTGCTATGGCCGCATCTTTTCTCTAATGTGCAATTTATGTAATTTTTATGATACGGAAGAGAATCCGGGTGACCTATACGGACGAAAATACTGTCCTGATGTCGTAACGAAGAACAACATGGCCGTGTAGACAGCTAACGAGCATCCCATTTTCTAAAACGAAACTGTATGGACTTAATCCAGGCAACCAAATTCGGATCCACCTAGACCTACTTATTGGGGTAACGGGGTAGCCCGTTACATAATATTGTCGGTAAGGCTAAAATGACAATAAATAATATAACGTTCCATATTCTCTTAGCAATATCACAGAACATGATGATAATGTTAAAGATGATCGAAGGGTCTACTCATTGGTTATTCGGGATGATATCACCCTCCCCACTACTCGCTGCTAGACGCGCGCAATGGGTGGTGAGTAGACGTCATCATACATTTAGTTACATTAGTATAATTAAGCCAGGATAAACAGAGACATAAAATTGATGGGAATTAATTGTAAAAATAACATTTTTTCTGCTACCAGAGACTAGAGTGTTCCCTTAGACTCCTTTCCTTCCTCTGTGTTGGTGCAACACTTAGCAGGGCACTGAAAATCACTGTTGTCAGTGAAAGCGAGCGCCTATACTGGTCAACCAGTACATTGATAACAGTGCCCCTGTAATTGGCCACCCCGTTACATAAGTAGTTTCGGTTAAGTTTACATGTTACTTAAGTAGGGGTGTTACTTTCGAAGTAGCGAAAGTAGCACGTCGTATATTTTAGCTGGTTTAATGGGCTCAGTACCATTATTAGCCAGTAAGATATAGACACGTAGATTGAGTGGTTCCCATGAGTCCAAGGGAACCATTCGTACTTAGGATGATTTTAAAAGACAAAATATAAACAGAGTTAAAAATACTTAACACCTAAGACTTGGGCTTTGAGCTTCCTCAAAGCGTTAGAAATAGTGTACGCTAAGTACGGGTTATTCTAGCCCCGTTACACCTGGTAGCACTTAGTAGTCCTTCCCATGCCCGAGTTTGGGATGAGCGATTCGTCGTACTTTGACGCTCCAGACGTGAGTCTGGAGCACGCGACTTTTCCCCATCTCACTGGTGTTGAGTGGGATGCCCTAAATCGCCTCGCGGCGATATCGGGAGAGGCATTTGTTGTGTCGCTGATGAGATCAGCGACTCCTGATGAACAGCGTCTCGCCATACACGACTACATGGCTCGCGAGCTCGCCGAATTCCATCGGCGAGGTTTAACTCCCTCGCGGACTTCACGGAACGATGCCGTGAAGATGGAGACCTCCGCCTATTCTGGCGAAGGAAAAGAACGCTTGTCGTTGTCTCGTTGGTTTCGAGAGGTCGACATCGCTATCGCCTCGAGACTTCTCGAGGCTCCTCAAGCGAAGGTCAATTTCCTTCTTTCCCGTCTCACTGGGAAAGCCAAGGAGTGGGCCTTGGGAAAACTCGTTGTTGACGAGTTTGCGTTCCCCACTCTGGAAGCCATCCAGAGTGACCTTCGACTCGCCTTCGAGCCGCCCCAGGAAGAGAAGTTGGTGCGTTCAAGGTTCCTGTCCCTGCGACAGGGTAAGATGTCCATGCGCGACTACGTGCAGATGGCTCGACATCTGGCGTCTTGTATTGTCACGCATCCCATGGACATGTATACACAAGTGAACGTGTTTGTCGATGGCATGCGTGAAGGGCAGACTCGCCTCTCGCTGGAACGAGCAGAGCCTGCCACGTTGGAGGAGGCTTTCGCTATCGCTCTCCGTGAGGATTTCAGAGTCACCAAGGCCTATACCAAGCCTTCAGTTGTTACCGCTGTCAGATCAGCGGGCCCGGAACCTATGGAGATCGATGCAATTGAGTCGTCGGGTGACCGACGACGCGCTACAGCCTACAAGGGCGACGTCCGAGGCGGACGTCAGATGATCTGCTTTCGATGCCGGAAGCCGGGACATCGCGCGGCTGAATGCCGCGCGCCAGCACCGATGTCGGTGCATGCGTCGGACACCCATCATGAGGGAGGTGCTCCGATCAGTCGTCCAAAAAACGGACGAGACCAGTAGGTGCAGGGCGCCCTACTGGTTTGAAGGGAGGTCCGGGTCCACCGGTGGCAGCCCGACCTCCCAGCCCATCTGTGCTGCGTGCACGGTCAAATGCCACCACTACGAGTGGTGATTCACGCCTGATTATTGTTAATCTACATGTCGCCGGTATCCGGCGACCCCTACGAGCGCTCCTGGATTCAGGAGCGACAATCAATTTCTTCCGTGAATCTTGCGTGTCAATGCTGCCACCCAGCATCCAGGTCCACGAGGGAACTGGCCAAGTTGTTGTCAAGCTCGCTGACGGGAAACCACGCCGCGTATCGCGGCGCGAAGTGTCGTTGCCGTACACGTTTGACGGCTTTCGCAGTAACGACAACTTCTTGGTGATTGAAATGAACTATGCATTCGATTGCATCCTGGGCATGCCATGGTTGGCACGCTATAAGCCCCAGATCGACTGGTTAGCCAGATCAGTGAGACGTCGAAGCAAGTTCGACGTCAGCGAAGTGTTCACCCATCTCTTGGTGTCTCCAAGTGATTGGCCGAACGTTACAGTCGTGGATCGTACATCCACGACACCGGCGGTACACAGAGTGAGCGATGGCCCTCTCTGTACCGCTTGTTCCGTGCCCCTACGCACGAGTGATGGTGCCTCCTCGCTTTGCAGCGAGGAGTCCGACGTGGACGAGCAGTGGCTCCCACGTAATGACGACGCGGACGAGCAGTGGCTCCCGCGCAACGACGACGCGGTCGAACAGCGGTTCCCGCACGAGAGAGCAGTGGTCGAACACGAACAGGTGTTCCCACCTGCACCCATTGTGGTCGAGCAGAGGCTCCCACAAGGGCAACACGTGGCCGAGCAGGGGCTCGCCACCGAGTGTGACGTGGATGGACAAGAGTACCCACGTGCGAATATGATGGTCGAACAGGGGTTCCCATCATCGCCTACTGTGGTCGAACAGAGTTTCCCACATGAGCAAGACGTGGTCGAGCAGGGGCTCCCACACGAGTTTGTGGCGGTAGAGCAGGGGATCCCGCATCATGCGTCGACGGACGAGTATGGAATACTCCCGTCGCGCGATTTCGACGTCCTGGATGAGGACATCCAGCGTCTAGAGGGGGGTGCAGATTTAACACCTGACTGCGGTTCGCCAGCTTCGAGCATGGACTCGAGGCACGATGGGGACGCAAGCTACGAGAACTCAGCGTTGGAATGTGTTCACGCTATTGTGTACGTGGACGGGAGTCCACAAAGGCGCCAATACATTGAGGTCGCGAGTCCACCTCGCGACGCGTCGTCTATTACGAGCCTTCCAGGACTCTCCTGGAAGCATTTTCTACGCGACCTCAAGGGAGGCACGGTGGAACAAGTATGTCTGGTCACCAACGAGGTGATCTATGAGCCGAATGAGGAGCTAATGACGCGCCCTCGAAGCGCTGAACAAAAGTCAGCGCGCGAAGAAAGATTTGCGTCGCAATCTTGGGAGGCTCTGCGCGAGTCTGGTAACCCTGTTTACGACATTGCACGAGAGTACGCCGACGTGTTCCCGGACAAGATTCCGGCCGAACTCCCTGCCGATCGTGGCGTGCGGCACGAGATTGATCTCGTGCCAGGATCGAAATATTGTGTGACACGGCAGTGGCCGTTGCCTCGAGACCAAGTCGAGGCTATTGATGCATTCTTCGAAGGTCGTCGCAAGGCCGGTCATGTGCGTGAGAGTGTCTCTCCCCATTCGAGTCCAACCTTCTGCGTGAAGAAGGCTACGGGAGGCTGGCGTATAGTGCATGCGTTTAACAAGCTCAACGATGCCACTATTCCTGCCCAAACGCCTATCCCCAGGAAAGACATGGTTCTAAACTCCATGTCAGGTAGCGTCATCTTCAGCGCCATCGATCTGACCGATGGCTTCTACCAGATCTTGATGCGACAGAGTGACATAACACTCACTGCGGTGAGCACCCCGAGTGGTATGCTATGGGAGTGGCTGATGATGCCACAAGGATTGAAGAACGCACCAGCCACTTTCAATCGCATGGTATCTCAAGTGTTGAGACCGCTTCGAGACTTTGCTCCTAGCTACTTCGATGACATCTTTGTCCACAGTCGCGCTGAGGGCAATCTCAGTGCTGTCCAAGTTCACCTTTAACACCTGAAGCAGGTGTTTCAAGTCATGCGATATAACAAGTTATATGCAAACTTGAAGAAAGTGTGTATTCTGTGCACCGGAGATTCCGGTGCTGGGCTGCTACGTGAGTAAATCGGGTGTTCGAGCCGATCCAGAGAAGGTGTCGTCAATCTGTTCTTGGCCCACACCCAAGAACCCTACGGAGTTACGTCAATGGCTCGGTCTAGCTAATTACTTGCATAAATACACAAAGGATTACGCCGGTTCTATACAGCCCCTGTCGTCACTTCTGAAGAAAGACGCCACGTGGTCGTGGCGTCCCGAACATCAAGCAGCCTTTGACGCAGTGAAGAAGAGCCTGGCGTCGGCGCCAGTGTTGATACTCCCTGACGACACCAAACCGTTTCACGTGGTGTGTGATGCAAGTGACTTTGCAATTGGTTGCGCCCTCATGCAGTTCGATCATGAGGGCCGTGAACGAGTCGTGAGCTATCAGTCACGACAGATGAAGCCGGCAGAGAAGAACTATCCGGTTCACGATAAGGAACTGCTAGCGATGCGCTACGCACTCATCAAGTTTCGTGTCCACCTACTGGGCGAGCGCACGTTCGCCCTGTATACTGATCATGCATCGCTGCGGACAGCAATGAAGAGCCCACACCTGTCACAGCGGATGGCACGGTGGCTCTCTATCTTCTCCGAGTACAACTTCGTCGTGCACTACAAGCCAGGCAAGACCAACATTCTTGCTGACGCACTGTCACGACGCCCAGATTACGATCCTCGTATGGCACTGAGTCGTCAGGCAACTGACGACGACGATGAAGACGATCGATGTGCGACGTGTGTGTCGTTGAATCTAACTCGGGTCACACCCGAGTTATGCCTTTTCGATGAAATTGTCTCGGCTTACGCGAACGATCCAGATTATGCGGACATTATTGCCTATCTGCGCGCTCCCAGCGATGCTGCACTGGGAGCTCTTTCGCGAACGAAGCGTGATCACATTCAACGATACAATGTGGACGGTGATTTGCTGTTATATAGCATCGACAAATTCGATGCGCCTCGAACTGTGATTGCGAATGACTTGGATTTGCGTGCTCGTATCATCCACGAGTACCATGATGCCCCAATTGGCGGTCATCTGGGCCGCGAAAAGACATTCGCGGCTGTCTCGCGCGACTTCTTCTGGCCCCACATGTACAAGTGGGTTCGCAACTGGGTTCGCACCTGCGAAGTATGTCAGCGCGTGAAGCCATCACCATCGTCGCAGGCACCCCTGCGACCCCTGCCAATTGCAGTTGAGGCTTGGAGCTCAGTCTCAATGGATTTTATCTTCGGGCTTGCACCAGATGGCCAAGACCAATCGGGTATTCTGGTCTTTGTCGACAGATTCAGCAAGATGACACATCTGGTGCCTGTTCATGCAACGATCACCGCGGCTGAGACCGCGGTGCACTTCATTGACACTGTGTTTCGCCATCACGGTCTTCCAGACAACATTGTCTCGGACCGTGATCCTCGTTTTACATCTGCTTTTTGGACGTCATTGTTCGAGTTGCTTGGCACAAAGCTACAAATGTCGACAGCAGCCCATCCGGAAACGGATGGGCAAACAGAGAGAGTTAATCGGGGCCTCGAAGATGTTCTTCGAAGTTACGCAACGTCCTTTACAAGTTGGAGTGCGTTTTTGCCACTCGCGGAGTTTGCACTCAACAACGCGGTTCACGCGTCAACGGGGTTGACGCCACTTTTTGCAAATTCGGCCCGTCATCCTCGTGTACCTACTCTTCTTGCCGTGGGTCAACCCACGGCTCTTCGTGGCTCCACTCTGGCGGGGGGTGATAACGATAAACAACGATCGAGTGAAGCTCACGGTATTCTGAGCGCGAATGTTGTCAACCATTCCAAGGCGAAGTCTTCTGTTTCGACGCCACGTGACGTGGCGTCCCCGATAGCTCAATGGACTACACAGACGCTGATCGACCCTTCTTCGAGTATGCGAAACCCTAAAGCTAACTACGCGCCGATTGAATCGGCGCGACCAATTGATGACATGGCTGTGTCGGAGTTTATACTCCAACGTCAAGCCATCACGAGGTTTGTACGCGATACTCTTCGATCTGCAGTGGATAAACAGAAAGCGAATGCAGACAAACGTGGAAGAAAGAACACGAGTACATTCAAGAAAGGTGATCGTGTATTGTTATCTACCGAAGGCCTACGAGATTCAGCAGTAACCAATCTAGGCGCGAGCAAACTCGCGCCACGTTTCATCGGACCATTCACGGTACTCAAGGCAATCGGCGACGCATGCACACTGGCCATCCCTTCGTCACTGCGACTTCACCCGACGTTTTACGTCGGGCGGCTCAAGGAGTACCTTCCAGCTACGCTTCACGGGTTGGCTCCGTCCTCGGAGTCAAAGGCTCATAGGTCGACCTTCCCTCTCGCCTTGCCCGACGCGCCAGCGACATCGGACGCGGCTGCGTCCCAGCCTGCGCGTGCCCAAGAACCTGGCGTTCCAGGTTCCGCATCCGTTCAAGCAGCTCGCGGTTCGACTGTCGAATCTCGTTCGCTGTTCTCTCAGCCCGCGCAGCTCGGTCAAGGGCAGCTTCAGCCTCCAGCTGGGCATCGACAGCCTTGTTCACAGCCGCATCTACATCGTCCTGGGCAACCAGGACGCCAGCAGTACCATCGTGAGGGTCCACCACCGCTTGTGGACGCGGAAGGCCAGAAGCGCTGGATTGTGGAGCGTTTACTGGGTCACGAGGACCCTCGTCGCGAAACGACATCGTCGCGACACCATGAGCGCGCGGTTCCAACCGCGCGCAAGTATCGTGTACGTTGGCTCGGGTTTCCACCCGAGCAGGATACGTGGGAACCGCGCTCTTCGCTTCTTCGAGACGTTCCGGACCTCGTTCGGGCTTACGAGTCCCTGCACACGCTTGGTGCAGACTTGGTCGACGACCTGTGTGTTCTCGCGGTGAGCGAGAACGAGATGCACGACGACGGTGTCGTGGTGAAGTGTCACCACGACTACGAGACCGAGAGCGATTGCGAGAACGTCGTGGTGACGTTTCACCACGACGACAAGATGAAGAGCGACGACAAGAACGTTGCGAAGAGCGTGTATCGCGACGATCACGCGAACGAGAACGTCGTGGCGATTGCACGGCACCACGACCTCGAGAACGCGAGTGGTGTCGCCAGCGTGACGCGCCACGATTAACCGCAGTCTTGCGCTCCACCAAGCTGCGCTCGTACCGTCCTATCCAGAGCTGTTCATAATCGCTGAGTGGATACTCAGCGACGTGTCGTTTCCAAGCTTCGCGAGTTGGACGAGGCACCGAGTCACAGGAGTAACAAGATTCGTGCACGTGAACGTAGCAGAGTCGATCTACGTTCCATGCGTTTTCACAGATCTTCTCGCGCAGTACACCGATGGAATGATCGGCGTGGATATCTTCGCGATTGGCCAGCCACTGCTGAAAGTTCCTTCCGTCTTCATGCATCCGGTTCCACCGCCGGATGAACGCACACCATGACCGCTGGAGTGACTCGTATGAGATTCCATCAAGTCTCTTTCCGCGCAACCCACGGAAACGACGGAAGTAGTCCTGCATCGTCTCGAGAGAGTCCGGAGACCGAGCTCCGGACAAGTCGTACAGCGCCCAAGGGATCAGGTGCTGATCCATCACGCGGTCGACCAAACTCCCGCTGATTGTGCGCGGGAGTGCTGTTTTGTTGGCGTCTGCGTCTTCAGTCATCGTTCGGCTTGTGAGTCGTTAAAGTCTTGTGGTTGAGCACTCACGGTTGGTGAGTGCTGTCTTGAGAAGGGAATGATGTAATGGGCCACCCCGTTACATAAGTAGTTTCGATTAAGTTTACATGTTACTTAAGTAGGGGTGTTACTTTCGAAGTAGCGAAAGTAGCACGTCGTATATTTTAGCTGGTTTAATGGGCTCAGTACCATTATTAGCCAGTAAGATATAGACACGTAGATTGAGTGGTTCCCATGAGTCCAAGGGAACCATTCGTACTTAGGATGATTTTAAAAGACAAAATATAAACAGAGTTAAAAATACTTAACACCTAAGACTTGGGCTTTGAGCTTCCTCAAAGCGTTAGAAATAGTGTACGCTAAGTACGGGTTATTCTAGCCCCGTTACAGCCCCGTTACAATTGGTTCTCCGATTTGATGGCCGGCATTGCTCAGCGCTGCGTTATTTTAATCGTGGAGTAGGGCTTACAGACCTTGTTGATGACACGATCGACCTACGACATTTCCCGAAGCTAAGATTGTTAGTCCTTCGTAGCCCAAGAGGACGGCGTCCGTCCAAATAAATGCGCTCACGTCGGTCCAGCCTCCGATCAAACTGATTCAGCTCCCTAGAATCTAGACCTCTAGACTGACAAAGCCAACATCCTACCAGTAACTAGTGAATCACACCAACTTATCGTCTCCTCGATAGCGCAGTCCGACGCCTCGTATTCATCTGCTAATGAGACGCGGAAGCGGGGTCATAATACCGGGCAGGTGGAGTGTCCCCTAGAGAGCGCTTTGGGGCGGAAGAGACACATTCCAGCTCCTCTACACAAAGCGCACAACGACAACTACATGGTCCCCGCCGCGATCCCGAATTTAGACGGGAGTATTTACCGCGAAGAATGGCCGGCAGTTTGGCATGCTCTAAGTACAGAATGTCCTGCGACAGTAATACAACATCCAGCAGCTTACACCTCGTCGTAAACTTGGATCAAATAGCGCAACAAGATTCAGTTCTTATTCTTCACCATGTTCGCCGGTTGTCTTCCCTGGGGAGCTCCTCAACAGACTTGACATGCAAATACTAATTCACTGGACGGCGCGTTGGCTCCAAGAATGTCTATGGAAGGATTAAATCTTATTGTCTAAAGACGACTGAGCTTGCCGTTTTAATATGGCTGGACCAATGTATCTTTATCACAATGCACCGGATACCCTTATCGATATTACCTTCTCTAATCGACAACGCAGATAATTGGTGCCGAATAAGTGCGTTAAATTAGCGACGTATACCACTTAATACTATGTGACCGTCGCAAAAGGGTTCGATTTAATCATCACTTGGTGTGCTCCAATTTATTCGACACATAAAGGGCGGTCCTGACGGATGGACTGGATGCTATCCTCACCACCTCAGTTAAAGTCCGTCGACACCGCAGCTTCTCAAAAAATTTCCTTTAACAAGTCTTTCTATTACCTGGGCGTCAATTAGCAGATCGACTGGCGGAAGGTGGCCTACTTCTTCTCATCTGTGAAAAAAATAAGCCGGGAATCAAATATATTTTTTTACTCAAAGCAGCTTATTGAGCTGCTCGCAACTCAGCTGCGCAACGACGGTCTTCGCGACGCTGACATATTCGGGATCCATGCCTTATGCTCTGAGTGGATATGGAGTGGGTCTGAACACTGTTCGCATGTTTATTCGAATCGTAAAGATATCACATACTTTACGCCAATGTGCCTAGTTAAAAAATTGTGGGGACTGGCTGTATGTCTGCTTGGTGCAGTTGGTCTAGACGTAACCAACCTCATGCACATTGCCTGAAGGAGAGACACGTTTATATCTCAGACGGTGCGAAGCAGTTAAGTTTCAGTCGGGCGACATTGTGGGGCAAACACGGCGACGTTGATCATCCTTCACTCTCGTATTAGACAACAAAGTCAGTAAAAGCAGAAGGCGTTGGTATTTTTATGACTCCTACATCCTCCCTGCAAGATGCTGCGTGGTGTCCAGATATGTGGTGTACACGCGTCATGGATATTTCTATCTCGGAACATGCCCTGATAAAAGTGTACGCGCCCACTCTACGGAAAAGAGATTTTTTATCCCAAATATCGAGTTGAAATTTTCCCATCAATGGAGACCTTTCAGTGGAGATTTTTGACCTTGTGCAATATTAGGTGCTGGATAGCCTATCTCATCAACGTTCTAGAAGATCCTGAAGCCTCGCACTCGACTGCCTCATCGAGAAAAACGAATGGGCCGACTTTGAGTTACGTAGCACTCAAGATGATCATGATATTGTTGTCAATCCAATCGACCATTTCACGTATTGGGAGATAGAAAATGCCAGCCAAATTATTATCTTTTACATCCCAATCACATGTGCCGCTTCTGTTGTGTGAGTGGCGGGCTCACCGCCACCCCAGATATCTGACCACCAAGAAGCGGAACTAAATTTACGTGTGCATTGGCGGACCAAGAATCCGACTCATTGTTCTTTGGTGCAGTATCCAAATTGAACAGGTCAACCTGACCGGGTAATTGAGGAGCTTCTCGACGAGATGAACAATTAAGCAGCTGAACGTAAATCTTCTGTACGTCAATGGGACGCTGACGTTTAATAGTGTAAAAGTTGTATCGCATCGGTCAGGAAGAGAACATGGCAACGTCGATCTCGACACAAAAAAACATATTATGCAGCGGTAACGTTGTCAATTCACTAACAGAAATCAGTGGATACATGCATCTATGGAGAAACAACTCCAGGAGCACCTGTTTCGCCTGAGCCAAACCATAAAACGGACTGCTTACCGTATTTGCTGGTCCTAAAATGCAGGTGGCGGATTGGTAACGCGACCAAAAAGTTACAGCGATCACAAACACTCACGGGCCGGCAATCCCCAGATATATGAGCACCGCCTACAAATTTGCCAAGGAATGGTTGAAAACACTTAGCGATACTCACCGCATTGAGTCTCTAGCGTCTCTAATTACAGCGATGGAGTTATTTGTGTAGGTTCCGAAACCACGCTTGCTATCGTCATCCGATAATCGTGAGCTGGTACTTCTATCTACTGTAGCGGACGTTCTTCAAGCTATGAAGGATTTTAGCAGGCACGGAAGTGAAGGTTCGGATGGTTTGAATAACAATTTCTACAAGGATGCGTCTGCCTTAATGGTTTAGGCTTTGTTAAGAGTGATCAATCAAATTTTGAACGGTGCAGACATTGCTCCTTCGTTTATAAGGCCTTTATAGTACGGTTACGGAAGAAGAGGGCATTCGTCAGATGCATCAGATTATCGACCGATCTCTTTGCTGTAAACCAGCTGTAAGATTTTTAAGGAAAATTGTGGCTACTCGTATGCAGCTAATAATACTAACAATCATCGGTGACTCACAGCAATGGTTTGTTCGTGATCGACAGATGCAAACTCTGGTCGTGATGATGGTGGCGCAACTCGCGTTATCGCTGAATGAACAGTTTCCCGCCAGCTCGAGCCGGGTCGTTCTTCTCTTAGACTTTTGATAGGCGTACGACACCGTGGAACAGGATGTACTATATAAGGCTCATTTTTGCTTTCGTTTCGACAACCAATTCGCTCAACTAATTGAGAGGATGTATTTAAGGAAACCCCGCGATTTATGGTTCATGAATAACTATTTGAACCTTTCTAGTCATGCCCGGGATTCGGCAAGGTTTCCCCCAACACCTTTGCTGTATCACGTTGGTGTGAAGTTTATCGCATAAGCTATTCAACAGGATACAGACATACGAAGGCTATCAGTGCCGGGAGTATTACGTAAAGTGCACATTTCTGTGCCTCTGTTGATGATAATACACTGTATCCGAAACGGGATCATCATTTGAATCCAGCTCTATGAATGTTAATCGTTTTGGGGAGATATTTGGCCTCCGAGCACATCCGGCCAGGAGTAAATTGATATATCTTAATACATTCTACAGCTGCAGATATCAAAAGGAATATCGGTACTTCAACCAGCAGATACGACGCGCTACATTGGTTACAAGGTGGGCACTGGGGAGATACACAGACCTAGTAGAGCTCTTCGTATTTAAAAAAATTCGGTGTCAGCTTCTCACTGCGACGAAAGTTGCAACGAGTGTGCAAATCGAGTCATCATTCTTCATACGACTGTGCTGCCATCCGTCTTGTCTACCGCGGCTGTATGCAATGTTCCCATCTGGGCGCAGATAGATTTGGAGAATTTATAAAGACATTTAGGGTCCCATGCCACGGGCACCGAGCTACGACGTATCAAGGTCAATCCAGGTCTTTTCATAAACCCAAAACATGTAGTTAGAGCTTGGCTATCCTCCTTTGAAGTGGCTAGTAAAAACGCAGAGGACTAAACATGCGCTCTTGTGGCTTACGAAAGCAACGGACACGTATTGTTTTGCCGTGTAGACCTAGAACTATCGTGCAGCCGGCTTGCATTTGCGGTAGTCGCTACGCCGCGCCCGGATACTAATGGTGAGTTTTTAAAGGTCTGACGTCCTTTTCGCGGTCAACTGGCGCGCGACCTCGATAATTTTTGTCGCCCGGGAATGTCCGACCAAGAATTGGCTTTACCAGCCCGGTCAACAGCGCATTTGGTACAACTGTCAGATGGAGCCATTAGTTGGTGTGAGGGTCAGGCGTGAGTTATATTATACCTCCACGCTTTTCCTGACCCTCTCGTAGCCGCGGACTGTCGATCACAGGGTATCACTTATTTCTGGGGCCGTTTCTACTGGCACGACGACCCCTGTATTCTAAATTATACGGAAAGGGACTTGCACGATCCCGATTCGACCGGGTACCGTCCTGCCCAATAAGCGCGCTCAGATACAACAGAACGGGCCTAATAACTTAGTCTTTACCTTTCCAGCCTTCACCCGAAGTTACGTAAATAGGCTACCACGCTTCTGCTCGCGTCACCTTATATTCTCATTGGGACGGCTATGCTGGAAATAAAGATTGTCTTACGCATCTACCGCCACTTTGGTACATGTATGAGTCGACGAGCGTGAGCACAAATCTCATTGTCGGAACAACACTAGACATTATTACACCTGAGACGTCCCCAATTCAGATATAGCGAGTTATCAATTAGATAGATGCATTGGTCTCTGCTCGTCGACCTGCCGGACTTCATTTGCTCTACCAAGTGCGAGTCAAATCGCTGGAAAATCATACTAAGCAGAGGGTGGGTCTATATTAGCTCACCCGCTGTTCCGTCCGATTGCTAAGAGTGTGCCTGAGACCGTCGACAATGCACATATGTATAAGGCGGTTACGATTCAAACAATTCACGCTGCATAAAAGAATTGCTGCGGTCAGCCTTACAAGCTTGGCTCGTTTGCCATAAGTTGCCGCCCGTATCGGTTTGTTGACAAATTGCTGCGGCGCACCAACGGCTATCTCATGTGTGGAATCACGTTAATGGACTTTCAGAGTATCAAGTGTGGACGAGCTATCGTTTCGCAAACAAGCAGCTCACCCAATTATACACTGACCGATTCAAGGATAATAGTATGCACGAAGTTTTCGCAATGTGCGGTGTGCAAAGAGAACTTACATCACATTTTCTGGGACTGTCCCGTTGCTTCAGCATGCTGGCCACGATTGATAAGCCACTGGACAAATAAGACGACGGAACCTCATGTGGTTATAAACCGCTTGCGCCAGTGTGCAAATCGCCAAGCTTCTCATGCTCCAAATTGTCCACTTTAGCGGATACAGAAACGGTTTTAAAGAGGCTTATACGCTCGCAAAAACGGAATTTATACGCAATCAGTTCGCGTTAAGTTACCATTGTATTGTCATCGATTGGAAGACCGCAATGCACGGTGTTGTGGGGATGTCTCTCCACCCCTGCGTCAATATCAGGCAAAACGTTATGCATTCGGGTTTCGCCAGTTACAAGCAATCGCGATTCGCGAACATCGCTCAGCTGCTACAGCGATCCGCGGATTTCGTCTTCACGCATGTATTGAATACGTCGATCAAATTTCACGCGGACATTCGCCTCTCGCGGATATTAGCCACGATACGTTGCCACCTCCGGAGCTCATGTACCAGCTCAGGCATTTTTACACATCTTTCACAACATAATTGTAGATAGATGAGCATGAAACTCCTACTTCTTCGACAGGCCTAACTAGCCGGGGTTTCCGGGGTGGTACAGTGCGTCTAGTGTGTCGCACACTTTTCTACAGACCTTGGGTTGGTCTGACGCGTCGAAACCCATGCCACTTCTTCGGAACAAGCAGTGATATTTTCAGGAAACCAGAAGAGATATCTTGAGTCTACAAAAAGCTCAAATCAAAGGAGGCGACACGCTTTTGCCGCTGTTTTTCGCTTCTTCCCATCTTCAGCACTATCATCAATGGATCCACGCTACTTCCGTTTGGCTCATAACCTTATTGTGGTGGAGTGGTGGATGCTCTTTTGATGAGTCGATCCCAACTCTCCACTGGCGCCCGGACAACCGACTAATGGAAAGTGTACTCCGATTTTGTGCTTTATACTTTGCTCACCTTGTGTAACCGTCGGTGGGTCGGGTCGCACTCTTCCAGGTGGACTCGAGTCAATACTAAGCTTGACCGTGGTCGGGATTGGTGTTGTTGCGTGGAAACCTTTACAAGATAACGGGTGTGCTTGTAAGGCGCTCGATATGAGCCGCCTTGAACTCTACGAGATCGCCTTGTTTGAATGTAGGCCCTTGATCCTCGAGCCTTCTGACCATTTGAGTCGTCTAGCGATCTTGCATCCTTCGCCTTTACTTGTCTGCTGCTTCCGATCGCAGTTGACGTTTTCGTTGATAGTCCTAAATTTCAGGCCAAACAATCCAGGGAAATCATTCGAGTTGAGTATGCAACTATCTTTGACGTCGGGTGGCCAATATTCCAACCCAAAAGAGAAGTCGACGCGCGTACTTAGAAGCAAATTGAACTCTGTTTAATGTTACCCTATATAACCCAGAACTACTAGCACATTTCTAGCCCAATCAGTATCCTTATTTTTGAAGCCACGTGTCTCCCTCTCCCGAAGATCGTCCCCCTAGTGCCTATGTGGCTTACCCTAAATGCGCTCACTCTAAAACTTAAGCGTGACCCACACCCGACCTGTATATCATAGATCTAGAGATCGAGAGCTTAGATAGAGACCGTGGGCAACCTATTTCAGAAATTATTCCTCCAGTTAGAGCCCCTTTCGGAATTGACGACGCCTGCGACCTAAGATCTCCCGCATCTACTCAGCTGTAAATATCTCGTAAGCGTTTTTCCAAATCATTATTGTAGCAATGGTCGCCATTGTGCTCTTTCTCCTCATCTTTTGACCCACCTAAAGCAATGAAAAAACGACAAACGACGCTAAAAATATTGAATGTCTTTCTATACCTTGCAACAAACTGTCTTTCGTATTCGTCATCGAGCTCAAACAGCAGCAGATGTTACAATACAAAATGATGTATGCGACTATATAGACTGAGTGGGCAGCTCGTAGTCAGTGGCGAGTGACGATTTTACTAATGAGTATAGACAGGATTGTTGATTGTGCGACTTTCCAGCCAAATGCGCTCATCCAAAGCAGCTCATGACATCTCTATTTATATAGAATCACGTGCACGAACACAAGCAAGTATCAGAGTTCCACAAGTCGTCAAAATCACGATTCAGTGGAGTTGTGCATGGATGCAGTCAGGATGTACTAGTCTTTTGTAAATACACGACTCTTCGCTAGTATGATTAGTCTTGTCAAAGTATTATCCGTCGCTGATTCGATTGTACTCCTGACGCGTCAAATATAAGTCATGATTTTACTTACAGAGAAGAGATCACTCGAACAAGTGTTGCTTATGAAGAATACGTTCTTCGATCCTAGTGCCGTATGTGAAGTCAATCTTGAACCAGTATGGTCAAGGAACAAGAGCGAGCGTGTATGTTGGGCAATGCTTGCGGACAATTTCGTTGCAACATGCTGTCGGTCCGCCAGTGCTGCTCCAAAACAATTGCGTGCATTGGATACACTGCACACTGATGATCTCTTTCATATGGAATGTAAAGACTTGCGCGTCTTGCTGTGCAGGATACCGTGCATACTTTAAAGTATCATGCTATAGAGCACAAATGGAAATCTCACCGTATGTATGGTCGATTGACCAAAGCATAGAAAATTGGGAGCTGCGCCAAGAATATCAATATCCTGCAGTACCAACTTCAAAATGTGGTAGGCATGGTTATTGCAAAGCTCAACGGAGAGGCCTGTATCAAAACCACGTTTGGTACGAGTAGCATTTTCTCTGCTTTGTTTCTGTAACGTACGTATTCCAGATAAGCGCAAATTAAATGGAAAACACACTGCAGTCGCGTGCAGAATGCTGTACATATGTTTAATTTTATATGTTGTGCAGTGTGATGCTGTCCGTGAGGATTCGGTGTGTACCAAAGTTTGTTGCACATCTTGTTACGCGTGCTCAAGCTTTGCGCCGCAAAAAATACGTGCTTTGAGAAGCTCGTGTATGATACAAGCAATAGATACATATGTCTATATGACGCATCAGCTTCTAAAGGACGTGTGTACGCTTTGTGTTGCATTTCAGGGTGTGTAGTTGGCAGGCTTCATTCGTTATCTGGGTAGAGATAGGTTAGGTCTAAGGTGGGGGATTGCGAAGGAAGCAAATGACAACAAGCTAACGCCTACAGATAAATTATATGTATAAGCAAGGTTATGAGGTGACATTTCATGACTTAATAGGCTCAAGTAGGTTTCCCGCTATCTTCGCATAAATAACCACATACATCACCTACGTTTTGTAAGGTCGATGTCATGATAAAATACGATACTGGAGGAGTGTTTTGAAATTTGCGTGGGTGATAGACGCTTGTAAAACTCTTAAAAAGATAAAATCAGTAGCACTTCGCACCATACTTATTTTGATCGTGCAGCATATAAACATGGTGCACCACATTGTTAAGTCGAAGGATATGAAAAAGATATGTGTTGGCACACGTCTTGATCAGGAATACAATATCATTATCCATATAATCAGCTAAAGTGATTTGCTCGAGGTGGCTTGAGGGTGTCTATATTTCTGCACCGTATCGCTGTAAAGTTGACTATTCGAATGTTAAGCTTCCGTGAAGATTTTTAGGCGACCCTATTGTGTTCATCACTATGACTCGTGGGAACTTCTTTCTAAGCTAAATAAGTTGAGTGAGTGAGTGAGCTACATTAATGTACTTATGGATCTATAATGGCAGGTTGGGGATTTACACTTCCATACCAAAAGTGGGGTCATTATTTTAGACTCCAGCCGAGACAACTGGTATCGGTCTGCGAAGGGGAGCGTGGACGCAAGTCACGTGATGCTATAGAGCACAGCCACTGCTGCTAATTATTGTGCAGATGTCGGTCGAGGTCCGCTATGAGCGGAAATTAATATGCGCACAAGACTGCTGCAAAGCCCGCGAATCCATGGCGACATTTGCAGCCCTGTCCGCCATCTTGTTGTGAGCGCGGTCGTAATGTGTCCATCTGCCTACACCCAGTACACCCGCACACCGCCTCGATAGGTGGTAGAGCCGGCGAAGGCGAGAATGATGCAGCCGTCGGTGTCGCCGCATCTGCTTGATAATCATGGCGCTTGTTTCCTACCACATGCAGTGACGCTACATGATCTTTGACCGCTCGATAGAGCTCGTGGATAGGGCTTCAGTACTCTGCCGTGTCATTGGACGTGTCAGTCTAAGCGTAGGACATGCTCGCTGCCCAGACTACCTCTGTCACTTTAAGGTTCGTTTCAACGAGTACCAGAACCGAACTAGACTCACCTGGTCCTGGATGACCCCGGAGCCGGCGTTAAAAAAGAGTGGATAGAGGCATCGACTGCAGACTGGTCGGTGGTAAATAATCGGCCCATGCTACTTGATTAGGCTCTCATCTAGCGGGTTTCTCACGGCTCGCTTTGAAGCAGATTTACACTTTAATTGTACTGTTCTTCAGAAATTGAAAGTCGCGCAACGGATTGTCGACCGTAGAATTGATTATATCCTTCTGCGGGAACGGATACGCATCTGGCTCGTGGCGGAGCCGTAGGTGCGCACACTAAATGACATGGATCGTCGTTGCTGCCGTTAATCTCCATAGAGCGCTGGTCACCTCAAAGAAGACGTGGCGATGCTCATTACCAGCCGCATTTAGACGGTCGCATACCGCCTGACACGCGCGGGAAGGCGTGTAGACTACGTTGAGCTAAAGCTCGAATCGATGAAATTTTTCGGCACGTACTCCCTTTGGCCGCCGATATAGGACACCAAAGTCAGCCCGCGCCACCTTCGCCACCGGGCACTTTCAAAGGACATGCAGACGTGTAGTGGGTACATAACGCAGGCAAGAAATGTGAGGACAGGAGCGTTTACTGTGCACACATCTCCAGAGATTATACTTATTCGTCTTGATCATGTAGAGCTTCTGTACCGTGGTAGCCCCCACTCCTGTCACTGCGCGGATGTCGCTCCACTCGATCTGCGCGAGCAAATTCTGCATGTCATTATAGGTGGTAGCCTGCTCAGCGGTTTCTCGGGCTCTGTAGCCTTTCCATTCCTTCGCTCGGTGTGTTGCCGCGGCCTCCTTGTACCTCTTTGACTAGAAACGCCTTCCCGCGCCGATGTGCAACTGTACGAGTCGAGACAGTGCCGGGTGGTAGTGAAAACGAAGATCGCGGCTGCCGACGTCGACTCCGGCTTGCCTCTCGCATTCATAGCGCGACTCGACTGGACGTGCCGGCTGGCCTATAGTGGCGTTCGAGTAGATGGCACCGTCTGCGTTGTCGGTGATACGCCACGAGTCATGCCAAGACACACATGTCTCTAATCGCCGCAGGTGCGTCGTCAAGTGAGCTGAAGAAGGGGCTTTGGATAGTTACACACCATAGCCTTGCATAAATTTGACACTACACTATGCACCTCCTGAGTGCGGGTTTGCCGTAGCTCCAACCGGACCGTTCCATCACCCATCTACGCCCAGCTGAGGACGTCTCGAATCTTGAGCCATACGTCGCCACGCCGCAGAATTCTGATATCCACTGGCCCCCATCTGCCGTTAAATATCTAATGTCGCGTGTCTATTTGCATGCGGTCGAGCCCTTTAGGACGAAAAATTCCAATTAGCCGTCGACGACGGTTATATATCTGCGTGAGAGGGCTTATCGTGTCGCTATCGACGTCTACTTGCAACCTATCGCCCTCCCATTGTGCAGCGTACAGATGTCGCCGAAGAGGTGACAGCGTTTCAGCTACAAGGCCGCACGTGATGAATAGATAGTGGGGCAGTGCACGTGGCTCACCATGTCCGCCCCCCTCGTCCACATGGTGTGCTCGACCCGAAAGCCTGCCATTTGCGCACCCTGCCTTGCCGGAGTCAAATAACGGTCGACTTCTGATAGCGCTGCCAACGAGATGTCGCTCACGATCCGAGCCGAACCGTTCATGCCTGATGCCTATTTAGCCACAGCTGTGGCGGCCATCGCAAGCAAGTCCGTCTCAACGTGAGGCAATGCGAGGCCTTCAGCTCGAACACGAAGACCGGCATGCGCCTCACTCATTTACGCTTGGGTTGGTGCTCCAGATCGCGACCCTAAGACGAAACAATTGGCCAGCTGTTGCAGCGAAGCCATGTCACCCCGAGTTGTCCACGATTGTCGGGACAGGAGCGTGAACTTAGGAACTACAATAGCTGCCGACAGCTTTGCTCGGCTTCGGACAGTGTTTGTCTTCCGTCGATCCAGCGCAAGCGGCAACTTCAGCGCGATTAGGCACGCATCCCAGTTGTCCTTGACCGTAATTCCCGCCCCTACAAGAAACACAGATATCGACCTTGATCTCTGAATTGCAGACGTCGAGCTTCGTGAAGTGGATCCGAGTTAACGCTTGCGCCATCACACAAAGGCACCGCCACTGACTTGGAGGTATTGTTCACCAGCTTAGAAGCCATTCAAAACCGCGTCAGTGCCTGCAAGACGTCAGCAACTTCCTCCGGTGACTTGACGTATACAGCAGTATTGTAGGCGTACCCAAAGACCGTCACCGACAGCACATCTGAATGATTATATAACATTGAACTAGACAAAGTGTCCTCGAGTAGCTCGCATAATTATTTCACCGCCGAAATGAAAAGTTAAGTTGCCAGCGAGCTCCCCTGTCGAATTCCACAGATGACGTCAAGTGGCTTAGACAGGTAACTGCTCACGAAAAATGTCGGTTAAAATTCAACGTCAATCAATTGATTATTGATAGGAAATTCTAACCTCCGTTAAATTTTTCTACTCATTTTAGCAGCTGTTTCTTATAAACGTTAAAAAATTCGCACCCCAAAAAATCATTTGCCCTCAAGGTAAAACATAAACCATAAAAGCTATTGCCATTATTGAAATAATAATATTTAGCTCCTCGACCAATTTGCAATGCCTCCACGACGTGCACGAAAGGTTCCGGTAATCCAATTTTTTAAGCGCGGCGAATAAGAATTTCCGTGATAGCGATTCATATCTCTATAAAAATTATAGTAGCAGTGCCAGCGCGCTCTGGCGAGCGGGATCTTTTATTTGGCACAGATCTTTGCAGATGCGAGTATTTTGACGATCATCGACATCTCGCGGCACGGTACAAAACCGGGTTGTAGAGAATTAATAAGTGACGGCAGCAGCGGCCGTAGTCGTGATGAAAACACTCGCGTAAAATCTTTTAGTCAAAGTTTTAAAGCGCAATTGGGCGATATCTAGCGGGTGCTCCGCGCTCGTCGACTTCTTGAAGCACGGCACCGCCGCCCCTAAGTGTTATTAACAGACCTTTTTCGAGTACGCATACGCTAAAAATTCGCGCCAAAAGAGGTAAGAGGCTGTTCACATTGTCTCGATACCAGTCGTTGCCCATCTCGTCCGGTCCCCACGCCTTTCCCCGCTTGCGCCTTCAGATAGACTTGCGCACATCGTCTTCCGAAATCTCGACACACAATGTTGTCATGACTATACTAGAAGCTCGAGATGGGAAGGAACCAAGAAAGGCGCTACCAATGTCACGATCCGGCGGCGTCTGCTGCATGACTCCACTCCATCTTCACGCATGTTTTACGCTGGACCCCGCGAGTTTCATCGACGGCCGTGTCCCTTACCGCTCAGTAGGCAATACACAGTACTATCCATAAATTTATTCGAGACTCGACAATAGAAGACCTCTGTGATGTGGTGTAGAAAATTTCATTCCCGAATAATATTATTTAGGCGACTTAGGGATCGGCGACTCGAGCGACAGTGAAAAAGGTCGACGACTTAAGGGTCGGCGGCTTGGGTGTCGGCGACTCAAGTGCCAGCGACTTAATTGTCGGTTACTAAAGTGTCGGCGACTCGGGTGGCGGCGACTCAAGTGTCGACGACTCAAGTGTCGGCGACTCAAGGGTACAGCAGAATGCGGGAAGATCGAACGACAGATTCATCACGTTATTTGTATAGAAACTAGGGAAGGACATAGAGCCATTCAAACTGGCTCTGCGAGAAAGCAAAAGAGATAAACTAATACAGTGCAGAATTTTTTAGCCCGAGAAACGCGTACACTTCAGGTAAGTCCCTGCGTGTGCTAGATTATGCCTGCCGTCGAACCTCGAGAGGCATAGCTTGTAGAGGTATCGCCTGGTAGCGCCAAGAGTTAGATAGGCCCGGGTTGGGCAGCGCTTGCTACTAGCGAAGAAAGGAGTCTCGTCGTCGACGAGCCGGTGACCCGATAGACGGCACCGTTGAAAGTCTTGTCGAGCGACAAGCCGGTGGGCCTCAGCCTAGGGCATCTTAATTTTTCTAGTTGGGCGGACACTATGCTCGGTGACCTGTAAAAACAGTTGAGCGTCGGCTTCCACCCGTTGGTGTGAAGTCACAGGAAGAGAGACGTTTGAAGATGCTAATATCAGGCAGACTTCTGGAGGAGTGGCTGTAAGGAATCGGCTAGGCGAAAGCCGCAACTGAACCCGAAGGGGCGAACCGCGTAGGGATTTGTCCAAACGTGCCAGCCCGTTGCTCCGACTTTGCTCGGCGATTGTTGTGTGTGTACGTTGAGGCTATTATACGACGAAATTAACTAAATGCTATACCACAGTGACCGTAATGGATGATGCACAAGTGACCGAAAGAGAGCCCTCGTTTTCTTATTCTGCTACTCGACTTTGCTTTCCACGACCACAATCTGCGCATCCCACACCGTCCGAACCCGCTGCGAATCCATACCGGTGTTCGCGCGTATGGCGTTGTCCATCTGTCTTGTTAGGCGATTTGAACGCTGGCGATAGTCATTCGTAGAACGCCCATCCGTATCTTATGCTGTAATCACGTATTGCTGGCGCAGCTCGCTCTTTGCAGTGTACCACCATAACGTAGAAGCGCGTGCTTGTCGCACTTCTATGTCTTCGGGATTAATGACGACTATTAGGTTAGCCGCCGCGCTAGCAGAGAACTCACCTGACACCACTTCAGACACTATTGAAGCGTACTTCGACGGCGGACACACCTGCCGTCGTGATTAACTTGAATCGACCGTCCAGGTACTGCCACACGGATCGCGACACTGTTGTGGTCGGAAAAGGGGGCTGGTATGGACGTATTCGAATGAACCCAGTCGTTATGTTCTGGAGAGTAGTACCACCTGTCAAAACAACAGCTTGCTCCTCTAACTCCGGGAAATGTGTAGAAGTAAGTGTGATGCTTCAGAGTCCATTCAAGCTCCGTGTCGTCGTTTCCAAGGTCATCGTCCAACACGTCACTCAGACCAGCGCAACGCAGAAGCTAAAGAAGTGCAAGTGAGTCGGGCTTGTTCCAACGCGACTCATACGAATGGTCACAAGTTTTCAGTAGCGTGCAGATGAAATCGCAACAGAAAAAAACTGGGCCGACGGCACTGGCTTCAACGACGAATATCGTGGTAAAGAGTCTCTCACGCTCGGATACCTGTTTCGGTGCTTACACATTATTTACCGTAAACACACGATTAGTAAGGATCGCAGTCGCCGAGATCCAGTGTGAGTCATAGTCCGCCTCACGAAAAGCGCGTAGAGTCGAGATACGACTGTAGGGTCGCAGGAGGATAGCGACCCCCTACTGCCTGACCTCTACTCAAGCTCTATATTGAATACTGGTGCATACCATCATCGATGAATCCGCACGACGAAAGATGCCTTTCATCTGCTATCAATGTCGCACCCTCAGGCACCCTCTTCTCCTGAAGGCAAGTAAAATTTAGCAGACCCTCCACGGTTCTCTGACGAAAGTGCGCGAACTAGCGGCTTTGTCGTTCCGACCTGGGCCCCGGCCTAATCACGATCGGAGTAAGAAACCCACACGTTACGTCATGTGCCGAACGTCTTCCAATTCGTGTACATCCTCTGTGCCAGCGCCGCGAGCGCACACGTGAAGTCTCCAAGAAGCCCATAGTAACAACGTGCGGCGCCTTCGCACCCAGTCTCGCAAATTTACAGCACGTCATCCAGCGCCTCTGTCCTAAGCACGGAGTCAGCTACACGCTTGATCATGCTGTCGGCGTCGTAGATCCGTGTGCATTTTTCGTGAAGGACATGACTATAGTCCGGTTGCGTTGGAAAACGACTGAGGTAGAGTAGACTAAGTAGGGCGAGGACCGCATCGAGCGTGTCGTCGAGGGCTGGCTCCGTGATACCAGTGAGTAGGTCGGTATCAAAGGCATCCACTCCTCTCCACCACTCTGCCGCGGGTTTTTCAGAACCAGCGTCGCGCAGCGTGGCCTAAAGAACGAACCGCCCTGGACCGTCTACTACACATCAAGCGCAGACTTATGTCCAAGTTCTCGTCTTTGCCGTGATGATCAATCAGAGCGAGATGATCGTTGCTGCACAATGCTCGACCAAAAGACATCCAGCCGTTCTTGCCCCACATTTGCAGCTCAATTAGAGGGTAAGGTAGGAACTGTATAAAGCTAGCCAGGCTGTCAAGGTGGTGTTCTAACCAGCTAATGAAGTTTTCACCTTTCTTTGGATATACTGACGTCTTCGGCGTCTGACGCCGCCATGTCGCACTTGTAATTTCGTTTTCCGTCTTATGGCGGTTGCGTTCACGAAGGTCGTACGGTGTCAGCCGAGTGTGGGAGGCTTGCGACCCAATTAACCTAGCGACGTTAATAATAACCCTGTTTGTATCAAGTGCCAGGCGTGCTAAGTTTTGTGAAGAAGTCGCGCGGGTTTCTTGTCTGTCTGGTGCCGCCAATGTAGTATCATGGTCGTCGGCCTTCCGTACAGCCGCTGTTGATGCGGTCCACGTACCGACAGTATCGTCTGACGGGTTGAGTACCCTTGGAGGAAAAGTAATCTTACATGGGTGTTGCCACTTCACTATTTGGCATTATTGGCTGAGAGACAACGTTATGCGCCGCAAGCATCGCGTTCAAACCTGTAGGAAGATGAGCGCCTAGATCTCTTATGGAGTCACGGATCACCGAACCTTTGTCGTCGATCGTGGTCTTCTCAGAGTCGATTGGATGCAGGCCAATTGCAAAAGGGACACCTTAAGCTACGATTTACACCGTGGCTGCAAGGGACCCTTGATCCTAATGGAAAGCCGTTGAAGCGGCACCGGTGGCCTCGGACTTCGCAACCGACGTCTGTGCCACAGCTAACGTAGATTAGGCCGGTATCCGTGATATTTTCGAAGCAAGGTCTTCTTGTATCTTCCTCGCTCGATCAACCGCCTCCACGTCACCGGCTATATTCGTCACCGCTTTGTAACCAGGTGCTGCCTCAGTATTCTCCTGATCCATATCTGGTACATCCATTACCTTTAGCGGAGCTTCAGCCGTCTTCGATGGCACTGAGTTCGAGCGCACAGACGCCGCCCTCTAGTCGCGGTAGGTACCACTGGCTTGGTAATGGTCACTGCGTCAACAGTATCTTTGACGATTTCGTAAGATGCTGCCGCGACTGGAGGCGCAGTCCTCGTGACCACAGCCATCGTTGTGCCGCCTGCGTTTTCTCGAGATGGATCGCGTTCAGCTCAGAAGTATCCGATACCTTGGCTTATACTCGTGTAACCACCTCTTCTCTGCGATCAGTACTTTAAGACGCAATGATGGATCTCGCTTCGTTGCCGGACGTAGAAATTTGGCCTCGAGACCAGGCGCCAATTGTTTGCCTTAAACATCGGATGCCATAATCCAGCCGTCCGCAAGATAGTTCAGGCTCTGGCGACTTGCTGCCGAGGCTGTCACAGCGAGCTGGTAGCCCTTAGATATTATCTCTGGATTCGCCGCCATGCATTCCTTTCTAAAGTGACTTACACTGAGGTATCGCTGACACGGTTCGAAATTTCTCTTCCGCGGGTAAATCAACACCGTCCCAATCGTTGTAGCACCAGGCTTGATGCATAGCATGTGCTTGTGGTCCAGCTCCTCAAGGCACTCCTTAGGGATTTAGAGGATAGATCATCGGTGTGAACCGAGAAAATTTGCACCGTCAGCATTGAGGGACTCGACCGAAAGCACAAGCGTTGACGTCGCGTATGCGACCCAGTTTCGAATATTCTTCGGATGCGCAGACCAATTTCCGAGCACATGCACCTGATAAAGCAGCGAGGTCGTGGCATCGGTGTAGCAAACCGACTCATCCTCCGTGTTTGGGTCGTCTGCCAGGATCAGCTGGAGAAAAAAGTGCCTACGTGAAGATCGGCCGTCGCCCATGAGTCTCGCGTGCCGATATCATTAAACACGAAAGCTACAACCGGGGAGAAGCTCGATCACTCGACGCGCGACAGGATCATGATGAGTGCATGCACACGCTTCTTGGCCACCGTGGTTAATGCAGCTGCAAGCACCATACTATAACGTTTGCCGCGCGCTCCGAGCTCAAAAAGAATAACATCTACAGGCAGTCAAGCGTAAAGCTTGTGAATAAGTCGAGAACGCTGATGAACTGCATAAGCCTTCCTTTAGGCTTCCACGTGTGTTTCTTTGAGAAATTGAGGCGTTCCGACACTATTTAAATTGCTGCCAAGCTAAGCTCCAAGAGTATCAGCTTCGATTTTAGACATTGGTCGTTGGTAACCATCTCTTCAAAGAAGATATTACTTCTGAGCGCATTGATAAAATCATCGGATTCTTTCGTCGATGACAGTCGGGGTCTCGTATATTCGAATTTTTAAGAGCGTTATTTGTGTTACCCGACCACGCGTTTGGCGTTGTGGCGTCTTCGGCCCATGTTGCAGGATGCCCGGTTCCGGCTTCGACTGTGGTGAAAACGCAGAACCTTCTCGTGTTGGTGCTGGATCGTCGCCCAAGAATCCTGCTGCCGCCTGAACGACTGCCAAATCTTGTGCTGCCTGTGGCAAGTCACATGGAGCTTGTTCCATGTCATCGTCCGCCGGCTGGCAATTATCGATGTAGTCCTGGTCGCCTCTGACGCCGACCCTCTTACCTGCTGTTGTTGATCTAGACGAGGGTGGGGTACTCGTCGTCACCTTGTCAAGCACACTGTCGAGATCTCCCGTCGCACGTCTATCGCTCGCACCACCTAACACACCACCGCCTAGGCCATGTGGGCGTCTGTCATGCCCGCCCCTGTATCGCTCCTGCGCCATTCAATTAAGGCATAAACTTGATTGGTCAAAATACTACTTGGCCGCTTAACCGTGTGTCAATCACGTTCTCGATTGTGCCCGACTACTCCCCAGCCGGCAAAATCGAAAGTGCTGGATAAGTTGAAAGATACTTGACCAACAGGGAAAAGATGAGGGCTATTGGTTCGTTGCATGTGAATGTTGGGTAACGGCCACCTATAGCGGCAACTACAGAAAGCTGCATCGAAATGATCGATTGACTTCGGATCTATTTTATATTGGATTGAATGAGAAGGATGCCTATTTGAAAAAGTACAACACTATATGTCGCTATTAGTAGGATGCTACGTATCAAGGCAATGATGACAGTATGAGAATGGGTAGGGCTAGAACTACTCAAGAGAGTGGGAGCCGTTCAATTACGTATCGTTTTGCCGCTGAAAAGGACTTTGAGGCTGTACCCGTAAGTCCTAGAAAACCGTGCGATGGCCGCATGGATTAGGCTATCGCATAGTAAGTCGTAGGCTTACGGTCTTTTTCTTGCCAGGTTGACTATTCATACGCGCGGAAAATATGGAGCCAAGCTTACGACGTCGTTGTCTGTATTAATGTATTCTCGCAATCAGTGTCTGAATGCGCTGTTGCTACGTGTTCGAGCACCGCAGAATTAATCGTGGCCTCCTACTAAGATCTGTAAATGATTAAATTATTGTCACGTGCATGTTGCTTATATTTGGTCGAATTCTCAACCATACCGTGCCTCCTTTTACTCGTCCAAAATCTTTTCTGCGATACAAACTAGCTAAAACGATCGTAAGCCTTTTAAGCTCGCTCCAATCACCACGCGAATTGGTTGCATTGGTTACGATGGACATCGCTCAACATGAAGTCGTTGGACCTGGTTATTGTGGTCCAGATCTGTTGCGGCCAACGCAAGCTGTTTCTAAACGTTAAATCAACGCTTTATTGAGACGTCGAAGCTTTAATCGTCGTTCTGAATGTGAATGTTTGCTGTCCGACATGTAATTATTATCCTTATTGTTACGATATGATTTTTAACTAAAAAACGGCCAATTGACTGGGTCGCGGCGAGTCTGGCGTGTAAAAGTAGCAATCACATCAATAACGACGACATCGTTATTGCTCACATTGCAGGGATCGTGCTTCCGAATCGCTGAGGACAAATTACCATAGATTCCGCCAGAATTAATCGAAGCTCCATACAAAACTGGCCCATTACAATGCGATGATGCAAAAGAAAAGCACATTGGCGTTTAAGAGAAAAGTAAAAGTGAAGTTACCAAAAGTAACCTTGCTATCATGGACAATGATAGCCGACTCCAATGGCCGAGTGGATAAGCACTGGCACCGGGACCGGAAGGTGCGTATATCGATACTCGCGCAGGGGCGGTCCGATTACACAACTTCGGAGAGTGGCTAACGAAGCCGGACATAATGGGTCGTACGCGTACCCAAATATACCTCAAACCTTCTCTCTCATGGACAATGTTTGCAGAGGGCCAGTCTTAAGTCCTTTTCACATAGGCGCTACTTTCTTTGTAGACGAGTATGCATATTATTCAGATGTACAATTGAAAGCGAGATTGTTGTGATTCCTCGATTGCGATAGACAGTACGACCTCGAAGTCTCCTCGGTTCTTTTATCGATATAATCCTATCGTGTCGTGTTCCGAAATGTATCAACGGTCCTACCTGCTGCGCGAAGGTATTTTGGTGCACATCTAGTCGCGTGTTATGCGAGACGATGGGTGATACATCAAGGAATGAAAGTGGGCCTCTGGCACTCACGACCGCTACGTAATAATGACAACTTTAGTCTGCTAACCCCCCCCCCCCTCATACGACTCTCACTTCCTCGGCGTTGTCCTTGGCGACAACCGAGTAAAACAGCAGATTGATCACACTTACAACTCGTACGTATGTGTACATGCATATCAGGCATGCATTTTCCATGCGAACAGTTTTGTGCGGCTAGCGTATCCCCTGAAGGAGGCTCACGCTCGGTGAGACCAGAGCCTAATTAGCGCATGTTTGATTGTCATATGATGATATAATGACGCCCATCAGCACCCTACGCTAATGACTAAGTTTACAGGTCGCCACATCTTGTAGATGCGACGAGCTACCTAATGCAGCGCATACTCCTGAGCAGGTCACAAGCAAGGCACAAAGTTCAATCGCCTCACGAATCGAGATAGCTCTAATGCGTTGACATCATGGTCAAGCTGTAGGAAGTGCGACAAAGACGAATATTGACAGCAAACAGGCGTGACATGATTTGCCTCGAGGAAACACAATGACGTATCGTACGTGGTGCGAGTCCAGGCGAATACTGCTGGTTTTATAGGTGCTGACCAAGAAGGCGAGGTAATCAATTACGACTTTGTGGTCATGTGGCACGGTCCAATAGCTGTGCGACTGCTTACTGATCCAGACCTTCCAGTATGATGAGAAACGTGTGGAAGGACGAGCAAGCGCTGGTGAAACTGATGTGATTCTACCTCATGCCAGTTGCACCAGCAACCATGGGTATTGAGGATACGGCATTGATGCCAATACCAACGCTGTCATACTACCTGCGCCAAAACACTTCATTTGCAGCAATTACATCGATAAAGCTACCCTGTCCAGCTAGTGTATGCCAGTGTTGCTGATTGTACTCCTCGCGATTATGCTGTTCAGGTCAACTTCATGCTCCCGAGCGTTTGGCCTGATGTGCCGTTGTCTGTATATAAGACAAGCTGTCTTAACGCTTTCTTCTTGCGGCCAGATTGACGGGGTGCATTGCTCTAACGGTGACATCTTGTTTCGACAAAGAATAGTTGTAAGTTGATTCAAATCGACGGCTCGGACGAAGTCGACGTGACGTTTCTCCGCACACCCGGCAGCGACTTCGACGGTGTTCGAGAGCCCCTGCTCTGCGACAGATAGTCGGTGCTTACCGTGACATAATCGGGGTCGCGTTAGTCATCGCTATCGGACGTCCGCGGTCGTTGAGTGTACTTTTTGCGTGAGTCTGAGTAGGCCAACATAGACGCTACCGCAACAACAGCGACAAAGTCGTCTATCGATCGCGATTCGCGGTATACACAATCAGCCGACCATCAGACGTGACGGCTATGAGTAAACGCAACGATTGCACAACGAGCAACGTTCGCAGTTCTTTGAACCGAATGGCAAGAAGGCCAAAGAGAAGGACAAAAGTCCGTATGTAAAACCTAACTCTGGACACAGATTCCACGCGACACAGCACACATTCTCGGGTGTGTGACGAGGTAGAAAACCATTTTGGCGTGGGGACTCGCGCAAGTCCGCCACTATCGTGGATTTGATTCATGAGGGCGCTAAGCGCTCGTCTCTTGCCTCTTGCTTTTGCGCGCGAAAGAATATGTCCTGGTGCCAAGCGTACACCAATGTTGGTCGTCGCAAGTATCTTGCGTGCGACTCGACACATACAGTGAGACCGCCAGTGTTCCAGACACGGCACAGCTAATCGGTTGAGTGGAAGCGAGGATATCCGTTTCGTCTATCCATGCGTTGCTAAAAACAAGACAGGTACGAGAGCCGTCCACTTGTCCGTCTTGCTACGCATTCTTGTAACATCCGTAAAGGCCGTGTCGACCGATACGTACAGTATGTCGGGCTTGCGTGACGAGGAAGTGCAACTCGCTATACTCGATCTCTCTGACTCATCGGTGTTGTAATAGGGCCGTAAATACGTCGACGCTTTGTCCTCCTCACGTGTGCATCACGCTCTATCTACGCAGACACGACAGAGCTGTGCCCTTCGCCATAGCTGAGCCACACAAAATCGATCAGCGCGGGATGCCCGAGTTGAGCAATTCAGGCGGTGTAAAGCGCCAGAATCATCTCCTGTGTGACCTGCCTGTGTTGTTGGTGCTTGTCATAGTGTATACGACAGTGTCCTTTTTTGTCAAACCGTACACGTCGACGCCGAGGCATCATCCGTCTATAGTATCAGCTCTTTTGTTAGTCCTCCTCCCATTAGACGGGCTCACTCTTCCATTCCACGTAGCGATTTTAATCAACGATTGGGAACCGACTAATCGCCGCAAGTGCGCAGAAGTAACAGGGCCCGGCAGCTGGCGAAGGCACATTAGTGTCCTTCAGTATCCTCTAGCGCTGCGCGATTGCTAATCAGTGTGTGAAATACCACAGACAAACTCACCCCCTGACGTGCATTAGCAAATCACTAGGGTCCTTGAGCCAAACACGACCAAGTATCGCGGCCAGTGTTTCCTGCACTGCGCTTCCAAAGCAGCACGTGTGTGAACAAACTCTATACATTCGGCGATTTCTCACAACTGGTCGGCTGGCTTTTCCATCGTAGAGAATACTGCTACCCTTGCTGGCGTAAGTCATCGACGTTGCTCGAGCTTCGGCTCTCAATTGGGAATTCTCACGCGCGTCACGTTACTGGACTCTCGAAAAAAAACGGAGCGATTGAGCTACCTCTTTGTGGCCGAGTTACAAGCGAATGGAGCTTTGATGGACTGGCGAGACAACAGCGATGCTTTGTCCGGCGGCAATGGCAAACCGGACCAAGAATCAATGACACCTGGTGCTCATCACAAGTCTGGCGCGAGACATGAGGTCGGAGCAGCACCTTGGTTGACAAAGGATACGTGCAATGCTGTCAGCGATTTCCGACCCGCACGCGAGGAGGAAGGCCGCGAGACGATAGCTCACACGCAAGCCATGTCCGCTAGTCCAAGCACAAGTGCCCACAATATGAGGCTAAAGGCAAGACGCACAAGCAGCTTCACGCGTTCGGTAGAGACCGACGAAAGCTTGAGCAAGTCGTCTCTCAATTTCATCCTGGACAACTCGGCAGCCTCGGTGGCAATCGGTAAGATTTCATTTGAGCATGCCAGTTGTCTGTCGATGTTTGAAAACCAATTGTCTTGTAGGTAGTGGACGATCAACACGTGACTGCGCACGAGCTGCAGCGTCCGTATGCAGAAGCAGGAGCACTGGAGATCTCCCTGATGAGATGAGCGCTGATATTGCTATAGGCATAGACTCTGGCTTGGCTCCGAAATCGCATGAGGACCGCACTAGCCGCGCGAGTGGCAAACAACTAGGCGCCGGAGGAAAGCGTCGAGCTCAAAGACCACCAAGCCGCATTTGCAAGCACGAGGACTGCGAGCAGTACGTGGTGGACCAAGGCCTCTGTGTTCGACATGGAGTGCGTAAAGCAACAAAGTTCGCATAGTCGCTGTCAACGGTGCTTCCGTGCAGTATGAAGTAGAGCAATTGTGGCAATAACAAGCTTGCACTATGTACAATGCAAATGAGCAGGGAGGCAAGCGGTGCCATACATTGGGATGCACGAGTCGAGCGAAGCATCAGGGACGTTGCTGGAAACATGGTAAGCCATACGCGACATTGTGCATGGAGTGCGTGCTGTATCATCATCGGCTCTTTGTGTGCTCTCAGGTGGATCGATCGAGTGTAAAGTTTCGAGCTGCATCAATCGCGCCAAGTCGCGCGGATTCTGTTGGTCGCACGGTGGCGGTACGAAATGCAGGACCGAAAATTGCGAAAAGATTGCCATTTCCAACGCTTTGTGCTGGGCTCACGGAGGAGGTGCGTTCAACAATCTTCTGTGGTTTGGTTGGACGATCTTGACTATGTTGTCACAATGCGTGCGACACCGGCTTCAGGCAAGCGGTGCGTAATGGAAGATTGCATGAGGCAGGCGTACGAGCGCACGGATAACCTGTGCACCTACCACTACCATGAGCAACTACGTAGTGCAGCGGGGGGACGAAATGATGCTGGTGTACGTAGGCCTAACTGTTTCCCGGACAACTAGGACAAGCCGCGAACACGGTCGACGAGCTAGAGGTGGGTTGACAAATGTCAGGAAACCGCTGTGGACCATACGTGGAGGGCGCGACGTGAATTTGAACAGCTTGACGAAAGGTGGCTCGACCTCATAGAAGATTCCAATTGACTTCGAGCGTCGCGTCTGCCGTGCAACGGCAAGAAGACGGTGTATGTGATGAACGACAGTAGCAGCATCTTGCGCTTCTGACCCTCTGAACGAAAGGAGGCGACGGCAGCTCACAGTTTGTGTTTGTAAACGTGCATCAATTATTATTGTCTCAAATGTCGCGACTGGTTGTTCAAGCGGAAAGTCCAACGTGGGACGACAGGTGGTCTTGGTGAACGTGTCACCAAACCATGGGGCCCGACCCTCACCCCCATTCGGCAATTTTGGTGGAATCGAAGGATGCCAAAAACAGAGAAAATCTCTTTACCAACACCTTTTCCCTGCAACCCCACGGAAAGCCGTTTTTTACGCGAGAAAAGCACACGGAATGGCAAAATTTCGGCAGTATGGACTAGATTTGGACGTGTGTTACCGCGTATGGGACGTAATCATTCGGACGCCAAACTTCTTCGCGCCGCTATTGAGCAAAGTGTAGGTCTCGAAATAGCCATCCGACCTCTTCAACGACTTGCACAGTATTACCCGACAGCTGTCGTTCCTGCTAAAAAAACGCACGCCAGTCGATGATCTTCGCAGCATGGTCCACTCGACTATCGTCTTCTTATTGAACGCGGTCGACTAAATGTGGTGCGTTGCAAGCGCCAAAAAGTCGGCAGCAGCTGTCATTTGGAGACAGGCTTCGTCGGAAGTCAGATGAACGAGGCATAACGCAATATGCACGATATTGACTAAAACAATCATTGAAGAAAGGCTCGTTTGTTTACACCTACTTCGTATATATTTGTGATTGTAATATGGTCGTACACATTCCAAAAAATAGTAATTTTCGTTGTTAGGAAATTAAATACCGACAAGGATGTCTGACGATCAAATTTTACACAGCAAACATATGGAACCTGGGAGTTGAACCAAGAGAAATGAAGGTTTGAGACCCATCGATACCATGACGACCGATATTCTATTATAAGAAATTTAACTAAAGCGTGTATCTCACACTTTTGCTTGTATTCTATTTAAAAAAGTAGTGTCTATCAAATTAATGTTATAATTTTCGCTTCGGTCTCACTTCCGACACGACAAAGAGTTTGAGATATAGCGCTTGTAAAAGAATAAGAGAGCGGAATATGATGGCGTTACAAGTCGCTAAGCTCGGTCGCTATTTTTATTCTATCATTTGATCGCAACGATAGATGTCATCCATAACAGATATGTTTAGGCTGGTTAAACAAAATGTTATCTTATCAATAAATGGACTTCTCGCAGCGTTGCTCAACAGAGTTCATCAATTCAGTTAGTTGCAGCACATATTTTTAGCATAAAGCACAGGTTGCGCTGGATGTAGTAGCATGTGACATATAATAGCTTAATTGACGTTCCGATCAGCTTAAAGAGATGCAAAGCATGTATCAAATACAAAAATCCGATATTTCTCATAAACAACGCATGTCGATGGCCGATAAAATTTTATATATCTTATTTCTTGTAGTGTCTTCCTATACGATTGTCTCGTCGTACGGTCGCAATGACTGAGCTGGAACGCAACGCCATTTCATCTGAACCTGTATATTATTATTTTAGTAGAGAAAGAAAATATACTTAACTATATATATACTCAAGAAATTTTATTGTGGTTGGCAATTGAATTGCGCTTCTGGTCAATCGTACTACGGCACCATGTACAGGTGCTTATGCAATTCAACAAGTCTTACCTAGTGAATAATACAAGGTCATCAATGGATGATGAATGTTGGTGTTAATTTTTGCGCGGATAATTGTGCCGCTCGTGACAGTATTTTGCGGTGTGCGGCGAAGCAAGATACATTACATCGAGTGGTGTGGCTAGTCTGCAAAGCAGTTATTACTAGACAAACGTCATACTAGATCAATGCAGCTTGCCCATTTATTGCATGCGTTATCCACATAATATCTATATTGCTTAAATTTATTGTCATTTATTTGACTTACGTAACTCCACCGGACATATTGTTGCGTTCTCGGTGTTTAAGCAAATAGATGTGCACGACAATTCGTCTTTTATCAATTGCACCAGCACGTGAATTGAACGTGCTCGATCCGACGTCGATGCTAATATGGACCGCAGGCAAAGAATAAGCAGCTGAATATCATCCGAATGATCCGTCATTACAAATTTTAGCTAATTCGCCGTCCTATACCATTCTCTGTAGGCCAAGCATCAAACTGCATCCCAACGCACAACACACGACCGATCGATAACACACATATCGACAAATAAGTTCGCGTTGGTGGTCCTTCAAGCGCCCGTCAAACTGAAAATATATGGCTATCTGCCTGCGTCTGTCGTGTGACAATACAAATCGCTATACATTCAAATAGCGGGTAATGAAATAGCCGTTAAATGGCATGAGCGTAAGAATATATGTCGTAAATATCGTCAGAGCGAAAAATCAACCATGTAGGAAATGGCATATCATCGGTTTATTACTCGTATAGTTTTCAAAGAAAGCAATTGACACCATGTTGCGTAGGACACGCGTAGTCCATGATACCAGCCGAATACGTATTTAAATAGTGACAAAGCGTAGATTGGTGGTAAGCAGATAGTACCTATAAACATACGTAATCATATAACGATTAATCTAGGGTTTGGCACGTTATAGTCAACGACGTCATTGGTATATCAGTTATATTACACACGTACCCTTTATTCCTGCTACCTATGCGCTACTTTAGCTGATCAAACCTAATCTGCATGCCTTTGCTGACAACTTTTGTATGAAATCCAAGTAGGGAATGTGCTCTGTACTCGGAGCAGGTCTAGCACAATGGCATCGGAGAACGACAAGGTGCCCCTAACGTTGAAACCCGGCTCGTGATTTGTCAATTGATCAATGACCCATCCACTGTTGACATGATACGTAGCCGAGATTATTTTACTTATGTACCGTAAAGTATCACTGATTCGAATGCTACCGGTACACTGAAATCGTGACGCGCAAATAAAATGTGAGTATCAACAGTCAATATTTTTTGACAGCAGCAAGATGATAGTGCTGTCGCCAATACAACCCTCGTGCGTCAACCATAAATAGCGATATTGCCATACACATATTTAAGGCATTCAAGTTACACTACTCTATAGAACGTGAGACATCATTCACGAAAGCTCTTCCAATCATAGTCAATGCCATATATGTGAATTTAAATGTCATATACGGCTGGATTTGATAAAGCATAGTGGTGAGCTTCTATCTTTTCGACTCTCTGCTGTCGATTCGAGAAAATGTGCAACCCAGGGATCAGACCAACGATCGGTAACTTTTGCAGTATTCAATGCCGTGGCTGAGTTTTAAGAATCCAAGCGAAAGTTCTACTTCTATTGCGTTTTACGCTTAGTACATACAATATTAGTTGAGGTGGATCTCGGGTAAGCAAAGAATTTATTATGAACATGTCATTGTGTATATTTAGATTATCACCTACAGACGCGACAATCCACAATGACTAAGACATACAATGACGTTAGCAGATAGATATACTTGGCGATACAGGATGATGATAAATTTATGAGACTTCAGTAAAATCGGCGCTTTATCGCCATCTGATACCACAGAGATTATAATGTACATATTTAATGGACTTCCTGTTTTGTTAAAAGAAAGCGTAATGTGTGTGCGAAGCCCAGCGATGCGACGGATAAAGTCCATGTCATAATTCTTCCGCAGAGTTTCGATCGCAATCTCTGAGGCCAGTATCTCGATGTATAGAGCGCGACGGTCATCATCCTTTAAGAAAGGTAATAACGAGTCCGTACATAGTATTTGCGAATTTGTAGAAGGGAAAGTAATCACGTCAAGATTTCATAGGTGAGTGGGAGTGAAGCGTTCTTTTACTTGGCAGCACCAAAGAACTCGCAAACTAATTTGAGAGTTTGTTTTAGCTCACAATCACTTATTGTACCCTCCCGCGTTAGATAATAGGTCTATTACAGTATGGATCGAAGAGACAAAGCAATTGTCGCCACGCCTCATTCCACAGTCATTCGTTGAACATCTTACATAAGAATCGACGCTAGCGTGACGTAGGCTGAAGATCGTTGGACGCGTCATTTATGAATCGACAATGGTGATCTGACTTGCAACAGACGCATTCAAATTGACAAAAATTAGGTATCTTCACCCGCTAATATTGACAGAGAAATAAAAAAGCAAAGATACAGACAAAGCATGAGCAAATCTGGTATGAAAGCAATATTGATGTTATTCAAACAAATTTTAACCTGAGGAGTCACAACAAAAATGGGTCGGATAGTAGCATGACGGCGTTGAGAAGCAACCCTCCATTTCGTCAAAAGAAGAATGAGACATTCTCTTTAAGAGTTGTACGAAGATCGGATGTAGCACGAGTGATTAAAAACACTAAATACATGAGGAAATCGATCGCTATCACGATTGATCGGTCGCACGTCGAGGATACGTGTCGCTAGCGTTGCCGTTTCTGTGTACAGCAGACTGCAGCGATATCGACGGAATAGTATGAAATTTAGTTGTATATTAATCAGTGCGTATCCGAGAGCATTATGCGTATCGATACATACCGAATGCTGCGAAGCGGAAATACTACAATAACAGATCGAGAAGATAATCGATTGCAGATTGTATAATCCAATTGCGAAACAGAATTGTGATGGTTTTGTTTAAATATTGACTTAGTAAACGTTTTGGGAACCTATTATCATGGAAGCGATTATGCTTTCAGGTTGCATCGAAGGCGCTGCAGCGCTTGGACTGAGTCATATATATGTATGCATCAATAAGCAGAAAATGACTGCGTTTATTTCAAGGACATCAACGATCGACTTTACTTTCTAAGTAAGAATATATACGGCCTGAGTCTGAGTAAATCAAAGAGCACGTGCTCCCTAGTTAGCCAAAAAGACCACATCCTGTTTTATGCAGCAGAAATAGAGCTTCTCTTTGTCAAAACAAGACTAAATACTGAAGATCGACTTAGCATATGGATCAAACAATGAGCGAAAAGTAAGAAAATTGAAATAGTTAAACATATGAAAAACTAGAAAGTCTACCAGATTAGAGCAAAAGCAACATTATAAATGAAAAATCTGTATTAAGCGGACGCTGTAAGATGCAAGTTCACTATTTTTGATCAGAGTGCAAACTAATACTTATCGTATCGGTGAGACGGTGATGAAACCTCGCCTATATACTTAACTGTACAGTTTTTCATCCATCGAAATCGAGAAAACAGTGTGTAGTATCTTCTTGAATCGAGGACACTAATCTAAATTTATGTAGCGTATAAAGCACAGGACCTAATATGTAACCGAATACCACAACGTACATGTATGCAAACGTAACCCATCCACTTTGCTAATTCCACACAGGTGCCTTAACTTTTACCATTGCCACGATTACTTAATCAAGATTGCATCTGTTGATACTTAGCACAACATTTTCAATAATAAATTCGTTCATGACCGGATATTGAAGTAAACACAGGTGCAAACATCTGTTGATGCTTTATGCGCGAGAGCAAGCTATATAAGCCTATCGTAAACAGGTGTATATGTTGGCTATTCATTCATTCTATGAGTGAGACAAGATGCACCGTACGCCCTACTATATATAAGATCGGGGCGAAGACCGATAGGCCATAACAAATGAATCCCTAATATAAATGCAACCATATTGGGCTATCTGCAGACTTGAGTAAATAATCACCAGCACAAAGGGGCGATGAAATTAAGAAGGTCGAGAGATTTGTTGAATGTATCAAGAAAATATTATAAAAAATCAATACTGTCTGAGACACTTGACACAGCTATTATAAAGTGATGTACGGAGTTTATGATCTATAATTGGCCGTATTATAACATAGTATAGTACGGTGCGGGCCACATTTTGCGATTTTTGTATTCAGAAGAGTCATTGGTAATCAAATTAGCTAAAGTAAATTTTGTATAACCATTTAATCATTATCATTCATTATGCATTTGTACATATTACTTATATACACAAAAACCTGGATAATGAACCATTGATGCGAATAATGCTTTATTATATATGGGCTTCTACTTTTTACAAGTAGTGATGGATTTATGTTATCATACTTTGGTTTAAACAAAGGCTACACAAAGTCGTCAATGTTTTTATTTTGGCGACATAAACTTTCCGGGTAGGTCCTCCACCATCAAGCGGTAATGTCTTCTTCTTTCCTCTTTCATGCTATTGAGAACACATTGCCCTAGATTTATTCTTCAAATAAGCAATGCATCAATATTTGATAAGCACCAGTGTGCTGATGATTATGATTTTTACGTATCGACTTTATTGGACTACGAAGTAAGCTTAGTCTGGTCTGCAGCAAGTAGAAAGATACATCAAGGTAGAAAAACGTTATCGATAGGAAGAAAAGTTTCATATATAAATTCTTGCTTGCGATGACCGTCTTTACTATTACACGCTTTCGATGGCCCGGATGTAATCGAAAAACGTCTGAAACGACAGCTGAATGTGTTCTGGCCTTGGCAATGATCGACGACTGGAAGAAACTTTTGTTCATAAGAGAGATTAATTTGTGCCTGCTAACCTATTAAAATTCAATAATACATTTGGTGGCGTGTGGGTAATCATAAAGTTAATCAAGCCCTCACCAGTTATCTTGTGATGTGCAAAGAGATATGTGAATGTGACTTGTCGCGTTAGGACGTCCCAAACACGTAAGGGTTTGCAGCTTGCAAGTACGTTCGAGTGTCATTAATAACAACAACAATCATTGAGCTCGTCAAAGGATCAAATACGGAATGATCAGCCACGAATGTTTTTGTCTATGCCCTCTTCCACCAAAATATTTTTAACGTGTGTCATTGCGAGTCTTGCCTACGAGTGACGCATGATTAAACTGAATAGTATAATGGCGTTTACCACTAACTAGTTCAATTATTACTGCCAAAAAAAGGTTACAATGTTCTTTTCAAAAAAATACTAGCAAAACTGGTGGTAAAGTACATCTGGTTCACCGTTTATGTCAGGTAGAAATTTGTTGTTGCTGCGTAGATGCCAAAATTGCTTGAAGTAATAGCTGTAAATATAATCACTTGCTTTCAACTATACATTGATCTATTCGACTAGATATAAGCTAAAGAAATTTATGACGTATACGATGGCGCAATCTGAGTCCCATCAAGGTTTTAGCGTTTGTATTTAATTTATGAACGGATTGTGATTAATTAAGCCGAAGTGACTGTAAATGTCGCTCACGTCGCGCCGAATTCATCCTCGACGGTAAAAGAAGCAGATGATGAGAACATGAAATATCGATTGAGAAAAAGCAGAGGAATTGAGGTGATCCTTTTACAGATAGCGAATCAAAGAATACCAATCTTACAGAATTTCGCTGTAAGAATGATGACGTCAGTTATGTATGATAAAATATAAACAAAATTTCCGTTTAATCACGGAATTAAAAAATGCTTCACGTAATTGGAAAATACAAGATACCTTAGATATTAATGTGGTAAAGCGACTATAAAAATTCGCTGTAGGGAAACTGATCGAATTCTTGTTGTGTCCGAGCCAGTAAACGGTTGGCTGCCCGGTACAACATCTGGTCAGATCGCGTCCATTGGACAGTCAGACTAAAATGGATATCAGATCGGGCAGGTTGGTATCTACGATCTTGGTTTAAGGTATAAGGCAGAAGGTGATGTTGGCGATCAGTCGATCAAGAAGGGAACCGCGATCAGCAAGGCAATCGCGATCAAGGAGGCGATCGAGATCGAGATTTGTGATCGCGATCGTAATCAGTGATCAGGTATGCGATCGCGATCAAGTTGGTGTGGAGCACACCATGTGATCCGCTATCAACAAGGCGGTCACGAACAGGAAGTGATCGAAGTCGTGATCAGTGATCAGGTATGTGATCGCGATCAGACAAGTATATCAGGTGTGGGCCACGCAAGTACAAGATCGTTACCGTCTAGAGAGGGCAACGTGTGGCAAACGATGTCCAACTCATGCTGATAGGGATAGGATTGTTGAGTTTGATTGGTTAAAATTAAACAGAGTTTAATTTGCTTCAAAGTACACGTGTCGACTTCTCGTCCGGGTGGATCATTAGCCACCCGACGTCAAGAAAAGGTTTACATACTTTATTCAAGTGATATCCTTAGGTTGTTTGGCCAGGGATTAAGATCTCTCAAACAACACCCCAACTGCGACTGGACCCAGTAAACCTGTTGTGGTTGAGGATCTAAGATCGCGAGACGGCTCAAGTGGTCAGGAGGCTCGCGAATCAAGGTCTACATTTGGACAAGGCGATCGGTTACAGATCAGGGTGACTCATATCGAGCACCCCGCAAGAATAAGAGTGATCGAGTGACGAATTCCACGCAACCACACCAACCCCGATCGTGGTGTGAAAATTTACACACCGATTTCGAACCTCGACCCCATCGCAAACACGTTCAAGCTTTCCATTGACACAAGTTCACCTGGAAAAGTGCTATCCTCCCCGCCGACTGGTACACAAGGTGAGGAAGGCAATCAAGAACACAGAATCGGAGTACTTCCTCCGTTAGTTGGTCGTCCGGGCGCCAGTGGAGAGTTAGGATCGACCTTAAACCCTAAGAGCGATCACCACTCCACTCCACTAACGAAAATAAATAAACGCCCCACGTCCTAGTATGCTTAAGTGAATCAGGACACAAAATAGTTTACGACGTTGTCGCTCACTTGAGTGACAAATAACTTCGACGATTACCATTAAGGCATTATCGTACATTTTCTTTCGAAACATCCATGTAGTCGGAGAAGTTTGCAAACAATGAAGTCATCAATAGCAGCTAATCAGAAAGAATAGATTAATTGGCGTCTATTGATATTATTTAACCGCTTTACAGTTTCTGACCTGATAATCATGAAAAAAAGTCGATCCTACAAGTAGAACAACATTTACAGCAATCGAAGCACCTTCAACAGCAGCAGTAGTAGAAACAGTAGTAGCACCATCAAATGAGCAACAAGCACAGCAACCGCAGCACCTACAACAACATCAGTTGCAGATACAGCAGTTGCAGCATCAACAATAGCAACAATAATAACAAAAGCAATAACATTAGGGAAACCTTAAGCACCCCCCCAGGTTTTCGTTAACCACCCCCACCCTATACATTACCGTAATTAACTTGATTTACGCCTTCCGATTAGAAGAATCGAGAATATTACCGGTCTCAAACGTAATTTACAACATCATATACAAATGAAGAAATACTAAATCTGAACAATCTATGCATGCCGTTAGTCGGCGATGTGTGGTAATTTAGCTACTTTATTTAACCGAGTAATGGCTCGGTCAAATGAGGCTTTATACGAGCTATTCTGGAAAAGTTTGGGCTTGTAGCAATTAACCTGCATGGGAACTGCGACAAAGGTATCCAACAGGACTATATTCAAAATTGACTTCAAGCTAGCCGCAGAGGTTTATCAAGAGGTACATCAATCGTCGTACTACCTGTTCAATAGACTAATCAGACTAACGTGTAATTTGATGATGGTAGTGGCTCGACGTGGCGTCTGGCAAGAGCCAAACTGAGATTTCTCGAAAGGGTTTCCCCGAATCGGCAGTCTTCATCCGCTGGGCACTACAATTGACGTTGTTTTGATTCAGAAAGAGATCGACCGCAGTGATGCCCAATCCTCTTCGTCGTTGTGAACAATACAGTCAAGTGACTAGTCCAAGCCTATCAACAGGACAGCAATGATCACCAGCATCAAGGATAACTCACTGAGCACTACAATCTCCGTCGTTTGCAGCACGAACGCGGTTTGGATGGAAACATCTGCTTAGTCGTTGAAGACCACTATGAACAAGGTTATTGTCGAATACTTTTACACTCACGGATGCAGTGATGAAACTAACTCAAATCAACGGTCTTGTTCATTCAAAAGGGGGCTCAAGCCGTGGCAAGCATAAACATTGAAGGTACGAAATTTACGGTAATATATAGGGTGGGGGATAATTAACAAAAACCTGGGGGATAATTGACGAAAACCTGGGGGGTTATCTCTTCCCGAACATTAATGTCAACAACAATGGCACCAATCGACTGTGTTTTGGGCCGCGACCGATGATATGAAGACGCGTTTACGTACCTAAACTCTCGTCTACGCCTGCAAATGGTGGCTGCAAGCGCAGCAAGCCCGCGGTAGAACCCTCTCAACGCGTCCCGAACAGGGCGATGTCCGGTCACGGCCGTACTGAGAAAACGAAAATTAAGAACTTGTAGTTCTATGCGTATTACATTAATTTGAGTATACTTGGACGTGGGGCATTTTTTCGTTATTAATTGAGGCACTTTTTTTTCAATCATCAGGAGCATTTTTCTTCTTATATACAATATATAATATCTTCGCAGTATGATATATTGCTGCAGCGAGCCATTTGGAGCACCACTACCTTCTGGGAAGCACCGGTCTATCTAGTAAATTTTTAATCACCGAAACGGTTAAATTACTAATCAAGGAAGAAGACAGGAATGAAGGACATAGTGACACACCAGATATAATAGGATGTATTATGAATATAACAATTATATCGTTTTTACAAGCATTTTGGTCGATCAACGAACTTGAACCAATGCACAGGTAATCGTCCCCTTTGTGTGCTGCTTAACATAATTGAAGCATGCACATTTGATTGTCTAAATATTGCGGTGTCCTTTTTCCTTGACGTGTGACTGTGGTGGAGTGGGTCGCCAAAATTGATTGGCGTGACTCCAAACCGCCCACTGTGCCGAACTGCCGACTTGAGGAGGGGGTACTCCTATTTCGCTTGGATCTTAATTTTACCTTGTGTACCCGTCGGCTTGGCGGGTATCACTCTTTGGAGGACGTGGCGATGGAGTTAGATGTCGGTCTTGGTGTGTGTCGACCTTGGGGGCTCCGAGCGGATATGCTTCAGTCGGGGTCCAGTTAGGGCAGCCACTCGGTCAACTTGGTTGAGAGTGGACTTATAACCAGAGTTCTCAGGGCTAGTAGCGCCTGGCCTTTGCTTGTCTCAGGGGTGTTAACCGCCTGGCCTTTATGTGTCTCAGGGGTGTCCACCGCCTGGCCTTTATGTATCCTCTCCCTTACCAATAGGGTATGAAGACCGCTTCCTATAGCGGGATTGAGTTGGGGGGATGCTACTCCACGAACCTACAGGCCAATATACTTCCTAGGGTTCTATTTGCACTTGAGTCTTACCAGCACTGTCTATTCAACGGGTGGGCCAAAAAGATCCCTGGCCCGGAACAGGTTGGTAGACTTACAAGCTTCTTGGCTCACGAGACGTGTGGCTTAGATCGCAAATTGAGTAGTCTTTAATAATGTACTATCCTTTAAACTCCTTTACTCTGTACTTGCCTTACGCCTGGACTCACTATGCTGAGTCGTCAGGGACGCTTGATCTTGATAGTCCGGGTCGGCCGATGGATGACCAGGTCGGCCCTTGGGTGACCGAGGTCGCCTTGATCGGCCGTACCCACCAAAGGGTGACCAGGTCGGCCCTTCCGTGACCGAGGTCGCCTTGATCGGCCGTACCCACCAAAGGGTGACCAGGTCGGCCCTTGGGCGGCCGAGGTCGCCTTGATCGGCGGTACCCACCAAAGGGTGACCAGGTCGGCCCTTGGGTGACCGAGGTCGCCTTGATCGGCCGTATCCACCGAAGGGTGACCGGGTCGGCCCCTGGGTAACCGAGGTCGCCTTGATCGGCCGTGCCCACCAAAGGGTGACCAGGTGGGCCGATGGGTGACAGAGACCGCCTTGGTTGACCGAGGCCGCCTTGGTCGGCCGTACCTACCGACGAGTGGCCCGGTAGACCGACGAGTGGTTGAGAACGATCCGCATTGGTGCCGCTCTCAACGGCTGGAACCCAACGGCCGCTTCTCCTCTGTGGCTCCTTGGCCTCCAGTCCCTTTCCGATCGCGAGTCCCCTGTCCCTCCGGTCCATCCCTCCTTGAGTCTACCCTTTCCAGAAAGTTCGCTTTACCACATGACCGTCTGTTTATTACAATGATTGCAGGGATTCTGTTGAAGATGGAGATGGCAACCTCAATTGTGATTCATCGGCCAATATATACACGTACGAATCGCACCGCATCTGATTGTTTAGATAATATAATGTCTTTATGAACTAAGTAGAGCTCCTAGATATATAACGATATCTTGTCACTTAACAACGCAATATATTATGAAAACAATAAACAGCTACAGCCCAGATCAGTCGTCAATTGACCGGTGTCTGCGGTACCAATGCACACTATACTTCACGTAAGGCCAGCTACCGCACTCGGTGTCGATACCCTCGTACTGAAATTGTCTCAATTAATTACGATGTTATTCTTCGCTTACATAATCGACCAAACTGTCGAATATGGATGTAACTACACACATATTTCCGCTCTTGAACTCTTAAGTGTCAACACTTACTTAACGAGTGCTTACAAAACCATCACATCGTAAGAGGACGTGCACAAACTAGGCTAATCGACGTTGTATATACTCGCATTAGAAAACATCTGACAGCCTCTATGCTGTGTGACATAAGGAATGCCTTCTTTCGCCGATCGATGCGAGCCGAAATAATTACAAGGCATTTTCCGACAGTGCGAGATATCGACTCGCTCGTAAAAAGTGAAAAACATTAATGCAAATATAAATTTACATAGAAATGAGATCCATCAACAGAATAAATAGATTCGAACATACTTCTTAAGCGCACGGTCAAAATTGTTCATACGCGTTAGGGTAATCCGTTCGAACGAGGCACAACATGTCAGTTGTCGCTCATGAAAAAAATAAATTCAGCAACTGATGTCGTTTGCTTGTCACAAGTTTCACGAATATTGAAGAGGTTGCATCACAGCTTAGCGTCCAGTTCATTGTATGTTGGGGACCATACTTTTAGTTGTGGCATCACGATAAACTAGCGCGCGTACGATTATTGCTGTCGTACTGATTTCGAAATTAAGTCCAAGTGAAATATTTATACTCGAGGAGATAGATGTATCCATTACTGGAAAAGGTAAAAGCCTTTCAAATTGATTCTATCGAATCAAGCATAAATCGCAACTCACCAAAAGCGCAATTTACTTAGCACGGTATAATATACCACAGCTCTTTTTATGAAGCAATATGTAAACGAAGAAAGTTGCATTCATGCTAAAATTATGTAGAAGTACTAGATCCGTAATGGGCTGAATGGGTTTGACGCGAATATTGTAGAAGAGGATAATGCGAGCACGACTGATCGGATTGAAATGCTTGCCAATGCTCTACACAACAGTGGAATCTCCAAAGATCTCCGTGCACACTCACTACGAATCATACACTGACATACCCCACTGTACATACTCAAACTACTTATAATTTCGATGCAAATTGTTATGCCAAGTCAACTGCATACGAAGGTGTCTTAAACTAAACATGAAACATGAGTTTTTATTATTATACAACGGAAATGATCTCATGAAAACTCTTCTTCTGTAGCAACACCACATTTGCCTCAAATGTATCGATACCTATCATATACTGAATGTACGCGTCATGGTCTCATTTTGAGGGTGGGATAGAACGTGTCGGCAATACGCATCTACATCCGCCAGCGCAACCGACTAAACTTTCTACGCATGATGTCTGAGTGGTCAGTACCTCAAAGATCTCGAGGCGCTCCGACTTGATGTACCACGAAAATAGATTGTACTTCCACATTGCTCCGGTCAACGTATGGATGGAGGAACTTGTTTCACGTCGATTAGGTATCTTGATCACCAATCTTGGAAACCTGAGTCAAACACAGTTATCGACATTTTTTGCTTTTTCACTAAAGGCTGAGAAACGCTCCATCGATACAGAATTTACAATTTACTACTTAAGTGAGAGGATGATGAACATGACCTTGCAGAAGAAGTTAAAGCATCCATTTTTGTAAGCCACCGGCATATGTTGACGTACATGTGATCCTTGATATGAACAGTTTACAACTGCAGTGGAACCCCTCTTAGCTAATCCCTTATCAGCTAATATCTCTTTGTAAAAATGACAAATTTTCGGCCCAACGTGGCAACCATGCACCGCTTTATACTGTACAATTGTGTGTAGATGATGAGACAACCCAACCTTCCAACCTACTATTCTAATCTACCTAATATTTTTAATCCTTTCAATTGTATGAGCTAAAGGGGTTCTACTGTAATAGATAATACATTTGCCCATTATTTATAACTGTGGTCACTTCATGTCATTCGCTGTCACTTTTGTGGTAATTGGGCACACGTTCGTGCCTACTGCACAACTTGAACTTATTACGGGACGTTTACATCAGGTCGTGGTGCTAAGTGTTGACCTAAAAATGATGTTAGCGAAATACATATATCGAGTTAAGTATCGGCCAAAAATAATAAAATTAAATTGATCCCATCAAAAATGGACCTTATTTAAAGAGCATTGTAAGTATTGACGTAAAAATGAAGTCGCTCGATGGGGGTTTATAAAGCGATGAGAGCCCAGAAAAAATCAATCGAGAGATGCAGAGCAGGTCGATGCGACCCGGACTGACCTGAAATACGAACCGGTATCAATCAAGATCGAAAAAAGCACATTTATGCATCAAGAGTGTTAACCTATCGGCTTTTATCTCGTTGAAATAAGCGTGGGAGAAAAGGAAGAGAGCGAAGCCACACTCTTGGTCCCAACTACCAAATGACGAGATAACAATACTAATCGGATTTTAATACATAACGATTGTGTGTTCTCTTCAGGTAATTCATTGTAAGGGCTGGATTAGGTAAGCCATTAAACTTCGTGAGACATACCTTATGCAGGTAGTGACTTTCGTCGCTATAAACTTACGCCAGCCCCGAGTGGGCACAACCTGGGTCAGCATACTAACCAAACTTTTCTAGTGACATTCAATAAGCCTAAGGAAAAGTCATCGCTTCAGCATGCTATTGTTACGGGCCTTTCAGTCTTGTAGAGGTCACCCCTGTGTGGCGTGAGGCTGCAGGATTGTAAGAAACGTAAGAATTTGCGATCAGGCAGGTTCGCAACGAGAAATGTTGCGAGCAGCAAATGCGATGATGGCTACATATATTCTGTCTAGGAACAAAGGAAGGGTGTATTGTAAGAGAACAATAACACGCCGACACGTAATACTTCTTATTCTTGAGTTTGTGCATCCAAATTGTAGAAACATAGATAAGATCGGTTTCTATACTCCGCGGTACTGAGTAGGGCTGCAGTTGCGCGCTCAACAAGAGAAGCATAGCCATGGAGGTGGACATGTAAACAAATTACAATCTTTTAGACAAGTATCTGTCGATAAAAGAATAAGGATACACTCTTTGAGTAAATTATATACGGGCGTGACGCGATGCTGGCAGCTAAGCAAGGGAAGAGAAACGGCTACATTCAGTAATATATTTGGAAACGTAGAACGCAGAAACACTATCACTCGAGAAGCATTTCAGTTGCCATGGTCAGAATACGATCGCACTACATAAATGAATGCCTCGATGTAGAAGCTTTAGTCGGTGGGAAGTGTAATGGAGTAACGGCCGAATAGAAAATGGCATAAAGCTGGTCACCGTTGAGCTAAAGAAGCGTCACTAGATTCATCATCAGTGTAGAGAGAGCGAGGTCGAGCGATGTCTTGCACGACCAAGTGTTCAGAGCTAAATCGACTTTTCGAATGGATTTATGGCCTCGATGAGCCATAGGCGAAGAATAATCGAAAGAAGATTTGCGAGATACCGATGCGGAGAAGAACTTATCTACGCGTCAAGTCGACCCATTCTGGACACTTTACGCCGACTACAGCTGTTGCAGCGAGGCTGGATCTCGGACGGCCCCTGACGCGGCCGCATCGCAACAGAAATTTATAATGAAACGGTCACTCGCACAGCATTATTGTTTGTTAGGCAGACCAACTAGTATAGTTGCCTCTGAAGCTCGGATACCGAATCGACAGCATCCGGTAAGCACCTCTGCAGGTGCCAACAGGGGACCCTTCATGCGTCTCATCTCCAGCGACCTCCTCCTTTATCGAAGGGTGGACTTGTGCAGCGATGAATACAACCTAGTCGTGATAAGCGCAAAAGTCTTCCGATCAGTAGACATCGTCCTGATGGGGCACAGCTATTGCCGCAGTTCATATTCACGACAAAGCCAACTTCACGAGGCGCCAACGAGCAGTCACTTCTTGCGGAGCCAACAATGGTATCGCGGAAGTAGTAGCAATTCATTGTCGAGACATAACGTTGCGGTCGGTCAACATGACTAATGAGATAGGGACTCAGCGCGGACGATGGATGACCCATTATCCTAATTTTTTTTATAACTAATTATTTTCAACGTCCACTCGGCAGCGCGTTTTACGTCATTCTGTCGACTGTGTTTATATACAGATATGTACTCTCACTATCTGCTTACCACTTCTTGCGTGTCAGCTCTTGATGAGCGAAATCGTGGCTATGATCATGGCCGAGATCAACTCATGTGCGAACTATCATCATCCATTTACTGTTATAGCGTTCTAAGGATCATTTACACACACCAAATATACTTGTCAGGTAAAATTATTCACTTATAGTGACCGTTGTCAATGTCATGTACAACGACTGCTCGTTTCATTCTGCGTGTCGGATGGCCGACACAATGCGAATCGAAAATGCTCACTGAATCTGTTTTTGACCGACTAGTGATTTTACAATAAGATGTTGACTTCCAAGCACGCAGAATGTCCGTCGCTTGTTTTTATTTGGCTTCCTGAGCACTTTGTGAAGAGCAACAAAGGTCGAAGACGATTATCGACATTCGACGTTTGTCAAAGTGACGTGAAATTTCTCGGCGTTGAACACGGGGTATAAAGTAGTTGCTTTATCAAGATGTCCATTACATGCAAAGCTCTGCAGCTCGATTGGTGTACTGCAATGCGTGCGATTCAAGCCAGGGCTGACGACAATCTTAAATTGGCTCAACTCCACTCGGACACTCGGCCAAAAAGAGCAATGTGTGAGTGAGGCAGCCTGCACAATGAAACTATGGCCACCAGCTCAAACCAGCCTACAGCAGTAGCACCCATGCATTGTGCCGATAATGGCATCAGAACCAGGACGACAGATGATTAGATGGTGGCTTGTCAGCTCTGGGGCGCGGCCCACTCTGCTTTGTGTCTTGTTGCATCACTGCTGGATGGGGCGATGGCTCGGGCGGTGACAGAGGTTGAGTCTCTGCATGGACGTGGCCAGACACTTTATATTTGCACATCACACACTCAACGACACGCGGGGTCGCGGCCAGTGCTTCAGTCTTTTCGCTTGTCTTCTCCCCCGGATGAATATGGCCGTGGACATTATACTTGCACAAAACACACTCCGTGACGCATGAATCTGCATTGACTGCAGCTTCAGGAACTGTAGGAGCCTCTTTCGCGAGCCCCTCAAGCACGACTGTGCCCACTGTGCCCACTGCGCTGCTGCAGCTTCCATCAGCTTCAATCGAATCCTCAGAAAGCGGAGCAAGTTTTGATACTGCTGATCGGCGCTGTAGGGCCCTACTCCGTCGTGAACCACGAATAGGCACATCAGCACTTCCAACATTCGATTTACCAAGTGCGGCAGCTCCTAGACGAGCCTGCTGCACGTGCTGTCGAGCGCCTTCGTCCATTCCTTCTTTTTCTTCGTCAATATCGTCCAAAACGGCCACAGTTACACGGCGAGAAATGCCATGCTTTCGCCGCTCTTTTATTGGCCTGATCTTTTCGCTGTCCGCGAAACCGGTCTTCGACGCGTCTTGTTCATCGCAGCCCTCAATCGGGACAGCAATCGCTGAGATCTCGTCTACCTCCTCCTTGTAGTTGTCAGCATTAGCGTGGAACCCTTGCGCGAAGAGGTATCTCAGCGCGCGTTTCTGCACATTGATGACAGGACGTAACCTTAACGTGCTTTCAAATAGCAGCCCAGACGTCGTGCCATCCACCCGAAAGTCCCGCAGCATTTCCTTGCTGCTGCTTTTGCGCACTGTGCCTCGGACACCATGCTTTTCAACGAACATAGGCTTGTGGGAGCACAGGCGTAGCCATTCGTGCAGCATCAAGGCGTACTTCTTGGGGTCCGCCTCGATCGGTGCATCTGCATGCACGTCAACCATTTCATCTACTGCCGCCAATGTGCTGCTGATGCTGCTGTCGTCACGGCTGCTTGCGTTGCAATTAGCTTGGCAACTAGTGTGAGATGAGGAAGACATCAGTAGCGGTAGACGTTTAAGGCGCCCCTCTCGCTTCGGTGGATCCGTCAACTCGAACACTAAGGGCGCGTTTACCGGTTCATACTTGTGAGTACATACTGAAGCGTTAAAGTACGTAGTTTTGCCGTCTGGACTCGAACTCTGTCCATAGCCTTCGTGCACGTGTCCAAACACGTGCAGCTTGGGATGCACTCGATGCTCTACTTCCGATAGCAAATCCGCACAACCAACGTTTGTGCAGCCCACACGGTCTCCGTGGCCTTGAGGAGGCGTGTGGGTGATCAGCACGTCCGTGTCGGTTGGGATGCATTTCCACCGACGGAGCAGCGCGTCGCCCCGAGGTAAGTTGAACGCCCAGTTGCAAAACTCGGGCTGCCATGGCGTGCTACGCAAAAGGAAACAGCAGACAGTTGATTAATACCACCACCAACGCCTCGCTGGTGCTCGTGGTCGCACTACGACCAATGAAAGCCATACCCAGTCAGTACCCGTAAAAGACGTAACCCTCAATCTCTACCGCCTCGTCTTCCAGATACAGCGCATTGGTCAGCAGCGCGCGCACTTCATCCGGATCGTACTGCTGTCGGTGGCCGTAGAGGTGCCAGTACCCGGCGTAGAAGTGGCGATCGAACGACGACTCGTGGTTCCCAGCGATCACGAGCTTGTACCGATGCGGCAGCCGCCCCAAGTACTCGTTGAACGCCAGCACTTCGTCCCGCTCGCCCGTGTCGGTGAAGTCGCCTGCGTGGACGAACACGTCCCCGTCCGGGACGGCCGCAGCTTCTTCGTGCAGTCCGTGCGTGTCGGACACACACACGACCTTCATGGGCGGCTGCAGCCGGAGAAGGGACTGATTGATTAGCGAATCGATCACGTTTCGCAGGGAGCGTCGTGGGGGTACATGGGGTACGCTTCGTGCCCGTTCGTAGCGAGTCGTTTCGCCTCGTGTGTACCCCTTCGTGTACCCGCACTCCCCGCCGCCCTATGGTTTGGCATCCGCAGGTCCCATCGAGTGAGTGGCCATGGCGGACGCAGAGCTGACGGACGAGCGCAAGCGCATCTTGCAGACGCGGCGCACTGTGCGCAAGGCGAAGAAGAGCAAAGCCAAGCAGCTCAAGCTGGCCAAGCAGCAGGCGCGACGCGAGAAGAAAGCGGAGATCGTGGCCAGGGTGCGGGCCAAGCGCGAGGAGGCGCAGACCGCCGCCGGCCACGGCAACGAAGGCGGCTGTTGGCTCTGTGGCGACACGACGCACGTCAAGCAGAGCTGCCCCAATCGCGCAGCGGGAGACCTCAATCGGACGTGTTTCCAGTGCCGTCGGCGCGGCCACACTGCGCACAACTGCCCGCAAAAGAGCTTTGGCACGAGCAGTGACGGCCATGGCATGGGCAGCAGCGCCCAGCTGCCGCACCAGGCGGCCGTGTGTTTCAACTGCGGCGCTCCTGATCACGCGCTTCGCAACTGTCCGAAGCCTATGGAGAACGGCGGGGCCGCCTTCGCTACGTGCTTTGTGTGCGGCCAGCAAGGCCATCTCAGCAGCAAGTGCCCGAAGAACACCATGGGCGTGTACCCGAAAGGCGGCTGCTGCAAATTGTGCAAGAGCGTCGACCATTTGGTGCGCGACTGTCCTGTTGGCCGCATCTCTGCGACCAGCAACAAGGGCGGCCAGCAGCTCGCGAACACGAAGATCACGTTTACAGATGACGACGAGGACGGAGGGACTCAAGATGGAGCAGAAGCGACAGGCGACGCTCTTGACTCGGGTCCGATTAGAGGCATGGAGCAAAATGACGAAGGCGACAGTGACAGCCACACCAAGAAGCGCGAGGTGTGCCGGACGAGCTCTAGAGGACAGAATCCCAAACGAGTCAAGTTCTAATTGCCACGATTTCAATGTGCTTTTCTACGAGTGCCTTCATTTCACACACCGTTCAGTCCTCAGTGCCGTTTACTTTCAGTCGGGTGTCTGCTTGCTCCCGTGTGCAGTCTCTCTCGTGAGCATGTCCAAATCGATATTGTTCTCACGCAGCAACGCGTGAAACTCCTCGTCGTACTTGTCGGTCGTTTCAGTGGCCACGCGAGGCCCGTGATCCGGGTACTTGTCCTTGTAGCGTTTCAACATCTTCATGTGCAGCTCGTTCCAGCTGACGTTGTCGCGTGCTTCATCGTCCTGCGCCTTTTTGTCTTGTAGCTCCTGCTCCACTTTTCGAAGCCCATCAAAGAGCGCTTTGGCCGCGTTCTTCTGTTTCCGCTGCTGCTGCTGCTGCTGCTTCTTCTTCTTCTGACGCGTCATTGGAACGAGACTGTTTCCACTTGTCACCAGCTCTTTGATGTCTTCTTCGTCCTCTCCCTCGTCCTCTCCCCCATCCTCTTCGTCCTCGTCGCTGTCGGAACTCTCAATTGTCAGTTCCGGGGACAACACGGGTCGGAGCGGCTGACGCTCCGGCACCTCCGCGTCATTGCCCAACTGGCGGTTAAACCAACGGGCGCCTACGAACAGCAATAGGAGCGCCACGTAGTACTTGATCACGGGCGACAAGACATAGACAAAGTCCCATGGTGACCGCGGCGCGGGCGGTAGCTCCAGCGTCGTCTTCACTTCAGTGTCCATCTCCCCGTCCTTTCGACGCAATGGCCTGAGGCTGCGATGGGAAGGAGTTGTACCACACGGGCGGTACTAACTTATGTCATGTTGACGTGGGGGAACTCCACATGTAGACTCGTCCGTGCACTAATTTGCTGCGCAGTGAAGTGTCGAGTTTTCGCAAATTTGCAACTTGCAAGTTACAGAAAGGAATCAAATAAATTACCAACTTCCTCTAAATGCACGGAAGTCTTTCATAAAGTACTACAAAAATGAATTTGTGCTTGCAGACAATTCTGTAATGACAGCTTTGTGCGATGACCTTCATGAAAGCCGGTAGCAAATGAGGCATGTATATCAGGCGTTCAATTAGAAATTATAACTATTTACTTTTCAACGGACCAAGGCGAAAAAGACTTTAATACTTCGCGCGACCCACAGCACAGTTAGTGTTGGAAACCGTGTGTGCACTGTGCGCTGATTGCACGACCCCTGATGACGTATGCCACGATCGTAGTCATTGGACAAGTACGAAGCTGGTGATCCCAAGTGCAATTTTGATTCAGCCGGGCACAAGATCACGGATTGCAAGACCACGAATTACGAGACCACGGATGTTATCTGATTGTGGTGCAGTGTGATGGCAGATAGTAGCAGTGAGATAGCAGACTACACAGTTCGTTGTTTTAGCCACATCTTTGTGTAACACATCGGACGACTATACAGATGGGTGAGTTTATATCGATGAAAGAAGAGAGTGACGATGCCGATACACGTAGAGGTACACGAATGATCGCAGATATGTGTGTATCCAATCGAATAGGAAACATCAGACGTGCGCTTTATTATGTATATAATCACAGTCGTGCTTAACTTTTTTGTGCGATAAATATTTCTTAGCTTATGAGGCAATATTTACTCTCACGATATTCTGATGCATTTATTTTACAGTTTTTTCTCTTTTTTAGATAAAACAATGTGAAGAGTTGTTTCACATTCTACTGGCAGATCAAGAGCAACTGGTACTTGCCTGTGTTGCTCTCTCGACATGTCACCTGCATGGCACTGACTGACCTAGCCTTTTCCTAGTACATAAACAGACAACGTACGCATGGGCAACGGGTACCATCGATGCTATCAAATTGTGCCGTTTTGTTCTCGGTGTGACTTTTTCGTTTGCTGTTGCGATACATGCCCGATGGGAGGTATATTGGTGTCTATTTGACGTGGGTATTTAAAGATGCTGTCGGCAAAGTTTCCATGGATTGCAAGCACATACGTGCAAGTTGTACTTTAAAATACCTATGCTCGGTCAATATGCCAAAAACTAGCAAGTTACATTACCCGATTGAATTACCGTAGCTTGCGCCATTACATATATCAAGTACTTTGCTAAAAAAAGTATCCAAAAGGGTGTGGCTTACTAAAGTCAACAGGTCAACAAATTGGTCCGAAACGATGACATGCAAATGTAAATGTTTAATTTCGTTATCAGCGCGAAAATAGGTTGATTCGATTGCCTACATCTCCACCAACCTATTCATGTCGAGAAGGCAACAAAGGCATCAACATAGTTAGGACCAAGCTGCATGTACTTCATTACAACCTGCATCACGACGTTGTTTGCACACAAAGTCTTCTCGCCATATGCCCAAGTACTTTCGCGCCGGCCCAACATTGTAATAGTGTGTGCGTCACGATTTCAGCTGCCATCATCGACTAAACTCGATGTGTCGGCCCAGACTATTTGTCAAAAATCGCCCATGGTCCACAACTACCGATCCATGATAACTAGTTGCGCTGGCTGATGTGGTCGCCTGCCACCGTTTCATCCGTGATCTCGGCAATTACCTTAAGGGCCATGATCTCGTCGTTGACATTGCAAACACTTGCCAGACGGTCAGCTAGAATATCCATTGCGACGTACAGAGGCCACGTGGATGGCAGAATGCTCACACCGAAGACAGTCTTGTACATGGTAGACATGAGTACCATTCCTCCATTTGGCACAGGCGGCGCGCTAGTGCAGGCGACGAGTGTCAGAAAGAAAATTACCACGAGATGTAAGAAATTGAGCGCGTCGCCATTGCCGGACGACTCGGCGAGAAAAATCATACCAATCGGAAAGTACCATCCCGAGCCCGACATATTCGTAACGACGCCTATGGAGACGACAAAAGTGGCTATCGACTGTGAGCATACGCGGGCTTTCTGCAGGCAACCAAGAGTCACTGGAGCAGTGGCCAGCGACGAAGATGATCCGAAAGCGAAGAGATACGAGCGGATCATGTATTGCATGTGCACGTACGGGTTGCACCGCGTGAGAGAAAAAATCACGAGCGGGTACGCGACCAAGATCTGAAGTGCTGTCGCCAAAATGCATGCCACAAGGTACATGTAAACTTTGGGCAGCTCACTTGCTGCGTCCTGGCTGGACGCAAAAGCCCCAGAGATGATAGAAATGACCGCGACAGGCGTGATCCAAATGACCCACTCCATCGCCAAAAAGAAAGTGTTGCGCAGCTGTAACAGCACCAGGTAAAGGTAATTCACGCGGCGGCTATTCGAAAAGTAGCTTCGGCCTGCGATGGAGCCCAATACCGCCGCAAATACGATAATTGACAAGAGATTGCCTTCAGCCAGCGAAGCAAATATGTTGTTCGGCACGACGGACTCAAGCGTCGAAATCAGCTGCTTCCTCAGCGTCAAATCAGTAACCACCGCATCGCTATTCGTCACAAACACTTTGTTTGTATCGATAAGAACAAAGGCATTGTTCAGCAACAGCTCTGTCGCATCAGAAGAGCAGGCAGTGCTGTTGTTGCTCAGCATCTGAACCATTTGTCCATTCGAACAAGTCAACCCCACTGCATTAGCGCTAGGGATCGCAAACTTGTTCTTGAGACGAAAAAACGGACGAAAGACGAAAGCCACACTGATCCCCAAGATCGTGGAGGTCAGCCACCCCATCGCAAAAATCTTCAGCGTCTGCAGTCCGACGATCGAGACTTTGCCGACAAAAACGATATCTCCAACAGCTACTGCCACTGAGCAAAAGACATAAGGCACCACGAGGGCGTTGACAGCCCGGAGGAACAAGTCACCAGGCAGCGAAATCCACTGCACCGCAATGGGTGAAATACCGACATGGGCAAACACAATGCCCAATGCAATGCCAACGATTGCCCCGATGATCATGTACCTGACCGATAGCTTCAAATTACTTCTGTTTCCTCGAAACCCTTTTGTTGGATCCGGACGCTGTTCCACCGGACAGTCAGCACTGGAGATGAAAGGCATTGCTGTATGCTCCACATTATCGTAGTCAGTGGGTGCGGACAAGGAGTTGGCGCTCCTCATATCCTCCCGCTCATCGTTTGATTTCATAAATGCCGCTACTGGATTCGGGTTCTGAACATTGGTGCTAAAGCTGGTATGAAGGCCGTCGCCATCACCCTGTTCGCCTGTCTTCCGAAAGCTCGCAGTCGTCATAGAGGAAGGGCGACGTCCAGTCGTAAAGTCAGTGCGAAGGTAAGTGGACGTCGGTGGCGCGGGCGCTTGGAACGAAGCATGCTGAGGAGCCGGCAGCATCGTGGGCAACGATGCCATAGACTCGGGCCGCGGTCGCTGCTGGTCGACATTGCTTTCGTTCGATTGGTCCTCGTAGTCTTCACGCAACTTCAGCTGCTGCTCTCTGTCCAGCAACATAACCATTGGGGGCAATGATCTTCCATTGGTGTTCATAGAGGACGCGCAGCGACGTGAATGTCAGCAAATGTCGGCACTCGAGGCGCGGGCACAATCGCTTTGGACCGCTATTTCTCCGGTACGAGAACGTCGGTGTCGGTCGGATAAAAAGAGCTCCTCCGAGTCGTGAAACCGAATGGGATTAGCACGCAAAAGGACGCGCCCATTGGCCGAGAGGAAGAGAGTCGGCGTGGGCTGAGCGACCCGTTCGTCGATCCAGTCAGACGCAATCGGCACGCGAGCTGATCGTAGACAAAGAGGAGATAGGGCCGACGTGATTCTCTCACTGTGCTCTGGCCGACAGACGATTGTCCGACTCAATGCTGCCGTTCAAAGAGATCGTAGGTTTGACGCTGGCTGCTCCATTACCTTCGTTACTATTGTTTAATCTGCACAGCAAAGCGAACATCCTCAATCCACTTCCCCGCCGTGAAGGCTTTTCCGGAAAACAAGGATCCGTCGGGACCTGACCTCCATTCGTGTCTATACCTTCCGAAACCGTGGGCGCGTCATTACCTGACGTGCGACAGCGTATCTCAATTCTCTGCGAGCAACGGGACGAAAGTGATTCTTGTCATTTGTCAGTGCAATGGAGCGGTAGATATATGCGAAGTGACCTCGTTTACGCCATGTATCGAGTCGACACTCATACCGGATTTTGCTGACGATCGTGGCAAAAGCGCAGAAGCTCTTTGACTTCCTTGCTTTGCACCATAATGTACAGCTTGCAATGAGGTAGTGACTCGTTGCTCTCGATCGGCAGAAACGCCATGATTTAAAATGACATTTGACTGCATCGCAACTTTGCGTCTCGTGTTCATGCCGAAAGAGACAACGAGATGAACTTGCTGATCAAAAGTGTGCTGCTACAAATAATGTACAGTGCGTGGCGTCTAAGCTGTAGCTGCAGATATTGCGGTCCATCGCTTATTTTTGTGAGCACCTAACTTAGCATTTCTAGCATCACTAGAACCGGCACTGGCAATGGCTTCACACGGTCGTTAACGCAGTGCAGTGCTTCCTGCACGCTGCCGAAAGCTCCGCGCGAGCAGGAGTACGAAACCGAAGACGGTGGCGCTGTCATTGTGCACATAGGTTCATGTCGATGGATGCGCGAGTGCTGGTGCAAGTCTCCGCTGTTACGTTTGACCAAGCAGTACATGGACCTTTGCTGACTTTGTTGCAAGTTGTCCTCTGTATTATGGCCATGTCACCACGTAGTCAACTACAGAGACGGTACTGCATTGTGCACGACTGACGATGCACATGGTCGTACTTGACTGACTTGCAGTTACATGGCTGCGTAGTTGTTTAAAGTGCATCCACATAGCTACAAGATCGTCTCGGCGGTCGTTACCACACGCTATCCTCTTTGGTCCGTGCCGTCGTCATCGTTCCTCCAATCTTGACACCGTCAGCAAAGATGAACATGAGGAGTGAGGTGGGCTTTATGGAGAGCGTACCGCCACGAGCAGAAGAAGAAGGAGGAAACGAGACACCGAGCAGAGTGGTGGAAGGGAAGGAAGGAGAGGGCTATTGTCTGAGACTTCAGAGACGCTCAAGGAGCAGCTCAGCTTTCGAACCGTCAAATGGCTGTCATTATGACGACGGATGGTCATAGTCGCAAGCGCAAAGGGAGCTGCGGCATCCAGTACACCAACTGATGCGGCACCTAAAACGCCGACGCCACCTAAGTTCCGAGACGGTCATTAGTATCACACATTAGAAAAAAAGACAATTGCAGCAACCGCTACTTGCAAAGGTGTGACAGCTGTGCGCGACGGCGAGACGGCTAGGGAAGCGGCCACCGCTGTCGTTTGAAACCTGGATCAATTCAGATGTCTTGTTGACCGACGCTACCGAGTATGTCGATTCCCGTGGACCGCCTGCTTCGCCATCTGCACACGCGCAGTCTACTCCAATCATGTTGACGCCTCCCCCACCTTTGCGCATCAGCCGCGATAAGAGATGTTGTCATCCTTAGTGTCGCGAGCGTCAGTTGCAGCAATCGATGACGATCAGCGAACAGCAGCTGACGCGGACGAAGACACGATTGTGAATCTTTATCCAACAACAGATGAGCACGACACCGACGACTATCGGACGAAAATCGAGCTGCTGACGGAAATGATGCAGCTGAAAGACGACCGCAAGTCTGCCGCTTGGTTTTAATGGCTCTTCGAGTGCACCGACAGGTATCGCCTGTGACTCCAAGCAGCGCTGCAAGCGTCGGCGGAACTCTATCCGCCTTCGCTTCATGTCATACCGACCACGAATCTTACATCGTACACTTCCGTGCTTCAAGCGGCTTTGTTACAACGGACACTCCTCCTTTTTTACTGAGACGAATGACGACAATTACCGCCTCGGCCAGTAGCTTCAAGTTGAAAGATTATCCATATCATACCTCTTCCGAAAACATAAAGAGCTGCCGTAAGCCATCGTGTAGGACTGTCTGTCATCGGTGAGCAGCTCTATTGATCATCTACCAAAATCCAGTCCATTCACAACTCTATTATAGCGCACACTTATCCCTATCCGACCTCATGCCGCCCAAAACCAGCGCCATCACCTCCAGCCTCCACTCCCACGATGGCGACGACGAGGCCACGGGTGCCCGCTTCGAGCGCCTCGCGCCCGAGTACCAAGCGGCGTTTGCTCGTTTCCTGCGCTGCCACTACCACGCGGACATTCAGCTGTTGCACCGGCGTCTGCGCCACGTCTCGACGCCCTGCGCCGTCGACAAAGCAGCGGCCGAGTCGAGTCCTTTGGCCTACAGTCAGCGCGTGTGTGCGCAACGGCTGCTCGACTTTAACGCACAGCTGGGGACGCTGCTGTTCCGCCATCCAGAGCAGTTGCTGCCGCTATTTCATGTGGCGCTGGCCAAGGAGGTTGGCTGCAATGCTGGCGAGCCGCTAGAGCATCAAGAGGTCCCGATTATCCCTTTCAAGGTCAGACGTCGAATCAAAGTGCGGGTCGAGCACTTGCCCCCTGTGGCAGCACTTCAGAAACTGTCCATCAGTGCCATTCGGTCGAACGACGTGAAGCAGCTGGTCCAGATTGCAGGCACAGTGGTGCGCACGGGAGTGGTACGACACATGAAGCAGTTTTGTTGTGAGTGCAGTGCTAATATGCGTTACGTTCTGACGGCAAACGGTCTGTCGGTATGTGGTTCTGTCTGCCTATCTATTTGTCCATTGTGTAGATGAAGATGCAGGAGGTGGAGAGAGAGTATCAGTGCTGCAACGTGCGGTGCGGACACCGGTTCTTGGTCAAGTCAGACCCGGAGCAGGGCAATGTGTTGGAGATCCCGGTAAGAGAACAAAAAGAGGCTCTTTCTACACTGCCCATGCTCATGCTGTTGCGGCTTTTTCTGCTGTTGGCATACTGGGCACTGTAAGAGACGAAGGTAGACTAAGTGCTCTGAGCTTGTGGCTGCTTGCAGAAAGTATGTCCTTCTGACAGCGCTGGAGGCAAGAGCAGTGGCGGTAAGAAACCGTGCAAGTCGACGCAGTTCGTGCCTCTCGGCGGCGCTGAGGGCAGTGTAGTGTCCGATCACCAGGTGATCAAAATTCAGGAACAGGCGTCGAAGCTGGGGGTTGGCTCCATCCCGAGGTCAATGTTGGTTGTATTGGAAGATGATCTGGTAGATTCTGTCAAGGCTGGCGATCAGGTAGTTGTTGTGGGCATTCTAATGCGTACGTGGAAACCTTGCGTGAGAGGAGTCCGTTGCGACCTGGAGACGATGATAAAGGCAAATAGCATTCGTGTGAAAAACGCATCGACATCTCAAGTTCTTGTAACAGAAGAGTTGCGAGCAGAGTTCGAGCAGTTTTGGGCAAAACACAAATTGGATCCAGTGCGCGGACGCAACGACATCATTGCTAGCATTTGTCCCAAGGTCTACGGCTTGTTTGTCGTAAAACTGGCCGTGGCGCTCACAGTTATTGGTGGCGTCTCGTACGTTGATGAGTCTGGTATGAAGACGCGAGGCGAATCACATATGCTGTTGGTCGGCGACCCTGGCACAGGGAAATCGCAGTTCCTCCGTTTCACTGCCGAACTAAGTCCCCGCTCGGTTCTCACGACAGGCATCGGCACGACAAGCGCTGGTCTGACCTGTACAGCTGTGAAAGATGGCGGTGAGTGGATGCTGGAGGCTGGTGCTTTGGTGCTGGCAGATCGTGGCGTGTGCTGCATCGACGAGTTCAGCAGTATTCGTAGTAACGACCGCACGTCCATTCATGAAGCCATGGAGCAGCAGACACTGAGCGTGGCGAAGGCTGGTCTAGTGTGCAAGCTCAACGCGCGAACTACAATATTTGCTGTGACGAACCCTAGAGGCCGATACGACCCAACACGAGACGTGTCTGTGAACACCGGTCTCGCCAGTCCATTGCTTAGCCGCTTTGATCTTATTCTTGTGCTGCTGGATCGAATGAATTCGCGCTGGGACCAAGTTGTATCTTCTTTCATCCTCAAACAGGCTGTTGGTAAGAGCACTGCTTTGACCGAAGAAGCCGAAGCCAAAGGCACCGGAGGCTACCAGCCTTCGTTACAGCCAGCGACTAGATTGACAGTGGAGCAAGAAGCATCACGATCATCGTCATCGACAGATAGTTCGTCGTTGTGGAGTATTCAGACACTGCAGGCGTATATATGCCACGTCAAGGATAAGTACCAGCCTCGACTGAGTCGTTCCGCCATGACGATACTGCAGCGTTATTACCAACAGCAGCGGGCATCTGACAGTCGCAGCGCCGCTCGAACAACAATCCGACTTCTGGAAAGCCTTACGAGGCTGGCACAGGCTCATGCACGACTGATGTGCCACGCAGAGGTGTCAGTGATGGACGCGGTGGTTGCTGTCTTTGTTATGGAAGTGAGCAAGTCTACAGACAATTGCTCTGATATGATGGAGGGAGGCACAGAGTCGGTCTTGCATTCTGACTTCTCGGACGATCCGTTGGGAGAGTATTTGCTGCAAGAAAAACTTGTGCTTGACTACCTTGGACTTCGTGAATTCGGCACGACACACTGCGACAGTTCCCAATCAACAACATTCCAACCACGAGCCATCGTGAAGCAGTCTTCGAGGCAGCAAACGCCCGTATTCGTCTCTGATTACCCTTCGTCCGCCACCGAATATGAACCATTTGACGGCAAGGGGGGGATGATGCTGACAGTTTTGCTCGTGGGGGACAGCGGCTGGGACCGAAATTAAAGAGGCCACTGCGAGATGACCATCGGTCAAGCGGAGAAACAAATGCTCTACGCAAGCAGAGGTGTGATAGTCCCAAGTCTCGGTACATTCCATGGAGTCAACGACGACAATCACTTAATCCGGCCTCATCGTCTCAGCACCAAGTCGAAAATGATGACAGCTTTGATATCATGGACGATTATCGCCAAGATCAGCAAAGTCAATTTGCAGAAGAACAGTCCAGTGCGCCTTCACAGACGCGCTATCAATTTGGCCGTTGGAGTCAACAAGCCGAGGCAAGTCAATCGATCATCAATAAGTGGAAAAAGTGAAGTTATCAAAGAGTTGGTCTACCAGGCAATACCACTTATGTTGAGCTTCACCTAAACAACTGCAGGTGCACCAGCAATAGAGCAAGTGCACGGCTTTTCGTTTGCTCAAGTCCAGCATAGCATATATGACGTCGTCGTCAAAGATGTTCAGGCCATCAATCTACAATGGGGCAGCAACAACCACGTAGTCAGTTGATGACCCGCGCTGCAGCTCGCCAGCTAAACAAACGATTGACGTACCGCTTGGCAATGCTTCAAAAATGATAAGCACCCGCTTTGGCATGCTCGGGTGTGCGTTTTGTGTCCAGACAGAGCATATGAAGCGGCTTTCAGACTACGTGGAGCTGCAATTCTCCCAGTACGATGGTAAAGACGCGGTCGTCAAATCAGGGCACTGCATCCAGTCTCTGTAGCCCCTTCACACTGAGGTCCTGCCATCGTTGGGGATACGTCTAGTCCGCATGTCTCGCTCGAACACGGCGAGCACTCTGTTTTGCATGAACCCGCGGTAGACATTGCTCAGCTTATTGTGTACAGATATAGGGACGATGCGCTCATTCATGACTCGAGCATGGCGAGCACTCCGTTTTGCATGGACTTGTGTTAGACACGGCTTTAAGCATGTTACGCAGATATGGATAAATAACATTAAATCTCCGACCGCACTTGAATAACATATTGAATGTATTGACCAATAGTGTCAGCCTAGTGATATAAAACTCTTTTTTAAGGAGTCAAATTGCACAAAGGCAATACTAAAAACTACTCAGAGAGTAGATGGACAAGAAAAGCTCTCGCAGCTACCTCTCCGACGTATCAAGTCGGAGAGAACAGTGCTGTTATGGTTATCACTATACAAACACCAAGTTATTTGCATGTTTTATAATTAATACACAAGCTCCGACATCTCCGACAAAGGGTAACTCAATCGCATATTTTACAAACAACATCCAGGCTTTAACATCTCCACCGAGAATAAGTCTGACCGACCTAGCACCTGCCAACACGAAGCGTGCCCGTGAGAACGCAGCGCGCTCATTTTTAGAGTTCCTCGAGCAGAAAGAGGTTACTTGGGAGTACCTACAACAGTGCATGCAGCGCTAGAGGGAACCTCTCGCCTTAGAAGCTGTGATGGACAAGTTTGGCATGTATCTTGCGTTCAAGGAGAGCCGAAAGGTACAGCTCTTAGCTCGGCACTCGGTCATGCAGAACTTTCGACTAGCCAAGAATTGGCTGCTGGAGCAGTTCCCACAGCATCGAGCAATGGTTAAAAACAATTTGCTCAAGAAGGGACAGACGCTCGGACGCCATTGCCTGAAGCGTGAGTCAGGGTCGTTTGTGAACAAGGCCCCAGCATGCACAAAGTCTGCACTCAAGAAATGATGGAATACTTGTATTCAACTGCGGTTACTGGTGCCGACTACCAAGATGCGGCGCTGTTGTGTCTGCTTTGGCCCCTCTTTGTTCGTGCATCGGACCCCATAATGCTGCGGAAGGCTAACCTTTCTATCGACTCGGGTGACACATTCTTCGTCCGATTCATCCGAATCAAAACTTCTGAAAAGCAAGGTCTATCACTTTTTTCTGACGAAGACTTCACCACATGTCCTCTGCTTGCCATAACTCTCGCCCTCGTGACCCACTCATCCCCAACTATATTCGTGCTGAGTCAACTTCCTGAGCAGATGGCTATTTCACAGTCCATGTTAGCTCCAGCAACTCCGCTCATCGATTTGCTCGATCACCCAGAGGTTGTAGTCTCTTCACCGGATATATTCTCCACCGCTATTAAGAAGGAGAACAGCCCAGATACCGCTCCTGGTGTGCACAGCTACGTTGACCATGTTCTTGATCGGGACGATGCAAAAGCTGGCGTATCCGAGCGCTTGACATCTCACTCTATTCGGCGTGGAGGGGCGCAGCATGCAAATGGGGCTGGAATGTGTGTACAGTGGATCTTCGACCGAGGCGCCTGGGATATGACAGCGACGAATAAGGCCTTCGCGTACGTCTATAATACAGCTTCCGAAGACCATAGGGTTGCCCAGGTCTTGAGTGGGCGACACCTCGATATCGACGTATCTCTCCTGTCACTTGATGTCTTTGACTCCGGTACACAGACAAAAATCCAAACTGTTGCGACAGCGCTCCCTAATGCATCTTAAGGGCTTATGACTACACAATACAACGTGAACGAAAGAGTGATGAAAACCCTTATCACTTACCTGCTGCGTTGAAGCAGCTAAAAAAAGACGGACTTGTAGTCAAACACGTTCGGAAGCGTGTGTAATCTAGCAAGGTTACTCCGTCATCAGTCTTCTAGCTTGGTCTTCACATCTAACCTGCTACACAAAGACAAATATGCAACCAAATTCCATCAAGGCTATAGAAAGCACGATCGACATCACAAAGCATCCAATGTATCTTCGCCAAGCTTCATTGATTGAACAGTTAATCAAGATCAGCCAAAAGCTCGAATCTCGCGTCTCGATGATTGAAGCTGAGGTCTACAACAAAGCACACCCAAAAACTACACAAGAAAGAAGTGAGGATAAAAGCAAAGAACCACCAGCCAAACGTCGCCGAACGAGTTTGTAAACACTCCTGAAGGACGTCTGGTTCTCCTGGTATACCCAGAAATCCCGCCTTTAGGATCCGCTTGATAGCCCGAGCAAGCACACAAATTTCACCGCCAAACTTGTCGCTGCATTCATGAAGCTGTTTCTTGCTAATGACTTCGTGCTTGATGAGACATCTTCGCAGTATCGAGACGATGTGTTGGAGTTTGGCGATGTCGCCGAAATGCACTTACTTTCGTTTCTTGGCGAGCACAAAATCAAAACCCGCGGAGCAAAAAACGTCCTCAAGTCCATGCGCAAGCTGCACAGAGCTGGTCATCTTATCAAACAGATTAAATGATACAAACAACTTCAAGCCGCCGAGTGCATTGTAGATCCAGCACCTGCGCATACTACAAACATGATTGGAATAATTATCACTCCGCAGTACCCATCGATGTTGGTCTTCACGCCATTGTATACCGGCTGAGTGATACCGCACTAAAGAATGACAAATACAGCAAGTACATATGAAAAAAATCGACGAGACGCGTTAGCTTGTCCTGACTCTTATGATACAGAGTATATACAGGATAGTACAATAATACATTTCACCCTGAAGCGTCGAGGTCAGCTCGCTCAAGATGTTCTTGGACATGCAAAATCGTATAACGTGGCGGTGTGTAATTGTAGTGCTAGAAGGTCAAACTCTCCGTCGTCGTGTACACTTTCTTCCGGTTATCATACATCATGTACGGATCGAACTCGCACATGGTAATTTTTTGTCGATGTAGTGCGACTGGAAGTATCCGACACCGTTCTTGCTTGATACGCCAGTCGTGGTCAGACCTACAAACACGCATCAATTATATTTGATTCGAGTTGATCTTCCGACCGACCACATGCATATTCACCACTTTAAAGCTCATTCTTGGTTTCAACGAATTTGGCGACTTCTGCAGTCTACCCAAACACGTTCCACCCACGATCTCGTAGGTCACCCCTTCTCCTTGTTTTTTCACTTGGCCTACTCGCACGAAACCGGGTTGTTGTCACTTTTGTTATCTTCACAGCATTTTACACTCTCCCTCTCTCGATCCTTACATTGTAGAGCATGCGCTGGTTCCCGTCGCAGTCACTATTTTCACGCCCTTGTGGTAAACAAACTCTCTACACATGATTGGACGAGAATAGCCGACCTTCGCGTACTCCGATATAATCTTCTTCAGCCCGGAAGTATGCAAGTACTTGACGTGGGTTGTTGGAACGCACTCGACGAACATGTTGAAGCCCATTGTGACGTAGATAATCGTCAAACGAGGTATTTCATACTCTTGACTTGATTATAGAAGAAGTAAACCCGACGAGAGAAACCGAAGCGCGTAGACGTCGGCCAATCATGGCTCGACGAGTGTAGAATCGACGAGTGCCGACACGATGCGAGAAGATTCGAGAATGAGATGAGGAGTGATTCAAAACACTAGGCATTAGTATAAGTTGATGAGAAGGACGAGGGGGAGCCACTCAAAAATGCCTTCTTAATCAGGAAAAGGAAAGAGATAAAAAAATACAGTGCATAATTTTCTGAGTCCAAGACATGCGTACACTTAAGGTAAGTACCTGCGTGGGCTAGATAATGCCTGACGTCGAAACTCGAGAGGCATAGCTTGTAGAGGTACCGACTCGTAGATCCAAGAGTTTAGAAAGGCCCCGGTTAGGCAGCGTTCGCTACTAGGGAAAGAAGGAGCCTCGTCGACGTCGGGCCGGTAAACTTAGTAAAGGGAAAGTTGTTAGACTTGTCAAGTGACAAGCCAGTGACCCAATAGATGGTACTGCTGATAGACTTGTCGAACGACATGCAGGTGGGCCTCAGCCGAGGGTACCGAAAATCTTCTAGTCGGGCGAACAATGCACCCGGTGACCTGTCAAAACGTTTGAGAGTTGGCTTCCATCATTTGGTGTGAAGCTACAGGAAGAGAGAGGTTTAGAGGTTGTTGAGCTTAGGCAGGCCTCTGGGGGAATTGGTTGTAAGGAATCAGTTAAGCGAGAGGCACAACTGAACCCCGAAGGGGCGAACAACGTAGGAATTACCCAAACGTACCAGCCCGTGTCGCCAACTCAACTCGGCGATTGTTGTGTTTGTACTTTAAGGCTGTTATACGACGGAATTAACGAACTACTATACCCCACCATACTGTTCACGCAGCCACAAAAAAGTCGAACATAGTGAGCAACCTGCCACCCACCCATCCACCCATCTACGGCACTACATTTACTGCAGTCACAGCATTCACTGACAAATCTTCATCAACTATCAAATAGTCATACTCGCAGCTCGTATATACTCATCGTAGACGACCGATCAATCGTCTCATACACCATCCACTGCTTGCGGGGCGGAATGTCGACAATGTCGAGACCGATGGGCACCTGACACACGGCCCGAGCAGCTAGCAGCTTAACTACATGTGTCACGTAATACTATCGCTGATGCACAGCGTTTTGTCAAACACAGCAACCACGCTGTACACCATTTACGCACGGGAAAACGGGTCATTCGGAATTCACATGTGCGGAATGTAGTCCAACATGTAGCTTCTTACCTGTCATTGAATACAACATAACAATTAATTAGCAGTCAAGTACGCGCGTATGGATATACATGGACACGGATGCACATGCGTATACATTGAAGCACCATCATGTACAACTCGTCCACAGTCCGCATGTCGTGGTAGATTGACACGTTGGTACAACTTACGATGTAGTGAAGCAGATCAGCACGTATATACCAGCTTTTGAGCACGCACACATGGATAATAATTTTGCCTCAATTAATCATATTTTAAGCTTCCTGTATACTTATAGTTATTAGCACAAAAATGCACACGAAATTGCACACTATAACACAGTTTCGTACTGGCTTTATCCCGTTCGGAGCGTGTCGGAGGTCGGAGATTTCATGGAATGGTCATATAGAGCGCTAAAGGCTCGTACACAGCGGATAGTAGCGCAATATACCGGGAAATTGTTTGAGGTTGCCAGCGCCAAGAAAGCACAACGCAGCCCTGCGGCGTGCAGATAGTCGTGTGCCTCTGTGTTGCGGTACATGTTGTTGGCGCACGGCGTGACAAGCAGATAATGCATAGTTGACGTCCTCGGTCTGACGTCTGTCGTTGAAACACACGATCAATTATGGTGATCAAATTGATCATCATTGCCGATGTGGAGGCATTATCACCATAAAGTTCTTCAGTCATGACAAGCACTGCATCTTTATCACAAATTACCATGATGAAAGTAACGGGGTATGCCGCTGACTTTGGTCTAGCGTTTGATATGAATGCCTGACTGAAGCAATGGATGATGACAAGGAGGGGACGCAGTGTTGTTACATGAGATACCTTAGTTGTCACTGATGTGGTCTTAAAAAAGCAAAACGTACCCAAGTCAAAACGTTTTTATTTAAATGTGATTTCCGACTGCATGCAATCGATGGCGAACGGGAGTATGATGATTCAAAATGGTCGAGGGTAAATTCTATCCCCAACTATTCGTGTAATCGTGGGATGGGCAAAACGGCAGCCAGCGAATAACACAAGGACAGCAAGTGATACAGGCAGTGAGTCAAATATACATTTCTGACCCATTTGTGCCCAATGGTAACATAATAAATTGCTACCAGCTCCACCGTGTCTCGATTGAGTCGTCTTGTTTTGCAGCTATAATTACTCGCAAATTGACATACACATGTGATTCGTACATATAGACGTTGCAGGCGATCCCAGACGCATAGCCAAATCTCTAGACAACATCTCCGTCTTCTCGAGTATTGGACTAGGCAATGAGGAGATGTCCACTTCTGGTATTAACCATAACAATGTCAAGTCTAACTCGACGAACATCACTGCGCAGATTTTAAAATATGAGACTACGGTTATGACCACCACGTTAACTACGATCGAACTGAAGCGTCGAAGAAGCTGTCAGAAGCTTCGTTTAGTTTTACAGAGCATATTGTATTTATAACATATAAACTAACAATCAATAATCGAGAAATGTTACCAGGTGCATTGGACAATGACACCATGTGATGAAGAAATGAACAAGGAGTTGAAAGTAGTAAATAAATTGGTTTGAATACTACGTATAGATCCACTTTAACTAGAGTAAAAAAGATTTGGTATATCGAATCGAGAGAAGTAAGCGTCGACCGTCTGCACACTGAATTAACAGCACCTACTGTGAGGGTTAGAGTAGGTTGCATCGTGCTAATACAAATCGCGCTGAGAATTATCATAACTAGAATTAGATTTCGTATCGGTTTGCAACGCTTGAGTTACTTGAATTGTGGCTGCATCATGTTTGCCGACATAGGAGATACTTTTTAAGAGTAGCGCGGTGGGCACAGGATGAAGCTGAAGTGGGCTTGGATCATTTTCTACTTGGCTCCATAATTCGTACGTTCAATTTGGAGGCAGCGTATTCTATCTCGCGTAATCTTGCTAATGGCATCTGCGCTTGGAGCTGTTACCATTATTGGGTCAACAACAAATACAGGACGTCTTTAAATGAGCGGCAAACGTGACGTGAGTGGCGAATGAGCACTGCGCTGCGTCAAGGTATTGTCTGCGAAGACACCCGATACATTTTTACTGTATGGATGCCAATTTGTTCGCTGATGACGTTGCAGCTGGTCCTTAAGAACAGTCTTATTATGCATCTTAAATCTTGGCCTGGAAACTTAACTTGCTGTGACCATAATATCGACAAAAGCTGCGGCGAGTTTGTTTCTTATTCAACAAAGTTCCTTCCACCGTTTCCGCGATCATCAATCGTTTAGGAGCATTCTTCCGTTTTTTGTGAGAAAAGGGAGTACGGGTTGGATGACTTTGACGTCCTAGGGAGTCAGTTTCTTCTCCACAATTTAGTATGTATCGATTAAAGCAGGGTTGACTATCCCGTGTATTCAATCGCCAATCAACATCAACTTGAACAGATCACGCCTGCAGCAAAGACCAAAACTAGACATACATCGTCCATCACATCCAATTTGTTTACAATCGGAGGGTAAAATATTCATATTCCTTAATAACCCCTGCTCTGCTGCCATTTTTTAAGGTTTATAATCCACATAATGCATAGCATGAATTTTTTTCATACACTTGCTTAAATACAAAGCGTAAAACCACCGGGATAAGTATCTTATAGCGTGCCGCAAGAGGGAAATTCTTTATATTTTATTTCGGCCAACTGCGTCAATTGTTGGGTAAACTGAATAGAATCCCAGTAGGGATATGTCCAACGACATTTTAAACGCAGCGTGCGCTTTCTACCTTCGAAGATAAACTTTTCAAGTAGCACTTTATATGTGTCAGATAAGCACCATCACTTTTCTTTGTATTGTTCCATCCAACACTTGTCGATCTAATCAGCACATGATCTCGGTATACGGTCTTTTATCTCTTAATAGCTTCAATAAAATTTCTCTTTTATCTTGGTATTATTTATTATTAGATTCGAACAATTTTGTAAAACGTCACGTGTCCACTGTAATTCTCCCGGTATTGTTTTCGGTGGAAAAATGTCGCTGGTGTTTGTCGTTTATTTTTTGCTTGCTTATTCCAGAAGCCAAACTTTTGATTTGTATTAAAAAACACTGCATTATAAATATTCATCAGCGCTTTTCTGCGTCCGTGACAAGCAATCCGATGTCGATAAGAACTCCGGAATCGACGAAGGTATGCAAAATCCACAGTAAATCCTCCTCGCTGGCTGTTTGCATAATGTAGTCGCCCAAAATTTACGTGGCATTTGTGTTAGTCGAACTTACAATATGAAGCATGCCAGCGCAATGACTTTTGGTCCGGTAAAGTCAATTTGAGCAACTGCTGTTCTTCTTTTTTCTTGCAGCAACTTCGTACATGATAAGGGATGATGATGAGATGCGTGATGTGTGCCTCTTAGATTGTTTGACGTGAAAAGTAGCGTTATCAGCGATCACTTCGAGCATTAAAGAGTTTATCTCCGGTAGTCCACCTTTTGTTGTGGCTCTAAACTTTCACTTATCATAATAAATATATATTCGACGATAAGCAGACATATATCGACGAATGTTTCCTTTATGTTGTCCAAGATCGGAGCAGTGACAATAAGGGCTTGGATCATTTTATACATACCTTTCTTGCTCACGGGTACCTTTGCGTGCACTTGGGTAAATAGTTGAGTCGCTGGAAGCAGCGTGGTTATGCTCGTCTGAGATGATCACACTGTAGTTACCACCAGCTTTTTTTTAATTTTGCATGCCCAATATCATCCCTTTAGACGACTTCGCGTTTGTCGTTTGGGCTAAACAGGTACCTTGAGAGGAACTTGCTCAGCGCATTCACAAAAAAGAAAATCTTTTTCCGAAACACATTTTTGGTCCGCTGACTGCACTTCCCTTCTTGTCAGAATTCATTTTATGCTTCGTCTGGATCTTAGGATCATTGCAATAGAGTTTATTTTAGTACAACACCTCTCGTCCTACCTGTAGCGTTATAAATGTCCGTGAACGATGGCCATAATACCGGTTAAGTGCGGCTCAAAAGCGACAGATTGCTCAGCGATATCTGCAGCTGTGTGGCTGTCATTTCTGTTTTAATTAATATCACCTTTTTCATCTCCCTCCGGGCTTTGGTTTGAATTCCCACATTCCGTCAAAAATTTACCCTAGTTTTCTTCTGTGTGTACATAACCAGTTAGATCATCATCTTCATCGTAATTTCCCATGCCTTTGAGGATTTCTGAGTCTTCATCTTTCTCCTCGGACACATTTTGCTTAATAGAGGGAACCCATGATGAGATTGCAGGCTCATCACTGCAGCTTGTATTGATTTAAATGTATAGCTCTTACATATGTCAACGAATAATTACTACCAGTGGTACCAATACGTACAAGCACAATTCGACTTTCTATGACAGTCGAATAACTTAGTGGAATTACACTTAATCACAGTTCCTTACAGTATTACGTCAGACTTAATTTAGCTGCAAAACAAGACGTTTCAATCGAGGCACAGTGGGAGCTGGGACCTATTTAGTATTTAGTATGTAAAAGCTAGGCACAAAAGAGCCAAACATGTATTTTAACATTCTTGCTGCCTCACTTGCTAAAATTGTATGTTTTAATGTCTGCCATCTCGCCTCTCCCTATAGCCGTGTCATCCTGTTTTTTATTGTCCAGTTAAACTGTGCATGAGTCGCATAAGCATTGACTGACAGCGGTTAATTCCGTACCCATTGCACGATTTCATTCAATTTGAGTATGTAACATGTCATTGACACACAATGTGCCAATGAATAATTATCTGAATCGATTGAGCTTATTCACTTTCTAATATTACTCGTGCGATTTCAATAGTAGAGATATTACCGGTAGAGGTGATACTCGGCACTGCTTCAAAATTGGTTGGTATAGGCTATATATCAACCGAATACACCACGAACCGCTGCTAGCGCGCTATGGGTGGTGAGTGATATTCTACATTGAGAGTTTGTATTTTTATAAAGTGTAAGTAAGATAAAGAGGGTTTGTTAACCAGGCTTAACTGTGTAAAAGATGATTATTTTTCTTTACTTCCGAGCAACCCCTTCCGCAGATTCTTCACTTCCTCTATACGCACGACGTACAGGGGTGCTGCAAATAATGCATTGTGCCCACTACGCTTTCAATAAATAATAAGCATCGTTATATACTTCCTCCGGTCAATTAAATTAGCAGCCTTGTTCAAATGGAACCTCATGAATATTATGTGTCTCTCTCAGCTGCCTCATCACCACTGTTTATTCAAAGTCAAGTGCGGATCAACTTTATCTTACATAACACATTCAATTTCTAAAGCTAAAGTTTTGTAGCCGATTGTTACCAAGTCAAATCGAATAAAAATTTGGCTGAGAATTTCAAGCAGACTGCAGTTTGCAATCTAACAGGTCCATCACGCCTACGTGTTGGTCTCAGTCGCACTTTAAATAATCTTTTAAAACAATCGTTCTTTAATTAAAGTGAAACCGAGATATTAGTACAGTGCAAATAGCAAGAAAAATACGAATGGCACTTTTGAAAGATGATTTTTACGCTCTAATATAAAGCCGTTTCAACACGTGCAACTGACAATATTTATAAATAAGCCGAACACATCTTATGTTAGAAATGCGTTTCGAAAAAACTATATCGATAAAAATTTGGACGGCGCTTTAGATCGCGTCTTGAATTTCGAAGGGGTCGAAGCCGTCGCAGAAGCGGATTAATAAGACGTGTCATTCTACGTTAATGGATGCAGACCAGTTTGCGTAAACTACAGAATGCGTTCTCAGTGCCTGAAGGTGTTTGAGATATGCGTACGAAAACAGGAAGGACGCGAGCGCCGACGTCACCAACTTGCATAAGTTCGGAAAGATACGACACAGCAAAATGTGCATAATTAATGTCTTGCGCAAATAAGTAGAGCCTAAAGTTTTTAAGATTACTAGCATGTTTAATACTTCTACCACTATAGGCCCATGCTCGCGAATTTTTTTTATAAATCCATGTTGACATATACCAGATTGCAGACACGAGTGTCAAATAATATAGCAAGTATATGTAAAAAGGCACGTATCGAGAAAGATCGATCCATGAATGAGTATTACGTCTCATATTGTAACTTCTATGCCCTTGACACGGAACATTACACGTTCGTATGGTCCCAATCCTACACGGAAACCTCAATTATAGAGGAAGAGAAGAAATTGCGGAAGGGGTTGCTCGGAAGTAAAGAAAAATAATCATCTTTTACACAGTTAAGCCTGGTTAACAAACCCTCTTTATCTTACTTACACTTTATAAAAATACAAACTCTCAATGTAGAATATCACTCACCACCCATAGCGCGCTAGCAGCGGTTCGTGGTGTATTCGGTTGATATATAGCCTATACCAACCAATTTTGAAGCAGTGCCGAGTATCACCTCTATCGGTAATATCTCTACTATTGAAATCGCACGAGTAATATTAGAAAGTGAATAAGCTCAATCGATTCAGATAATTATTCATTGGCACATTGTGTGTCAATGACATGTAACAGGCTCACCTCATTAGGTCGGCCGTGGTCGCTTTTAAGATGTCTCTGTCTATAAATGACCCATCGATGAAATAAAATTGAGATTCTTGTGATAATGTACGACTGGATTTATCCATTACAATATGAAGGACCAGCGGTAGTCGCCAATTTTTAGCCGTAAAGATCGCTAAAATATTGCGGGAACAATGTAACTGCCGTGATACTAACTTTTCTTGAAAAATAAATGCTATATGCTGTTATATACCTGCGTCAATATCGGAGTACAAGTCAGATGCAATTAACGAAAAGTTTGGGGACACTATTGATAACTAATAAGTAAAGAAGAATATTTATCCCAAATAAGCTACGAGCATTAAGGGTACGTCGCAACATAAGGAAGGGCTGTTCACAGGCCCGATTATTGTAGGTTATCATATAAGGAGATCTATTTGGGCGTGTAAAGCGACGATATTCGTCTTATCTCTCAGAAATCATATTTTGCTTTTCCGGCGGATAACAACACGGGGCTCATGTGCAAGAAGATTTTAATACTGATGTGTATGTGGCCAAGGGGTAGCAAGCCACTAACTACAATGAGTTGCGGCTAAACGCAGTACAAAACTTTGCCGAACGAGACATAATTAATCATATCTTTCCATCAAGTGGAATAACATGATCATGTAAAGAAAATTGTACAAGGATTAAATGAGGAAGAAGGCGGCGCAGTCAAGTGAATCGCAGAGCAAACTTGCGTACGTTTAAATAATTAAATAAAAGGATCGGTCTAGATCACATCCCACATTGAAACAAAAGTATTTTGGAAGTAAGAATCCGATACGCCTTCATTTATAAAAAGATTGGAATAATCTGTATTTAACATTGGTTTTAGGGGAAGAAGTATTTACTAAAACAGATCGACCGATTCTCAACATGATTGATAGTATCACATCAATATGTAGGGCTATCCGTTGATTATTATGGGCAAATGCCAAAATGCAAGCAAAATTGACCTATTCTTAAGCCCGAGGAAATGCTTAAGCCGTCTTAGTTGACGGACACAAACTTGGTGACAGGACGTATGACGGTCTACCGATCGGAGAACTTTCACTATTTGTTATACTGTCAGGAAAAAAGGGAAGGTCGCCATTTGCATTAGCAATTTGACACTGACAAATTATGTACCTTCTATGCCCCGATATCTGTGTGAGAGATTTATTAGGCTTGTTCTGAGTCATAGATCAAAATTATAATTGTTTAATATTCGAATTTGCGAGTGAATACATTTGCTATCTAGTAACGTGACGCATGTGATAAATTTTTGATGCATAGATTTATTCCTCGTTGCATTATAATACGATGTACAACGAAGAATACTTTCACGAAATTCAATTTCTCAATGCGCTTATGTCTTTTAATAAACTGATACATGTTAAGTCTAGGTTCTATAAATGAGCGCATTAATTTATCATGGATCTGTTTGTTGCCAAATTGCTACTATTATTTTTGTAATCTTTCATTCATACGTCGTCTGTCTCTAAATGTGTTATATTCAGTAATATATTCGGACCATCTTGTATTTGGCCAAAATTGTTTCGATTTAGCAAACAATTAACAAAAAAACGCATTCTTTTTGCCTAATTAAGCTTGCTCCACAATATTTGAATATATTTTATTCAAATTGAAACATGATAATTTTTTTATTATTTGTTAAAATTTACGTTCAAATCATTTTTCAAGTTTAGGTCGCGGGTAAGTTCTCATCGCTGTCTAATTATGGGTACATGTACATTTGAATATCTGTAATATTATCATTTTTTTCGTCAGCTTTATTATCTACCTTATAGCATGCGCTAGCCACTATTCCTATTTTGCTGATAATTACGCTTTAAGAATTGTGATACTACCGAAAATACATACTGTTTATCATAGCTTCGGTGTCTGGTGGATAATTTATTCGCTACTGGAGGAGCGCGACTCTATTTGGTATAAACGTACTTGTACGTAATGTTTGAATGTATAAATCTTGTAAAATCAATCATTTACCTTGATCTATTCGATCAGATCTGTTTTCGCATCCTAAAGGGCAATTTTGCCGCTGAGCGGAATCGGCGCCACGAGGCATGGTTTTTCCATAGAATGTGATCATTCAAGAAATATAGCGTAAATTTGTACAGTATGTCGTAAGGAAATTATAAAGTATTTTTAATTGTATTTTGTCAAAGCATTGCGCGTGCGAATGGCTTGTATCTCACATAAGTACAGTTACTGGCTGCCTGATGTTGCGGATGTCAGACTTTGTCATGAAATTCACAACAAGATCCAATTTATATTCAGTAATTGCGGACGCAAGCGTGATATCGTCAAGGACATTATGATGTGGTAAATATGGCTTCAGTCGTCTCGAATTTACTGAAGAAGCAATATATGTTTGGTTTTTGCGCTAGCAAACGTATATAACATTCGATATCGAACAAGTCGGTCGTCTGCTTCTTTGGCGAAAAGGAAGAGCTTCCAGCACATGCTCTCTAGCAACGTAGATATAATTTATACGCAAAAGGACTGCTATCTCCTAAATTCTAGTCACGAAAGTCTACATCTTAAATCGCCTAATGATAGCATTATCGTGGCGGTAGTCAAATGGAAGCACCTCGCGTTGTAATTTTGAAAGTTTGCCGCATTTAAAACGATGCAAACAGCAATCACACAATTAAGTCGTATGTATAGGCGCGAAGCGCTTGCATAAGGAGCTGAAGTTCGGCCTCCTCGCGCTACACGAAGGAGCAGACATAGTATATTTACTATGGCAACAATTGCCTGACACGTAGTGAGTGATGAGAGACTTGCAGCTCGGAATGCCCAAAACGAACTCTTATCTATACGTGAAATGTGTGACACTTTTCAAAGGAAGTCAGGAATTTATATTGATTCATTTCGAATTTCGACAGTTTACGACCAGCGAAAAAGAAGCGGTCGAGATCGCGCTGAACCATAATTATCTCCCTATCAATACTATTCTCGTGTGTTTGTCGTGCCACGAGGAACGTTGCTCCTTAACTGGTGAAAAATGAATTTTTGCAACACACCATTATCGATGCTATATTAACCACAAGTCACGAGGCATTGACATGACGAAATATGTACTGTCGACAAGGCTGCTACCGCGCACAAGTTAAGTTCTCATACGTAACACATGAAACCTGCCGCCTGCATAAAGTATTGTGAGTCTGAATTCGACGCAAGTGTATGCTGATAGTCTGCGGCTTTATGTCGAGTGGATAGGCTCACGAGCGGTATCAACAGCCAACGACTGCAACCATGATCCGTTTCTTATTCAACAAAATCGGACGCGTTACTATGCAATCGTCCACGTTGACAAACAAGCCGCTCCCATTTATAGGCTTAAAATCTAGATGGACTGTCTATTTCGATCGAGACGTTGTAGGGCCTGCTGCCTAGCGTGGGGCGTTCCGCCAGGTTGCGCTTCAGACCTCGGGTCATCAAATCAGAACCCCACCATCTTCACTGTCTTTGTTAAACAGCATACTCCGCATCGCTCGTAATGTTATAAGATTCAAAGGGGAACGGAGAAACGCCAAATGAGACATATATCACCTGTTCATCTTGATATTGCATAATAGCCACAAATCCTGTACCACGTCTTGTTCTGCGTAGCACATGCGCCATCGCTCAGTTGTCTAGTGCTCGTAGTTTGTCCGCACGCACCTTATGCGTATGGTGACACAGCCGTTAGGTTCGCTTGGACACTATCAGACATCAATTTTCGACCTAAAGCGATGGTCGCGATCTCTGTACAGCCGCCGCTACAGGCCGCGCAGATTTCGGAAGAAGACCTATTGACGTTTCGAGAGATGGCCATGCAACTCTTGGACCGCACGCTGCGAGATATGGACGAGCACGACGTTGATCCTCGCTCACATGACAAGCAAGACCCGCGCTTATGGAAGAAGATTCATCACAAAGACCACTTCACCACGTACACGCGGTGCGACGACGCCCCCGAAGCTGCGTACGTGGCGGCGGACGGTGGACGCAGCACGACATCGAGGCCGTCCAAGGACGTGGTTCTCGGTATGGGTTTTGTACAATGTCCTCTTAGTGAGCTCATGTTTGGCGTTTTCATGGGCAATAGTCAAGCCATGGCGCTCAAATGCGCTGTGGTCGACAAGAACATTGGCAACGGGGCTGTGCTCAAGCAAATACTGGGACCGACGGAGGAAGATCCATTTCGATTTCTTGCGCTAAAGTGGATTGAGGTGCGACCGCCGCGTGGTGTCTCCGGAAAGCTCGTGGCGCCCAGAGAAGTGATGTTTCTAGGAGGCACCGGTACCATAAGGCGTCACGACACGGGCGAATTCATTGGCTACGAAGTACATCACTCGATTGATCACCCAGCTTTTCCTCCCGTGGACGGACTGCGACGTACGCGTATCGTCATTGGCTCAATATATCGTGAACGTCCCAACGGAACGGTCGACTTGTTCATTAAGAGCTACAGTATGGAGGCCGATATGGGAAGCATCCTCGGGCCTCTGGCTATGGCGCACGCGGCCAAGTGCATAGAGCAGGTCTGGACCGTGCCTGATTTTGCCTATGCCAAGAAGCTGCGTTGGTGCATCGATCACCGCGTGCATAACAACACCTCAAAGGCGCTTCATGCAAAATTGGACCAGTGCTGCGCGACATGCTCGAAGAGTGTGGTCACAATCTGGAAGTCAAGAGCCGTGCACCGCATCTGCAATTTGTGCAAAGCTCCATTGTGCTCCAATTGTCGCATCAAGAAGAATTTGTATGAGATTGATCCATATCGTCGGGCAAGGAAGTTTTCGGTGCACATTTGCCCAGCTTGTCGAGAATTTGTTAAGCAATTGGACGCCGAAGAGATTCAGAGACAGGAAATGCTGCACCCTGAGAGCGCCGAAGTGTTCAATCCTTTGACGCCTAGTACGCTGGATGTACTAGCTCACAACTTTTCGCTCGACAACAGTTTCTGTACAGCTTCCGTTGAGAGTCTTTGTATGGTCGACTCGCCACGTGCGCACTCCGACGGCGCTATGACTAGTGTGCTTGATTGAGCTCGATGTTGTAAAAACAAGTTGTAAACCCTACCTTACGGATTTGGGCGTGAGTGTAAATGTAACGTGCTTATAGTGTTTTAATTTTATCGTATTTATATAAGCCTGCGAAATTTAATGATCAAGGCCATTCGCTTCAAGTATGTAGACAGAGCTCGTACAACGCGCAGGTAGCATAACCACCCGCCGATTGGAGTTGCTTGTAAATTTGCAGTTCGGCAGCATTTCTTGATCAACACATCGTCTAAGTACTTTTTAGTAGATGCGTAAGGTGACCAGCCTTAACATACCAGTAGGGAACAAAAATGATCTGGTCGCATAAAGGAATCAATATATTTCACATGTCTTGTGACCATGTGGGTGAATCGAGATATGCGCATCTTTCGTTCCACATAGAATATACAGATCCGACACAGGCGCAGCTGGCATGACATAAATTAAGGATGTTGCAACGTTTGTACATAATTCGAACGAAAAGTGGTATAATCTCTGCGGCTATTTTTTTTACAGTATGGCCTATCAAGTTAATCGACGATAATAACAAACACCTTTTAAAAGTTACAATCCAAATTAAAGACACCTTACTCGTTAGCTCATGTCGTCCACATGTTAGCCTTATGTAAGTCTACTTGCGGAGGGTCGACGCGCAAACTATGGGCATAGTGGACGAGTATATACCATTAAAATGCAAACGTCACTACCGCGTAGAGTATATACTTCAATAGCGTTATGAAAAGAAAAAGCTATGTTAAAGCATATTTTTTGACATAAAAATTGCGTTCAGTAATCATAAATAGGCCAATGAAGTGCACGTAAACTTCGGCGTTTCTGTATATCTTGTAAATCTAGATGATTTTTCGTATTAACCCACCAACAGAAATTGTAACGAGGCACCGACAACTTAGTTCTGGACTACCAATACGGAGTTAACAATCACTGACAATAGTGAAGGTCAGTTCCCTGCTAGGTATAGACAATACACAGAGGAATGATCGTTAAAAAAGTGAATACTGTTGTTTAATATAATTAAGTCCTAAAACTTTAGTTTTCTTACTTGTCCTAACTTAATTATATCGATATAATAAGTGTATGATGACGTCTACTCACCATCCATTGCGCGCGTATATCAGAAATTGGTGAGTTGCTATAATCACAATATCAATAAATACGTAGAAGTTTGGGTCATCTTAACTATTTAAAAATATCAAGTAATGATGTTAAAAAATATTCGATGTAATGCTTTTAATTACCATTTCTCACAATTCTATTGTTATTTAACCGTGTACCCCGATACACCACCCCACCTGTTACCTGATAGTCACCGTGTGACTATCGCACCTCTAAGGCCACCCGTTGGGCAACTTTAGGACAGGGAGCTTTTGTATGGTCAGATCCATTCATTCCTGACCATGCTTCGCATAGGTAATGTGTCTGTGCAGGAACACATAAAGAAGGCACATCATTTAGCTGAGCAAGTCTCCGCGGCAGACGAACCGTCTGTCGCGGAGCCCCTGTTGATGGAGACGCAGTGGTATCGCACCACGTGCATACGATGATACCGAGGTCGGGGTCATCTACTCTGGTAAGTCAGATGCGTCTGACTAGAAAAAGGCCTCAGAGACACCCGGATTATCCTCAATGTCTTAACCTAGGTCATCATTTAGCCACATTGAACGATAGATTCGTGAATCGCGTCGATCGGTAGCGATGCTGAAGAAAATATTGATGAGTACTAGTACAGGGTACTCATCATCAAAGCCAGCTCGTGCGCCTTCGCACGAACGTGTCAATTATGGCGCGAGCTATCGCCACTATGATGACCGTAGTACCGACATTAATGTCACATTGAAGTGCGAGGAGCTTAAGTCGAAGCGCTTGTTCGAGACTTTTCTAATATCATTTCTGACGAGACAAGCCAGCACAATCGAGATCTATTATTTGATGCGAGTGGGATCTATGGCTTATCCTTTATCGCGAGCAACTTTCGCGATGCAGAATAATTCTATCATGATGGATTTTTAAGCATCTATGGTACAATAGCAACCAAAAGCGCATAAGAACCGCTTTTGGCGGCATGGAACGTGTTCGTCTAAAATGTAAAGGATTTTGGTCTTAAAACATTGGTCTAAAAAGTTGAGGCAGTAGGCATCAAGGTTGAAAAACGATCGCCAAACGGTGCAATGTATCGGCTGCATTTTTTATCGCGTGAGGCAGGCATTCCTTGACTCACATGGGGTCAAACATGTGCGATTCGTGTCGAAACTCGCATCGGGGCTTAAGGGAAGTATTTCGCCAAACTTCGCATTGGGGAAGGGCACACATTCCGGGTGCGGACTTTCAATCCGTCTACTAGCGCCAACAGCGCGTGTTAACCGATGAACCCGACGACTCAATGAATGCGTCTCGTCGAATTGCCAAACAAGATTTTCATTATCTGCCATCAGTTGTGACCGAGATTACCAACTATTTTAAAGAGTGTAGATAACCGAAACAGAAGACAACGAACTTTTCCCGCTCCCCATTATGCAGGCAGTAACTCATAAAAAGGCTCCTCGTAAAAGCGTCTACCACCGTGTGATCCCACCAGCGGCTCAGGCGGAGGCGGAATGGCCAGGTCCGGCCCAGCCGCCAGGCCTGCAAGAGATTTTTGACAAATATAACCGCGTCCTGACCGAGTGAAGGAAGGACGCGGAGCACGAGTACAATCGTCGTCATGACTTGATGGTGAGCGTGCAACGTTATCGTATCGAATGAAAGAAACGTTTCGGACTTCACGCTCGCTCAGTTTAATAAGAACGCAAGCGTCATCTCCTGCGCGACGGGCTAGCAACAGCTCGATGCGAGAACGCGTTGCTGAAGGACCAGCCTAAACTTTTGGTTCGTGATGACAAGATTTCGTTGAGAAGTTCTGATTTTACAAGCTTCCTCCGCTCTCAAAAGAGACCTTGTAATGTTAGTACAATCGGAGACGACCTACATAGAACGAAAAATGTGTTCGCATCCTACGAGGATACTTGATCGTGTAAGCATTTACTTCACAGTGTAATACACGAAAGCGGCCGATGTATTGCGGCAAAGATTTACTACTGCCGACATTAGTGAAGGCGTATCTAAGGTTATTTTACCGCAGACAGTATTACTAGGGACTTGTCCTTAAATAAAAGGATATCTGCGCTTACATTCTAGTCTGCTTTCCTGTTCTGGCGGTCCACCGCGTTAGCGATGGATCTTGACGAAACATACTACCGATTCTCGAGTCAGCAGGAGATTTTTCTTCTCGCTCGTTAGTGTGTCATTCAGTGCGCTTCTTACGCACTGCCAAGAGGCCTTTCTCTTTTTCATTGAAAGTATCAATTTTCTTGATGGCATGGTCATTGACGATGTACATATTCCAGCATCGTCATCAGTGCCTGAGGCAGCAGCAGCGTCGTTGCAACAGCTGAACACGTCTTCTTCCATATCGACATTGTCGACATCGGATATAAACGCATCGGCGTAAACGATGATATGTGATGAGCAAGAGAAAAACGGGTCTTTCGTGAGCGATTCCTTATTCCTCTTATTCCAGATCCACTTTGTATCAATGAGGGGAGACGTGGGTGCCGATGCCATTCTCGTAAAACGTTTTTGCGTTGTAAACGCATGCAAAGAGTTGTTAATAGCGAATTTAAAAAACACGGCAAGAAATCACTCCAACTTAAAAACGAGTGGGCGTCTCCTCAATAAAAATCTCATTGAGGACCCGGTTAGCACGTTCCGTCTAACCATCCTTTTCAGGTCGATGACGGGTTTACGCTTATAACCTAGTCACCAGTGTGCGAAAACGGGTTATTAAAACTTTGCCGTGAACCGAGAGTATCGATCCAATACCCGCTCGCAGGGCAATGCATGGAGTCGACAGCATGCGTCGATATAGACACGCGCACATCCGTATGCAGCAATAGAATCGGGACCCGAAGCAAGAAGGTACATCTACCATCTTGCTGAACCGATCGAAGAACATAAGAATACCATTATTCTTGTGAGCGTTTTCAAGGAAACTGTATACTAAGTCCATTGAAACGGACTGTCAGTCCTCTGCCGGGACAGATAGAGGCTGTAAGGGTGCACGGGATGAATTACTGGTCTTCGCCCGTTGACAAACCTCGCAATATCGAATGTACTTGCGCTCAAGCTGAAACTGGCAAGGGCAGTAAAAGTCACGACTTACCGTCAGGTAAAAAAATTTCCCTACCACGATAGCCGCCTGTTGGGGCATCGTGACAATCAAATATGATGCGTAAGCGCAAGTTGTTATGAGTGGGGGCGACGACACGAGGAGTGTCGCCGGCAACGGCTGTATAAAAAAGCAGCCCGTTGCGCGTTGCGCACCGATCCGAAGAGGATCGGTACAAAGGCCGGTAAAATTTTCAGCGATGTTCGAGCTGGATTCATTAGATGATCCATCAAGCGCAGAAGATCCTTTTTTGCGTAGGTCTTGCTTACGTCATTAATAAAAATTGACGATGGGACACTGGCTCTGAGTGTTGCAACAGTGATATTATTCTCACTATTGGATTGCGCGCCCGAACTAAAATCGGGTCGGCGCGATAGGGCGTCAGCGACGAGATCTAGTCGTCCTGGTTTGTATGATTTGACAAAGAAATTGTACTACACATAGAAAAACAGCCCCCTTACCATTCGTTTCGAGAGGTGAAGACTGTTTACGTCCGTCCGTTGGGGGCATGGTCTGTATAAAGTACGAACGGTCTATCTACCACGAGATGGATACAAACTTAGTCAGTGCGTGCTTCATGGCATGTAGTTCCTTGTCATACACTGGATAATTACGTTCAGATGCTTGCAGATGTCGATATTGATATCAGATGACGCGCTCTGCGCCATTTGTATTAAGTTGCTTCAATGCACAGCCGATTGCAAATCGCTGGCGTCACGGACCCCGATAATAGTCTGTCCTGATCTGCAATCGCCAGTATGGGCGATTGAATCAAGCTCTGCTTGATACCTTCAAATAAACGCTGCCAGTCAGCGTTACATGACCAACTCACATCTTTCTTGAGCAAGCAAGAAAGATGCACGGTCATCTCGGCGTAATTTTTGCGAGTAACTGTGAATGTACAAAGGTAGCCCCAAAGAAGTTCCTTAGCCCCGTACACCAAAGAGCACTGACCAGTCGGTGATCTCCTTGATCTTTCCGGGATCACGTCGTACGCTGTGTTTATCCAAGACGCACCCATGAAGTGGTATTCAAGAAGACGAAAAAATACATCTCTTGAAATTGGCGTACAGCTTATGATTCCGCAAAAGCTAAGAACCTGACGGACGTGTGTTCTGTGATTTTCCACGTCCGTATTTTCATCCATATACCAAATATGGATAAACATATCGTCGAAATATATAGGTGCAAATTTCTGAAAAGATCCTAGCAGGTCTTCGGCAAATCGGTTGAAGGTTAAGGGGCTTTACTCAGCTCTTGTGGAATCACTAGCCACTCCCACAGTATTCCGATGCGGGGTTCTCACTGCTGTAAACAAGATGTCCCGTTAACGCATGCTGATCTGATAGACGCTAACCATCAGAGCCATAGTCAAAAAGTTGGTACCCAGTGGCATGTGATCAATGATTACTTCCTTCGTCGGTATTGGCTTCTGAGTAGGCACCGTTGCATCATTTAACTTGTTGAATGTGTGCACTGTCCGCCATCGTCATGTGGCGTTTTACGCTCAGAAGTTCGTAGAGCTGTGAGGGGAAGTAGGATCGCTTACATGTCCCGGTGTTAAGCAAACAGCAAAGGACTTGTCCACCGTTAGTTCTGGTTCACGAGGCAGTGACCACAGCTTTATTATGTATACCTTTGAGCCAATTTGAGCTCGATCTCGTGTCAAGTGCCTTTGTCCTTAGTCAACTTGTGATGCACTAAACCAAATAATTACATTTTATTCAATCCAAAACTTATGATAAGGATCTGCCTATAGCGACTCCCAGAATTGAAATATGTATCGTTTAATCCGTGTCTTCTCATCCAAGAAAATTTCGTCCATCGATGAAATGCGGAAAACCCGTTCTTTACAAGCTTAATTCATTGACGACCAAATATCGGTGACAAACTCGTCCTCCGCGACGAGTACACAGATATGTTTGAATTTGCCACTAGGCAGATCCCGTAAGATCCATTTTGGTTATAACGTTGGCAATTGTGTAATATTTAAAAGTCAACTTCGAAGGTGTAATCGGATCAAGCGTAAAAGCGCCTACTCTTAAACAAGGATTGACCAAGACATTGAATCTCTTGATCACTTCCTGGTAAGTCACACCCAAAGAATGCTGGTGGCTTCTATTTCTCTTTATATCCCGACCGTGGTAGAGCAACGACAGTCAGGCGATCATTTATTATGGTCTACTGGAGAGTCGACCTAGGTGGAACGTGTTATCGTCTTTTGACAACTGGTTTCTTCTCTCCAGGATGTTGCCTGCTATTATATCCTTATCCGGGTCCACACGACATTTTTCAGTAATAGGCCTTCAGATCCGCCTGTGGGATCTGTACATCTGCTGGCAACTTGCTCAATAGTGTAATGACCCGCTACAATGAGGTCGTGTGCAGTCGTGCTAACGACCGTACCGAATGTTAGACCATCGCGCTCACTCGCAGTACACCCACACGCTTGTAATGATCCAATAGGGTCACCAGATGAACATCTGATGAATAAGTGGTAGTCATCTTGACGGATCGATGCTGCCAGCTCACCCTTGGCTCGTACCTTCATATCCGAGGTAATCCTAGGATAAAATATAATTTCACATCCAGATCCAGCGTGTTGAAATTATCATCATATCGTTCACCCTCTAATGTGTAGTGAATACCAACTACACGTTTATCAACGGTTATGGATACGTCAATCGCTAGATGCACAGTCATTCTCGTTTTAGGAATTTATCGCTTAACGAAGTTGAGTCTTCCAGCCTCTAACGACTGGCGACCATAAACATTTTTGACGCCCCACGGTCAACTAGGGCCTATATTGACAAGTCCTTTGTCACTTCCAATGTCAAGGTGATGAGATACACATCATTACCAGGTGCAGAGACACACAGATACTGTGTTTCGAAAGCATTCTACGTCAACGAATTTATATTTCTGTTGATGGCGATGGATCAGTAGGTCGCTCCACCCTTACTGACCCCGACCATTTTGGTGGCCCGCCTCGTTGTTGCGGGTTTAAAACTGCACTGGAACCTCGTAATTCACTTTTCCTCGGTGGTGCCAGGTTACTTCGCTCAGTACCGCGAGTGCCTAAACGGGGGAGACTGCATTTATTTGCGTTGTATCCTGATTTGTGACAGCGATTGCATGTCTGCAATAGATTGTCGTTCGAAGGCCAAGGTTACTCGCCTTCGACATAAGAGAGGTACATTGGCTCTGGACGGCCGGGAGCCGGTCGTCTCTGTGAATAAAAGAGAGTCAGCGTAGTGCGGGCATGTCTCACACTTAAGTCTATCTTCTCTGCGACGTAGATTGCTTCCGAAAGCGTATTCAGCTCTCCGCGTAACAGGTAGTCCCTGACAGTAACACCTGCAAGCCCCTGAACGAATTTCGTGAACAGCACACATTCACTCACAGGATTTGCTACCATGTAACTTTCAATGGAGCTCACATGTTAAGAGTAAGCGTAAATCCTACGCTTACCCTTTTTAAGTTTCAGGAGATCTGATATAGTCCCATATTCTGCCTTAGGCAGATCAAATGTCTCGCAGAGCAGGGTATATTAAAAAGTTAACGTCCTAAACCAATATGGGTCGTGCAACTCGAGATTAAAAGCCCACGTTCTAATGTCATCTGACAAGTATTAATGAGCGTGTGCAAATTTCATTAGCGAATCGTCAATTCGAAGGTCCTTGATGGCTTCTTAACCTCGGCGAAACATCTCAATTGTGAATCTACCTTGATTCTCCGGTACGTGGAAATAATTAGTTTTAGAGTCTCCTGTCGCAAAACACGCGTGGACTCTGCGGGGTATGAATGTTGCTATCTTCGTGTTTCAGTCCGCTGGTTGTTCTTTTTAAGCATCATGGTCAACTCTGCTCGCGAATCTAAGTTCTCGTTATAAGAACTTGCTCATGACAGAATGCTGCTGGTCTTTATACCTTGAGAATAGCATGCCCATACAGCTTCTTCGTCAACGGTCGAACCCAATCCTCCGACCGCACTCCATTCGATATCGCTTTTATAGGAGTAGATGTTAAAAGATCCGTGTAAGTTATCGCCTTCTTCATCGTATGACATGTTCATGTAAGGCGATGCGCTTGTAGTCGTTGGACGGATTAAAAAGTACTAACAGGTGTAGCGGGGTACCAATAACTACGTAGTAGACTACGAATACAAAGTTAATTATGACTGACAACAGTAAAGGTCACTGTCCTGCTACCTCGAAGTACTACTCGGAGGAATAGTAATCGGCTAAGGCAAAAATATAGACGTAGAAAAAGTATAACTGTAATTTAACATAATTAGGTCCATATAAACCCTTTGTCTGATTGTTGTTAGCTTGATTATATAAATATATATAAACGTATGATAACGTGTACTCACCACCCATTGCGCGCGTCTAGCAACGATAATCTTTGGTAAATAAACACACAGAATCAACCAATGAGTAGTTTTTTGGATCGCCCCAATGATATTATTAAGATAAACAAATTTTTACGAGAATATTTAGCGTACTATTCTTCATTACCATTTTTAACCGAATTGTTATTTCTATTTAATGGGTTGCCCCGTTACAAAGATAACATGAGAGAACGTGAACTGCAATACCGATTTAATCGACCAGTATTGACAGCGGGTATGGGTACGATCGGCGGAATGCAAAGGAAGAAGAAACACTTGCCACATAAGAATATAACCATGAAAGATCGGCTTGTTCGCGAAAAATGTCGATAAATCAGGCCGTACTGCCAGAATTGGCAACACTTTTGACGGAGCCAACGATCGACTATGTCTACGTCAAATATTCTGATATTCATTTATAGAAGAAAAAGGGAAGTGGCGACAATCGATATGGAAGAATCGACACTTATTAATTGGAAAAGAAATTTCTTTACCCTTTGCAGCACGCGGGGCTGTATAGGATAATAATGTAGGTGGGTCGAATTTAACTGCACTGCGTGTACGGCTGGTTGCACCCAAGTTTCGAATAGTGGTTGGCTAATTCTATCAAGAAATTGTTGCCGACCAAAATTATTCATCCTTGATCTTCGACATCGATTTGGTCGTCGCCAAAAGTCGTGTCATAAAGCGAAAGAGAGAATATGTCAGGCTATGTATACATTAGAGGCGGGTGAAACTGATAAAACGGCTCAATAATTACCCCATGCCGCTTTACATCGGGATGTTGTAGGATATAAACAAAGCACTGTGTTACTGCTCTCTGGATATAGCTAGTAAATTTTTGGGTTGTTACCGAACGGGCAAGGATGATCTCATGGTTTTTTTCTTCCGTAAGGATTATTTGATTGGTTATGAATGCCGTTTCGATATAAGATTGCTTCACAGATTCACCGGCGATTTTTTCGTAATGATTGATATGGGTATGTTAAAATTGATGACAATATCGATTCGACCGCAACGGAATAGCCTAATTTAACGATGATTTATCGGACCTGAAAGCTGAAACGCACCGATCGCCGTCAGTACTGGGCAGACGGTTTTACTATGAAGGCATGCTTATCCCAGCTATAATGTGGACTACACCGTACGCTAAGGTGGAACGATTGCCAGAAGTGTGTGATCGGTAAAACTTATCGATTAGCTTCTCCGAACGTTTCTATGGACGGCATAGAGTAGACCACTTTTGACACTAGGTGTCATCTGCGGGGCTGAAAGCTCACCGTATAGATTTAGGGTCGCTGGTAAATATCCGTTTCCGACGACGTTGAGATCTATGCAGTCATTCTTGGGTAGTATAAAAGATTATAGCAGGTTTATTAAAGACTTTGCAATCCACGCATCCGTCCTGTACGTGTTAAGGGAGGCCGAGCTTGTTTGAATCGTCCAGATGAATGCCGGGGTCGCAACAAACTTGAAATGGGCTAAAGAAGGTTAAAGCCCAACCATTAAAAAGAAAAGAAGAGCGCTCCAAATTTAAGAATTAGGTGCAAGAAAGCTACTATTGCGTGTACAATGTCAAAGGCCAAGATCTTTACTACCCCGATCTTTAAGCATTTCGACCCATATTGGACCTCGGTGATCGTAGTTTATGCTTGAAAGTGGGCGGTGTCAGCATCCTTGTTGCAAGAATACGATGTTGTATACTGGACATGACATTTGTAAGCCACACACTCGAGCTTAACGAGAATAATTAGAGCATGATGGAGATGATATCTAGAGACATTTATATGTGTGCTATGTTAGGCTGGCATCCCAAAAAATTTAAGTACTCACTTTATTTAGATTCTTGCTTATTTGGTCAACTCCGCTCGTCTCAATGCAAAGCTAAGGAGATCAGCCGCGTTGCTGTTAAATTTGACACTGAAGGTAAATGGATACACGAAAATATTGATGGAACACTTAACGCCCTCGCGGCCGGCGTAACCTCGTGAATCGAGGTAGACACGATATCAATCGCTATCGCTCCGAAGCGATAGCCGAGGCAGAAAATTGCGCTGCCTGTGCCTACCGTTAAGATGGAATCGAATCGTTTGGTTAGCATATTTGACGGATCGGCTCGATCATAACGAAAGAGTGGAGAATACGGCGCGATCGTGCGAAGCCTACGAAATAGAATATTATGGCTGCCGCTTTGGATTATACGTGAATTTGACTGTGAAAGCAGTCGTATTTCTTGGTCGATTGCAGATATTTCAGTCGTGGCCGAAGCCAAGTTCGTAAACATAAAGCGGGAATAGAATCAGAGTGCAGATTAACTAGCGAGCATAGTCTTGCAAGAAGAGGTAGATAGAATTGTTACCTCCCCGACCCAGCGTTGCAAGACCTGAAAACATTTAATCGGTCAGATAAGCCGACTGTGCCAGAATAGTCAGATCGATTAATGAAAATGACTGTGATACCTAGATCTACGTCTGGAAGACACAAAAGAATCGAATTGTTACGCGAAGAAGTTAAATACCGAGCTCGATCAAATGAATTAAGAGGGCGCAAAAATGATGGCTGGATCATTAACGAACAGTAATACCTGATAGGGCATGCTACTCAGTGAAGCGTCAAAGATGCGAAGACATGTGCTTGCAGAGGTCCAGACCATGAAGTATACGAAAACGGATTTATGAATTTCTCTCCAGATCGTCTAGATCCTATGAAGATCGTGCGGATAAGATCCGCTTCATCGTACCTATATTGTTGCAGTAGAATTTCTGCATTATTACCATACGAGTTTAGAAGGTGGCCGCCTAGGAATTGGAAGGACTTATCAGTAAATCCAATCAAATTTACATTGAAGAGAACTGTACCGAAGCTTTTAACGGTATGTAGGTGAATGTCAGGATTGTACGGAGAGAAAGAGAATGCCTGCGATAACTCGGAGATCACTAGAAAAAATAAAAGATACTTACCTGTTCCGGATGATAGCAGTGGGATATATACCATATCCGCCGCGGTCATTCAAGGGTAATAGGGAGTTACCGGTATGAGTAGAAATATTCTAGGGATATGTGATGGCAAAAGTAAGTGCATAAAGAACCGCGCAGAAGACCGCAGAAGGTTACGAGGGTAAAGTGTCCGAAGTTTCAGGGCGAGTGTAGTGATAAGACATCATCGGGAGATAAAAAATTATGTTGCATTTCTTTCGGGCATTTAACAAGATCGCAGGTCAAAGAAACGTGCGACTATGGCCTACCAATGTCAGGTGAATGTTGCAGTAGCGCACATGGTGAGACGCTAACCCGATACCTCATATTGTATGTCGTAGATGTGAATTAGAACCATTGGGATGAGTACGGAGAACGGCTAAATTTTGCTGAAATTACGGCACAATATCGCGAACGCAGAAATATTCCGCTGTATCGGACCCACAGTTGCGATACGATATCGATATTGGAAGAAATTCTACCTCTAGCAAGCCCAAAGTTTCACAATTTATAATCAAAAGGATGTCTATATAGCATTAAACGGTAGAACCAGCGATCAAAAGCGGCGGTGAAAGAACGTCTTAAGATCGCGATCCAAATTTGAGCGGATCTGAATTACGCAGATAAGGATCCGCACAACATAGAGGGTGTAATGCAAGTGTAGCTCTTTTTGGACCAAGTCAACGACATATACGCTCGCAATTTAGCACACATGTGGCATTGACTATTTCGAGTGGCTGTGCTATGTGGGAAATATGCGGTCCTTTAAGAGATTATAGGAACTCCATACAGAGTATTTCCGGTCGTGCACGTGTCCAAACTAAAACAAGTAGTGACATTTTTGGACCCGATGGTAGTGGGTTGGCGTTTGACAGTAACATCGCGTTGATTTTGGTGAGTAGGTCCGACCGAGTGGTAATTATATAAATTGTTGGATATAGATGGCTTCGAATTATAAAATTTTTGTATGAGGTATCGGGATGCAAGACCTGTTATGATCGAAATTATAGACAATGCTGGTGAGGTAATGGTAAAATGAAGATCCGACCTTAATCAACGAAGCAGATCTGAACTGTGATGCTTTTGACGCACGAGTTTGATCGGTATAAAGTTAGTCGAAATTGTTTGAAGTGATGTAATCGTACGAGGTGGAGATTGTCAGCTGACGAATATAGGTGGTGGCTAAGGATTGACGCAAAAGGTGTTGTATGGGTGGCGCATATGAATTGACGTATAAAAACGTTGTATGAGGTGGTAGATAAACATTGACGCACAAGAATGCTGTATAATGTGGTGGGTAATGTGATGTCAGAATTTAGTGGGAAAACTCTTGTATACTTTATGCGTGGATGCAACGGTGGTCCGCGATGTCAAAGTCATCGAAGTCGAGGTCGTCGGATTAGATTCATCGAGCAGGATTTCGTCGAATTGGAGGTCGTCAAATTGAAGGTAGTTGACACCGTCGAAGTCGAGGTCGTCAAATTGTAGGTCGTCGAAGATAGGGAGTAGTGAAGAGCGCGAGGCAATCGACGACGACACATTACAATTAATTAATGGATGAGGAGGAGGAGATGAACAGGGGACAATTTAGCGGTTCAGCGACAGAAGTAGAGATAAAAAATACAGAGCAGAATTGTATAAGTCCAAGACACGCGTAAACTATAGGTAAGTCCCTGCGTGGGCTAGATAATGCCTGACGTCGAAACTCGAGAGGCATAGCTCGTAGAGGTATCGAAAGGTAGTACCAAGAGATCAGGAAGGCCCGGGTTGGGCGGCGCTCGCTGCTAGAAAAAGAGGGAGATCCGTCGACGACGGGCCGATAAACCTAGTGAAGGGACCGATGTTAGACTTGTCAAGTGAAAAGTCGGTGACCCAATAAACGGTACCGCTGAAAGTCTTGTCGAACGACAAGCCGGTCGGCATCAGCCGAGGGTGCCGAAAGGCTTCTAGTCGGGAGGTCAATGCACCCGGTGACCTGTCAAAACGTGTGATAGTCGGCTTCCATTATTTGGTGTGAAGTTACAGGAAAAGAGAGGTTTCGCGGCTGCTGAGCTCAGGTTGGCGTCTGGAGGAGTGGTTGTAAGGAATTGGTTAGGCGAGAGCCACAACTGAACTACGAAGGTGCAAACCGCAAGAGGGTGACCTTTACGTACTAGACCGTGCGCCGACCAAGCTAGGCGACTGTTGAGTTTGTAGGTAACGACTGTTATACTACAGAATTAAATAACTACTATACCACAACTGGTGCCGCGACCCGGAAATTCAGGATGTGCAATTGTTCAGCAGGTACCAATCATCCAACTACGAGCGATATGGACATCCATTCGAAACTAGCGAGCGGCGGGACCTCAGCGACTGCTGGGAGATCGGTGCGCGCTGAGTCAAACCAAGCGTCAACGAACGACACCGAGATGAAGGTGGAAACGAAGCGGGAGCCTAGGATTGACGAGTTCGAAGAAGGTGACCATGTAAAGGAGAACCAATATGAAAGGAACAAGTACAACAGCGGAGGAGTACTCGAGGACGATGTGGAGAAGCGTGTGCTACACGCGGTGCGTGTGAGTCACGTGCATGCAATGTAGTAGAAGCATGCACATGCGGTGAGAGACTTTGTGCAAGCTGAGCAAGGAAAGATCGATGACGACGAACTGAGGCTAGGTGTAGGAGAGCTTCAATCGGCCATCTTTTAGGACCGCGAAAGGCATGTATACTCCGCAGGCTAACCGGATCCTTTATCGAATTTCTGAGGAGATGAAAAAGAGCAAGTGGATCAAGCAGTTTGGAATTAAACAATATACGTAGGCGAAATGGTCAAATCTCAGCACCATGATGAACATGACCTGCACCGTTTGAGCCTTTAAGCACTATCGCCGTACCTGATATAACTTTTGCGCGCGATGGGATAATAGTGTAAGGCAACGCGAGATCCCAAGCTAGCTGATGTAATCTTTAACCCACGGGTGGTAGACAAAGAGATTAAGGGATGGAGAGATAGGCTCAGGGACGCATTTGAAATCCATGCGATTCCAAGCGTCAAGATGACGATGGAACAACTACACGGATACGTCTTTATGATGGAAGAGAAAGCACCGATACCATCGCGTCACGAGTCAAAGGAAAGATTCAGCGAGACTTAAGTGGGGACGAATGCTCAAAAGGTTGAGGTTGATATAGCGGTACCGGAGGTGTTTTCTCGAGTGGAGAGATCACCATACGTGGAGGATGTTCACATGAAAATACCAAGATCATCCCTCCCGACGAGAGGGAAACGTTCTTTAGTGAGAGGAGAATATGAACGAGGTCCAGATGACGAAGACGACGAGGATGAAAATGACGAGGATTAGTCTGTCCAACAACGCGGAAGTAATTCGACGAACTACTGCAATCATCGTTTGAGCTTTGAAGGGTCAGTAAGTGAACGAGGACAATTACTCGAGGTAGGGACACATGCCCCGTTGAGAAAATCGCCAAGTTTGAGGGAAGGCGATACCGTTCCGACGGAACCCTCGAGCGGATCAAAACATTGATTGATAAGATGAAAGGAACGTGCAAACTTCAGAACGACTGGTGTGAGCCGTTTTCATTGAGTCTAAGGAAGGCTGCCAAGAGTTGGTATAAACAGTTGTCGAAGAAAACGCAACGGATATAGAATTTGCTTAGCTAGGCGTTTTAAAAGTACTACTGTTCACAGTACGATCAATCGGCAAGATCGAGGTAGTACTCGGCGAAGCGTCAAGAATATAAACATGTACGACTTCCTCCTCCGCCTGAATGGATAAGCTCGAGCAGCGCAGATTCAATACGAGAAGTGTGAATCCTAGTCTGAAGATCATGTGGAGCACTTCTTGCTCGACTTTGTAAACGACGACTTGATGGATTTTATTTACCCGCAACGGCTGGGTGATACGCATTGAGTGGCGCAGATCATCAGTCATCGGCTGCTAGGTGAAAAGTGCAAGAAGCAACGAGACCGAATGAGCCGTAATCGACCGTCCGACTCACACAGATACGAGTCCCGGATCAATCGCCGCAGTGACGGTCGAAACGACAGTACGTATCCATCAGAGGTTCAACGTGATAATAGGCGTGATGGTCACCAATTCGATCACCGATATAGATATGAAGAATCCCGACTAGTCTGCAGAGAAATACAACCTCGTAGTAAAGAACGGACAGGACGATACGATCACGATAGTAGCCGTCGTATCATACTCGCATCAGCGACTACGGACAATTTGCGGGCTGCAGTGGAGAATTAGAGACTGAGACAACACGCTGATCAGTAGGAGGCACATGATGAAGAAAACGACTACAAATACTCCTACGCCTACGAGTCGGATCCTGACACCGACTACATGGAGGTAGGCAGAGAAGTGAACAGGGTGGAGTTACCTACAGAACGCAGTGAGCGGGTACGACCCGGTCCTAACTTTATGGATCGGGCTGGCGTACCGACTGAGGATGAAGTGCGATCTGATCAACGTGACTAAGTAAACCAGCGTCATCGGCAAGACCATTCGAGAGAACGCCGACGATGGGGTCCCTGTATGGCGTGTGGTGTAGTAGGACACGACGCTCACTTTTGCAGATGCCGTTCCAAGTTCGTCAAACAAGGGCATGACGTCGGCAGGTGTTAATTGTTCAAGGAGTTCGAACGACTCACTCAATTTGTCAAGTCATCGATAGATCGAACAACGGTACCCGAAGAACTTCAACACATCTATTCGCCCAGGTTTTTAAACTAGGATGCTCGCCGACTTTTGACTGGGTCGGGAAATAACGGTCTGTTACAGTCAGTGGAGTCAGCAGTCGAAGCGAACTACGTATTCGCCTTTGTTGGAGACACAAGAATGCCCGGCGATGAGATTAGTGAAATAAATCGATAGAGTGGAGAGCCAACCTGGGTCGTCCATGGCGGATGACCAGGTCGATGGAGAAAGAGCAATGGCTCGGATGGACGCGTCGTCCAACTCTCATCAACAGATGCAATCGGAGAAACCAATGAAGTTGTTACAAGGAGAGCGACTAGGATGATGCTCGTCCAGGAAGTTTGACCGGAGAGTAAAAATGAGAGCTTTTGCAATTGAAGCAGTAAATTAAAACCAGCTAAGATACTACTTGACACCGGAGCTAACATATTGGCAATCAGTGAGGATTTCGCACGAAAGCTCAAGCTCAAGAGTCACATAAGCACGGAAAAACATATTGATGTATAAAAAATCAGAACATCGAAAGTCGTCACCAATTCATGGACCATAGCGAAAGTCACTCTTGGATGGGAAGCAGTTTACGAATTTGAAGTGTGAATTATGCTGAATCATGCGGAGGTGTGTTATGTCGAAGGAAAATTGGAAAGTGTATTGAATTAGTTTTCCTATGAACTTACTCGTCGTGTTATCTTCTTCTACCTTGTAGCTTTCCCTGATCTTGATGGATTCTAGAACATACACTCAAGGTAGTTCTAGAATCATCAGACTGCACGTGAACCGTTTACACCCTGTCGTATCATCGCTGTCTTGTCACTTGTGCGTAGCAAATCACAGTTGGCTTTGTTGACCGTGCATTGACAGTGCACACATCAACACTCCCACTCACTGTTGATGCTCGGGTCCATCACGTACCTTGATGTCCATTCCGGCACGGAGGTACTGGAATCGCTTGGTGCCGAGTGCCTTCGTTAGTATGTCGGCAAGTTGATGTTCCGTCTCCTTGTAGATCACCTTTATATCACCGGCCAGAACTTTCTCTCGGACAAAGTGGTGACGTATGTCTACGTGTTTAGTCCGCGCATGGTATCCTGGGTTTGTTGCGAGAGCAATGGCTCCTTGATTATCCTCGTAGATGACAGTAGGATTCTTCTGCTCGAATCCGAGGTCAGCCATTAACATCCTTGCCCATAGTATGTCTTGAGTGCACATGCTTAGCGCCATGTATTCAGCCTCAGAAGTACTCAATGCAACGGTGCGCTGGTACTTAGACTTAAATATAACAGGGCCTCCATTAAGCACCAGCAAAACACCAGATACCGATCGACGGTCGTCCAAGCTGTTTCCCCAATCGGCGTCACTATACGCTGTTAGTTGTTGCTGTAGTTTGTCAACACTGTAGTGTAATCCAAAATCACTCGTCGAGCGGAGGTATCTTAGCACTTTGATCAGTGCCTTCCAGTGTTGTGAACCAGGGTTTTCTGCAAATCGTCCAAGTTGGCTCACAGGAAATGCTGCGTCTGGTCTGGTCGTGGTCACTATAAACAGCAGTCGTCCCAGCAATTGGCGGTACGGTGTACGACTCATGGCTTGTCTTTCGACATCGGACTTTGGACTGTTTGCGCTGGACAGTTTCATGCTCTGATCACATGGGTTACCAGTTGGTCGGGCTTGAGTCTGTCCAAACATGTCTGCAGTCTCCTCGATGTATCTTTGTTGCGAAATAAACATCTCACGCTTCTTTCGGTCGTACATAACTTCCATTCCAAGCAAGTGCTTCACTGGACCAAGGTCTTTGGTTTGAAACCGCTGAGAGATTTGTTCTTTCACCTTGCGTACCGTGGTTGCTTCTTTTGCAGCCACAATCATATCATCAACGTATAAGCACACGTACGCCCAGCCTTCACCATCCTTTATCTTGTATATGCATCGATCAGCACCGCACGCGACAAATCCCATCTCCAGTAATGCATTGTGAATCGTCTTATTCCAGGCATTTGCAGCCTGCTTAAGTCCGTAAAGCGCGCGATTCAATTTAAGTACAAACTCGCTGCCAATTTTCATCCCTTTGGGTGGTAACAAGTATACTTCTTCTTGTAGGTCGGCATTCAGGTAGGCCGTATCAACATCAAGCTGGTCGATCACATATCCTACTGCGCAGCAAATCGACAATAGCATCCTGATGGAGTTCATACTGGCGACAGCCGCGTATGTCTCGAAAAAGTTGATACCATATTGTTGCAGGAATCCGAGCGCCACAAGTCGTGCTTTGTATCGACCATCACTCTTTTTAGCCCATACCCACTTCGATCCAATTGGTTTCATTCCAGGCTTGCGTACAATTGGTGTCCACGTCTTGTTACGCTCATGAGCCGCAAATTCATTCTCAATAGCTTTAATCCATTGGTATCTGTCAGGTCCATTCACTGCCTCCGCATAAGAGCCAGGTAAATCACGAGCTATCATGGCAACTTCTGCTATCAATGCCACATCGCTGTTTATTCGCGATCGCTTGGAAGGAGGTTCGTCATCTTCACTCCCACTGGCTTCATGGTTTTCATTGTATGGCACAATGCTGTTTTCTGTTGTGGTACTAGTATTATTGTCTTCCAACAAAAGCTGAACAGGTTGCTCAATTGGTAGCATTTCATCAACACCTCCTCGTGGTCCGGATTCACTTCTCCCACTGGCATCGTTAGTAAGAACACGATACTGATGCTCGCGACCGGAACGACGCTTAAGTTGTGGACGGAACACCATCGCTCCAGAGTCGTGCGGATTGTGTAATTCGAGTTCTTGGTGACGAGGTCCTTGTTGAATTACTTGGGAAGTGTGTTGATGTTGTTCGTTGTTCATATTTCTTGCAAGATAATGATTGCTTGTCTCACTCGAAGGGGTGTTACTGATGTCATTGTCAGAACTCGGTACTTCCATCTCCACATCTTCGACAATTTCGTGCTCTTCCATTTCAACATCTTCATCACCATCTTGTTGTAAGTTACTTGGTTGATCTCCATGTTCTACCAACATCGCGTGCTCATACTCCACATCAAGAGTGTACACGCTTCTCATGCGCTTCGCAGAAATCATCAACACATTATCCTTGTAGATACCGCAGTATTTTTCACCGAATCGAACGTTGTACCCACGCTGGACGATCTTGGGCACCGCTAGTAGTCGTCTGTCCAGCGTTGGAATGTGCAATACTTCATTCACAGTCACTGCTGTACCATTCGTACAGCGAAATCGAATGCTTCCTCGTCCAATTGCATTCATGACCGCACCATCGGAAACGCGAACTTGAATGGCTTCTCTCAATTTCTCGTACTCAAAGAAATCTTCTTCGGCTGGGGTCATATGTGACGAGGCGCCGCTGTCCAACAACCATCCTTTTTTTAATCCGTTTGTGGCCGTGAATGCCATTTCATTTCCATCATTCTTGGTGGCAGATCGGCACTCAAACTGCTTGTGTCCGATCTTGTTACAGCGGTGACACTTCCCACGAAACGGCTGTTTCTTCTTCCAGCTCTCTTCTGCACCACGTTGTTTGCGCATTCCACGACCACGATCCTGTTTATGGCCTCCACGACCAACGCGGAAAGCTCCTTCGGAGACCTCTTGCTGCTGCTTCTTCTTGTGTTCCTTCAACAGCTTTTCTTTCACATCCACCATCGTCACACCCATGGAATTCTCAATGATGGACACAATCATCTCGTACTCTGCCGGTGAGCTACTCAGCAGAACTGTCATCTGGCGTGCGTCGTCCATGGTATCGCCCACCGCCTCCATACTCAAAACAAGTTCATCGAAACGGTCGAGGTGGCTCACCATGTCGCCTCCCTCATCCATACGAAATTCGTGCAATCGACGTGTCAGTGCCACTCGATTCTGAAGGTTTGTCTTGTTGTAGTAGTCGCGTAGTGTTTCCCATGCTTCCTTCGCAGTGCGAGCATGTCTGATCTTCGTCTGATGCTTTACTTCGATCCCTTGAGCAATAATAGCAAACGCCTTCATGTCCTTGACCTTCCAATCCTCCGTCATCTCCTGCTCCGACTTCACTTCCAAGATGTGCTCTAGCAGGCCCTTCCTCGCAAGTGTCATCTTCATATTGAATTCCCAATGGAAGTAGTTGTCTGTTCCAAGCAGGTCATCGGGTTTCTTCATCGTACTGGCTTCTGGCAGAGTTCCTTAAGCTTTTGGGCTCATAACCTGTTATGTCGAAGGAAAATTGGAAAGTGTATTGAATTAGTTTTCCTATGAACTTACTCGTCGTGTTATCTTCTTCTACCTTGTAGCTTTCCCTGATCTTGATGGATTCTAGAACATACACTCAAGGTAGTTCTAGAATCATCAGACTGCACGTGAACCGTTTACACCCTGTCGTATCATCGCTGTCTTGTCACTTGTGCGTAGCAAAGCACAGTTGGCTTTGTTGACCGTGCATTGACAGTGCACACATCAACAAGGTGGACCTCATTCTCGGGACAGGTTTCATGATACCAGCCGGCATCCTACTGGAATTGTTCTACGCGACAGCCAAACTGCCGGATGAGATCTCCATACCTCTGTAAAGATCAGCATGAGATATCGACGACACCTCATAGGGGGATAAGGTCACTGGAGGACTAGCTAGAGCATTGGATGTCGAGAGTCGGTCGTATGAATAGTTCCAAAAGCAGCGGAATCAACCCAGTAAGCTGACTCATGTGCTATGGACACGTCGCCTACCTACACTCGTGCCGACGATGATATATAATCGGAAAGGGACGGCTTCGAGAGTAAGACTGACGAACGTCTCGACGAGAAGCGCTTCTTGTCCAGCGCAATATCCAATCGGGCTATGGTTACCACACGAAATTCTACCACGGGATGACGTAAGACTTAACGCGACGATTCATCACGACTGGCAGGTGTTATCATATGAGAATGTGATGGACGGATGGTTGTTTCAGAAAGAGCAGCAGAAGTATGCGGAATGGCTGAGTCAACAACCGCCTTCTGTCGAGCGGCAAGCTTACACACGACCTACAGGAATTTTACAACGTGGGATCACGTCCTCCATGATATAACAACCACGTCTGACGAAACTGTCTACACACCCATAGAGCGCAACGATAATGAATCTACCCAGACCGAAATTGGTCGTGCACACGATCTGAGGAACAATTCGGGACTGACAAAGGAAACGACCACCTGACGAAGCGTAGGCAACGCTACTCCCGCGCAAAAGCTGTGCTCAATCACGTGCACGGGAAAGGATAGCGGTAGTATCTACGTATGGTACTCAGCCCAACCCGGACATTCGAGCGCTGCAGACGGACATGTTGATATCGAACCAGTTTCTGCCAGCCGATCCGACGACCTGCGGGACGATACGACGACAGGCGGATACGAATCACAGTTTTATGACCTAGATCGACGATTCTTGAGTTAATTAAAGGCAGTCGATGCGACGAGCACGGATGACCCATCGACACACCCTCCGATTTAAACGTCAGATTTCGAATTAATCGCGAACGACATTAGCCAGATAAGTTATGCTCAAGAACCTGCGTTCTTACCAGATCTTACATAATTGGCGCCGAACAAACTGGAATACCTCGGAGATAATGTTGTATGCATAAATCACACGGAAGCCCAACAAGCAAAGTTGATTGGTCTGTTTTGAAAATACGAAGGAATCATGATCTCCAGTGGTAACGCGCTACCGCCTTCGGAGTACGGGCGGTATGTGATATCGACGTCCAAGGTCATGATCCCGTCAAGCAACTGGCCAGACGGGATCCATTGCACTAACTATTGAAGCTGTACGTGCTGTTTGAGGGATTATTAAAGGCAAAATTGATCTCGTTATCCCGAAGCCCATGGGCGTCGCCCATCGTTATCGTCATAAAGAAGAATGGAGTTGACATCCGGCTATGTATCGATTTTAAACGAGTCAATGCAGTCACGGCCAGTATTGAATACGCGATACCAATAGTCGACGATCTGTTGACCGAACTAGACAGCTACCAGTAATTTGGCTCACTTGATGCGGCCAGCGGATTTTCGGCGTTAATGATGACGGAACGAACGCGGCATTTGTCAGCGTTTGTATGCTCCTTCGGGCATTTTGAGTGGCGGTGTATGCCGTTTAGACTCAAGAATGTTCCCATGATCTATCGTCAACTCGTTGATAACGCGTTGGGGGGTATGTTTAGCCGAAAAATGGGTGGCAAGATTTCGCCACCAAGGTTAAAGTGGCCGAGGAAGAATCGACGAGTAAGCGTCCAAGCAAACCACAAAGCTCGACGAGTTAGGCACAAGAAGATCAGCGTTGACACAGCTCGAAGCTGATTATCGAGCACTCGACGAGCCTGATCCATTGCAATGTCTCGTAAATGATCCGGCGAGCAATATTTTTGCTACAGGCGAACCCGATACATCCACTGCTGTCCCCGTGTTCTGTCGACAATTTTTTGTAAACGATATATGATTTAAGAGAGAAAGCTTCGACCAATGTTTAGCGACGCTAGACCGGTTCATGGTACGCTTCATGGAGTGTCTAGTTAGCATTATCTTCACAAATAGAATCGTTGTACTTCCTCAAGTAGATTTTATAATCGAACAAGGTGACAGCACAGGGCATTGCGGCCGACCGGACCAAATTGGTGAAAATCGCTAAGTGGCCATTAATAGCGTCGAAACAGTTAATGCAAGCGTTTCTGGGCGCGATTAGCTATTACAGCCGGTTCATCCAGAAGATAGCGGTGTATGGATCAGTACTGTATCAACTCAAGGAAGACGATTTCTTGTCAGGAGCAAACCTGGTCGACGCGCGCGCGTCTTCCGCTTTGCTGCAACAACAAATTGTCAAGGCTCCAGTCCTGCGTCACTTTGTTTGTTAGCCGACTTCCATATGAGGGTATTAGCTAATGATTGGTCGTTGAGCAGTACGTTGATGCAAATACACGACGGAACATTGCTCCCGGTCCGGTTTTGTTTCCAACTGTTGAATGAAGGCGAGATATTTTACCATCCTGCCGAGTGCGAAGTGCTTGCGCTGCTTCATTTGCTGGCGATTAGGTATACTCTCCTCGCAGGAAAAGCCATCCACATATGCACTCGATTTTCGAAGATGGAATGGCCCTTCACGTCTAAGGCGTTGTACGGAAAGGATGTCAGCTTCGCTGTATTACTCTCTCCGTATCATCTGAAGATCAAGTGAGTGAGCGAACATGATTCGGATTTCGCTCAGGTGTTACAAGCTTCCATCACACCATCTATCGGACTCGACGATTCGTTACGGCATTGTCCCACCTATTAAACACTCGGCGAGTGTTTGACTATATTTGAAGCTTCTCAATGCCCGTATGACTACGACATTTGTGGGATGGTACTGTCGCTCGATGACTCTGCGAAGACAGAGAAGTAAGAAGATTTGGAAGCTGCTCGTGGAAACTGTGGCAATTTCCCGAATGGACCATTGTGATTCCGGCGAGTGCTTACCTATCGACCACGACAGTAAACGTAACAGAGTACACATGAATGAATTACGGAATGCAAGCGGCTCTAGAAACCAAAGCGCCAGACTTAATTATCGTGGGTGACCGCAGGCTTGCAATTCAGCAATCCATAAGGGTGATCGCATTCAAGAAAGACTCGTTGCAGTTGATATTAGAGCGTCACCAAGAGGTAGTCGCCGAGTTATAATGTCCTATATTTGCACTCTATAAGGTGCTACAACGCGGCAGCAAATACGCTGGCCACAGAAGCGTTTGAAGCTACATCGGGACAAGTGGTGGAAGACCCAAGCGATTGAGCGAGCTGCAGCATCTTAACCGCATACAAGAGAGGTTACTTGTTGAGTCTCTTTCGTCGAAAGAAGAGAAAGAACCGCCAGCGATGAGTACAACCACGCAAGAAGAACTCGATAATCCAATTTGCTGATCCACCAACCCGAAAACGTCTGGGCATCCCAAGCCTCGCAAGAAACCGCTAAGACAAAAACGGCCAAGCGCCAGAGTCGTTCGAGGAAGCAGACATGCGGTATGAGTCCAAGAGGACCACTCAACGATCCTAGAGTCGACAACCTACCAATACACTCGATAAAAATGCCTAGGCGCCGAGAACCACCGAACATTATAATCATCAATCCGCTAGCCGTACAAGCCAAGCGTAGAGAAAGGATCTCGAAAGCTCAAGATGAATTAGAGAAGTGGGTAGCTCTTAAGAAGTTCCTTAGAGGCGAGTTCGACAGGCTGACCCATATACAGGTTAAGCTACGCCGGGAAAATCCGTAGATCTTTTCGGACCGAGCGAGGATAGTATACGCTACTACCTAGGACGGCGCCGCGGTCGAGAGATTTGTTGGACGAAGACCTAAAGTTGCTATTGGTTGTGTAAACGACTCTGATCGATGACGTTCCGATCAACTCTCATGACTCCGTGGAAAGCGTACACCAAGGGACCGTAAGGACGTTAATCGAGTAGCCAGACTATTACTGGACCGGGATCTATGCCGATGTGTCCAAACACATTCAGGCATGTGAAGATTGCAGTACCAGCAAAAGCACACCTCATTTGAGAGGACACTCACCAGGTAATGTCGTATCCGACCGGCCTTTACAGGTGGTATCAATGGACTTTGTTATCCCTTTACCGACGACCCGACGAGAAAAAACGGCGCTGCTACTGTTTCAAAATCATTTTACGGGATTCGTAATTGCGAAAGCCATGAGTGCGACAGGTGCTTCAAAAGTAGCGAAAACTTTCAAAGAATATATCTTTCGTCGTTTTGGAGCTCCCAGCCTCATTCGCCATGATAGATACCCGATGTTCATGAGTGAGGTGTTTCAAACGTTCGCTGAGATGATGGCGTTTAAATATATTTATAAGTTGAACTACAGGCCATAGACAAACGGACAGCAAGAACGCAGCGTGACGACAATGATTCAGACGGTGCAAGTGTATGTGAAAGCCCCTCTTCAAGCAGACAGGGACGACATTGACGAGCAATTGGAACACACGATCAATAACTCCAGAGACTCGATGAGAAAGGAGTTCCCTTCTACCTAGTTCATGGTTGGGACGCGCACTCTACACTAAAATTCATGACCGAGTCGATCCGGCAAACACCGGCTCGAGTAGGAAAAGTGGTAGACTCAGCATTCCCGGTCATGTGGAGATGCAAAAAGACCCGTCAACGAGAGATAGCGCTCAGGCTAGCGAAGGAATACCAAAAGCATCCGATATCTCGACGAGCAAGATATCATAATGAAATGATAAGCCCGGCAGAACGACGAACCCTCCCACTAATATCGCGGTCAGATCATAATCAAGAAGCTAGTCAACAAGATGAAGAAAGTGAGGCGCCAGTCGAGAACAGGATTGAAGAAGGGGATCAAGCATGGCTTTTCACAGAGAAAGTGAAGCCTGGTCTGAAGAAGAATCTGGCTCATCGATGGCATGTGCCGTTTTGCACAAATCGACGAGTGGAGGATTTGCTTTCAAAGTTAGAGCTACCAGACCGGAGCGGGTATCGATTCTATCCAATTGTACATGTGTCACGCTTGAAGTAAGTCAGGAATTTTGGTGAACGATCTACAAAAAGGTTGTTATCTGGAACCGCAGAGGCCGATCGTTTTAATTTAGACGAAGAACTCCTACCAGAGATTAGTTGGGAGCCAGGTAAAGCGAGCGGGAGATACGAAGTAGAAGTCATCGTGGATAATGACTTAACACTCATCGACGAGGATCGGCAGGACTTAGCGACAGTTCCTGGTGAAGTGGAAAGACTATGGCATACCGACATGGGGGTCGTTTTCTAATATGTCGTGCGGAGGTTTATTATACGACTGCCTACGGCAGAAGAAGCTAGAGAATCGGTTGAATATACTGCGAGTGGCAGATGAGTGCTAGCCACACATCAATGTCACTGATAATCTTATCTCTGTAACGAAACGCAGACAGAGATGAGAGGGAAAATAAAAAAAATTGTCAATATTGCAAAATTTCCATCAAAGAAAAGACCTAAATTACTCAAATAGATTACCCAAGGAGACGACTCGTTGAGTCAAGATACCCGCATGAAAAAATGACCAAGGAATATAGATGTTAGTGACGGTCCGCACAGACTCGTCGGATCGCGTAGAAGAACACATAGCGACTGCGGAGCTGAAAAACTGCGCTCCACGACGATACTCAGGTATGAGTGCAGCGAAATTCAGAAAAGAAGGAGCGGGTTTGTTCGGATCTTATTTTTGGGCTAAATAAGATACCAAAACGCTATCGGTACTCCCGACAATACGAGACACCACATCGCTCTCAGTAGCAAAAAATATGATGTGGTGTCACCGCCGGTACGTAAACGTGAACTTCAGGAAGATGTGGCAAAATGAAGTGGTGTAGGGGTGCTCCGCCGGCCGAATCAACCACCAGACCCACCAAGGCTAAGAGGAATCCAACGCACGTATCGTGGCAAACTAGTCAGGACTATAGGGTACCCGGGTGTACTATATACGCTAGTCAGATCTGTGGTAATTTAGTCTCAACGTAACAATACAACAATCGCCAAACTAGTCAGCGCAGTTGGGCTTGTACGTCGGGTCAATTTCCTTCGCAACTCGTCCCTTTGGGTTCAGTTGTGGCTCTCGCCCAGCTGAATATCTCCGAACACTCACACTTCTTTCCAGAAGACTGCCTATGCACATCAGTTTCCGTTCATCTAATCATGTGACCTCGTACCAATGGGTTGACGTCGGCGTTATCACGCTTTTACAGGTCACCAGGCTCAGAATACGCCCGACTAGAAGACTTACGGTGTCCTTAGGTAAAGCCCATCGGCTCGTCGCTCGACGATTCTTTGGACAGTGCCGTCTATTGAGTCACCGGATCGTCGTACGACGTTACTTAAAGCGGTCTCGTCTACTGGTTCACCGGACGCCGTTACTGAGTCTTAAAGCGGCGCCGTCTATTGGGTCACCGGCTCGCCGTGCGACTAGACTTAAAGCATTGCCGTCTACTGGGTCACCAACTCGCCGTGCGACAATACTTATTTTTTGTTGGAAGGGAGTAATGCCCACCCTGGGCCGACTTAATGTTGGCGCTTCTACTCGAGATATCTACACGCTATGCTCCTCGAGGCTCGACAGTAGGCATAATCCAGACCACGCAGGGACTTAATTCAAAATTGTACACGTGTCTTGGACTTGGAAAATTCTGCTCTGTATTGATTATATCTTATTCTCTTCCTGGTTTCAAAAGAACCCTTGAGTGGTTCTCCTTCATCCCCTCAGTCTTCCTATACTAATGCCCAGTGAGATGGAAAATTAATCATCTTGATCTCTCGTCGCGGCTTGGTTCAACGGGCCTTCGCTTATCGAGTCCGAAACCATCGAGTCTTGGTTCGTCGATTCTTGGCTCACCGAGGCTTGCCTTGTCAGTTTTTTCGTCATCAGGTCTTCCCTTGTCAATTACTCCCTCGTCGAGTCTTGTATCCTCGGTATCCCCTCGTCGTTTCTTACTTTGTCGAGTCTTAGCTCGTCGAGTCTTCCCTCGTCGAGCCTTGAATCATCATGTTTTGGCTCGTCAGGTCTTTCCTGGTCGAGACTTACCTCGTCGAGCAATCGCAGCCTTGTATTTTGAGCCGCAATTTAACGACTTCGATGTTTTCTGGCTGTGTTTGGCGAATTAACTGCTCCTGTAATCAAGTCAAAAGCAGTTTATACCAAGTTCGTAAATTACTTTTACAATGACTGGCTCGGTCGCGATACAAACCTTACTGGCGAACGTCTCAACCAGTATATTATGGTCCGTCCACTGGCCGACCTGCTTGATCCATATCTTTCCTCTTTTTATGAGCCATGGTACGCAGTGAATCTCAGTGCTTGTTATCTCGTCCGTGGCAAGGTTTTCGTATTTGCCGTCTGCGTTGAACCGTATCATTTAATATCAGTCACCTGATACGCCGCCCAGTCTTGTCAATTTCTCTGCTTGCGTTATGGTGGTGGTAATTATCCTTTTCTCTCGCTTCTAGCTCCACCCTGACCCTTTGTGATCCGTAATATTCTCGTTCTCTGCCGAGACAAATTATTCCTCCAATGCTGTCGGTCCGGGAGTCACCAGTCACCCCATCGACTTGCTTCATGTCGCTGCCGAACCTACGATCGATTGAGTTGCTAAGTCATGTTCGCCTAATTTAATTGAAGTCGCGATTGGTCTGAAATGGTTGCAGCCTGTCCACCAAGGTTCCCTGTCGATCGACTCATCCGGGATCGGGATGAAGCCGCCGCTCTGTGCTCCTGGTTTGCAAGCGACTTCTCCTTCAAGAGGTCGCCTTGGCGATGCGGCGGACGTCGGCGTTAAAATTCGACCATTGTTTTAGATATATGTCGGACGCTGAGACGCATGGACCACCATGCTCAGAAGCATGAGGTAAACCAGGTCCTGATTGTTGTCACACTATTGGAGACGCCACAGCCGCTAATCAAATCGTCTACGCGTCAATCTATCCGACAGGCTACGGCGCTCGATAAATTGGTCGTCCTCGCCAATGGAGATGCTGTTGTTCCTTTTGACCAAACGGAATCGGTAGCTCGGTTGTGCGTAGCAATTGCGCAGTCGGAGCGGAGTAGCGCAGCACGTCGTCGACGTATGGAAGCTGTGATTGCCGAACCCGTGAACCTGCGCGCTCAAAAAAGACTACCCAGATGGTAGCTGCCACCTGGTAGGCAGCTGCGTTGAGGACCACCGGCGTCATCGAATCACTGAAGAAGTCGATCTCCACTCTCGAGACCGAAACCGCTTAAGTGTTCGCTCAGCGCGTGGAACGACTTGAATTGACGGAACGGATTATCTCCAGCTTGCAACTGGCCATCCGAGCGCGGGACTGCAAAATCTCTCGTCATACCGGTCGATTCGCCGAGTTTCGAGCCCAACAAGAAAGTGTTCGTGGGAACGCGACGGCTTATAATCGCCAGTTTTAATAAGCTACTATGATCATGTGTATTGGTGTTGACCACGCCTTGCGTGCTGCCCGGTGAAACATTGACTATTAGCGCCGCGTGATTGTCAATTTACGTAACATACTTCGGCATCATCGTGTTTTATGGCTTATTGCTCCAAGTCTGGCTGCGGCTTTCACCGGCGTCGACGCTGCGGGTTTGAATTAGCGTGTACTCTACCTGAATGTACCCTAGTGTCTCCTTCGCTCTCATAGCTTTCGTGACATCATCTTACTCGCATCGGCGGCGATGTCGCAATTACAATCGCTTCTGGAAGACTCGGTCGAATCGTCGTTGAGTAGTTTCGCCCAGCGAAGCCTCTTATGTGTTGATGGTCTCTATTTCTATTAAACGCCCACTGGCATTCTCACCCTCGTCGCCGTCGCGTGGCTCGCGCAGCGCTTACCTGCAGTATCCACTACTTGCGTCTCCTTCGCGTGCCGAGATGTCTCCCGAAGAAACACTAAGTGCTCAGTCGGCTCCGATCACGCAAGTCCAGGAGTATTGCTCATCGAGTCCAATCTATTCGGCCGGTTGAATATTGTCGACGACGCTGGCACCTTCGCTTTCTGCATCACCGTCGTTGATTGATCCATCTACTCAGACTGTTAGCGGTGCTACTTTTTTGTTCTTGCCTTCGCCTACTACCTACCCACGTTCTACGATCGTGACATACTCTCAGGGTCGGTGAACTATAGTTTCCGCTGCCTTTCCCAGCGAATCTCTCCGGGTAATACGGAGGTCGTGCGGTCGCGTGTTTCTCGACGTCGCAGTGGTGTTAGTCCTCCACATGTGTTAATTGGAACTCGACGAGTTATGTTCTTGCTGTCAAGATCAACGTCAATTAATGAGTCTGCGTCTTACCTCGACCCCTGTCTCACTTGTGTCTTATCAGAATCGTCAGCTATCGGAATCACTTCTGCATGTATGGATCCAGTGCGTTCGCCACCTAGTACGGTGTTCGTGTGTTAGCACGCTACTCGAGATCGAGGTCGTGCTTGTAAACCATCTATGTCCTTTGGATCTCGACGAGTTAGTCCTCTAATTTTTGGATCCGCACCAGTGGCCTCATCGATCTCACTGACGTCTGGTCTTGTGTCCCAGAGTATGGTTTTATCGGTTCTTACATCGCCTCCAGCGTCGCCTTCCGACCCCGCGACTTCATCGCCGCCGAGCTTTGTTGTTACTCCCACGGATCCGATGAAGCCGGAGAAGAAGTGAAAGTCGAGTCGTTCGTCCGCGTGTACACCCACCAAACGTCCCCGGGACACACTTTCACTAACACTTCGCTTCAACGTGTCTTCAGTTGCGCCCTTGGACAGTGGCGACTCATCGATCAAGCACTTCTTCTCTTGACGCCAGTAGAGCGCTTGAGACCGCCGTCGCATCTGCCAACCACGCGTATTTGTTATTGGGACTACCTCCTTCGATGTGTCTGTGCCCCTTGCGGTGATTCGAAACTGCGCGGTACAGGCCGTGGCGCGTAATTCTCGTCACACTCTCGCGATGCGGCCTAGTCTAGACATCACATTTTATCATCTAAGTTCGGCGCCATGTTGAGCTCAAATTGCTGTCGCTCAGTCGCCTCTCCTCACTAAAGACATTAATGGCTGGCCTGTTGTCGTGTCTATCCCGTGGTGGCTTATCTTCGAGAAATGAAGAAGGTGTTCAACCCATCTCACCCTTGCCAGATGGCGCTCGGTTTATTCTTGGACTAACCTATGTTTTGGCTGCAGCTTGTCTTCTAGATGATCGGGCTCGACTCTCGTCTTCCAAAGGGTGTCTTGGAAAACTGGTATGCTGCACGCTGTCTGTGACATATGGGTCCTATACCGCGGGTTCGATCATTAGGTCGACTGCGATAAGACTGTTGATTCTCGGTCGAAGGTATACGTCGCGTTGTGGGAGAAAAGTCATTAGCTGTTCAAATTTTACGTCTCGATGGAAATGCACCCAAATTTTGACGTGGGCCGGCGTTTTGCGCTATAATCGGAATACCACGCTACTTGCAGAGGTGTAAAGACCCCCTTTAGGTGGCCGTAGAATCCCTAAACCTTGTCTTTATCGAGCCAGTTTTTGAAGCGAATAAGTGACCAGCCGGTCTTTGCTCTCGATCTCGGCTCTATTTTGAGCCAATATTGCCTCATATCCCGCTCGAGTGTAAACTTGTAAGGTGTAGGGAATTTTTAAAAGTAATAGTCCCCGCTATCGACTTGATTATAGGAGTAATAAACTCGACCAGAGAATCCGGAGCACATCGAGCTCGGCGAGGAAAACTCGACGAATCAAATCTTGACAAAGGAAGACTCGACGAGCCAAGACTTAACAATAGAGGCCTAGACGATTCAAAATCTGAACGAGTGAATACTCGATGAAGGATAGCTGGCCCGTAGAAGCTTAATAGAGCCAAAATCGACGTGCGAAGACTCGACAAAGTAAGAAACGACGAGGGGATACCGAGGATACAAGACTCGACGAGGGAATAATTGACAAGGGAAGACCTGATGACGAAAAAACTGACAAGGCAAGCCTCGGTGAGCCAAGAATCGACGAACCAAGACTCGATGGTTTCGGACTCGATAAGCGAAGGCCCGTTGAACCAAGCCGCGACGAGAGATCAAGATGATTAATTTTCCATCTCACTGGGCATTAGTATAGGAAGACTGAGGGGATGAAGGAGAACCACTCAAGGGTTCTTTTGAAACCAGGAAGAGAATAAGATATAATCAATACAGAGCAGAATTTTCCAAGTCCAAGACACGTGTACAATTTTGAATTAAGTCCCTGCGTGGTCTGGATTATGCCTACTGTCGAGCCTCGAGGAGCATAGCGTGTAGATATCTCGAGTAGAAGCGCCAACATTAAGTCGGCCCAGGGTGGGCATTACTCCCTTCCAACAAAAAATAAGTATTGTCGCACGGCGAGTTGGTGACCCAGTAGACGGCAATGCTTTAAGTCTAGTCGCACGGCGAGCCGGTGACCCAATAGACGGCGCCGCTTTAAGACTCAGTAACGGCGTCCGGTGAACCAGTAGACGAGACCGCTTTAAGTAACGTCGTACGACGATCCGGTGACTCAATAGACGACACTGTCCAAAGAATCGTCGAGCGACGAGCCGATGGGCTTTAACTAAGGACACCGTAAGTCTTCTAGTCGGGCGTATTCTGAGCCTGGTGACCTGTAAAAGCGTGATAACGCCGACGTCAACCCATTGGTACGAGGTCACATGATTAGATGAACGGAAACTGATGTGCATAGGCAGTCTTCTGGAAAGAAGTGTGAGTGGTCGGAGGTATTCAGCTGGGCGAAAGCCACAACTGAACCCAAAGGGACGAGTTGCGAAGGAAATTGACCCGACGTACAAGCCCAACTGCGCTGACTAGTTTGGCGATTGTTGTATTGTTACGTTGAGACTATATTACCACAGATCTGACTAGCGTCTATAACACACTGGACAACTAGTGCGAATTAACACTCATTGACAACAATAGAGTATATGGCCCAGATCTCTCCATGCATGCACAGAGAAGGGGTGTACGACTAAGATAGAGAATTTGGTTACAGCAAAAGTAAAACTGGTTCTCAAAATAATTCAAATTAACTATGATAGGTTTGATCGATTTCAACCAAATATCGCTTGGTTCCTATTTGGTACAACTTAATCATAGTAATGCGGTTAAATTTGTGATGACGTCTACACACCACCCATTATGCGCGTCGAAAAGGGATTAGTTTATTAATTAAACACAAAATCAACCCGTGAGTAGAATCTTGGTTCGTCTCAACTATATCAGTGTATTCAGTTATATTTTTAGAAAATATTCAACATAATCTTTGAACAATATCATTTGACGGGCTACTTAGTTAAATTTAAGGCTTTATTGACGCGAAAGCTATAGTACTGTGGTGGAGTGGATCTTAAATCTAGATGATAATCCTTTAAAAAAATCACTGTGCCGGACTTACGACTTTCGGGGGGGGGGGGGCGATACCGCGCATAAACCTTGGCTCACCTTATGCACTCGTCGGCTGGCGAGTAGCACTCTTCGGTAGACTAGAACGGAGAATGAGATGTGGAGGCCTTGTCAAAGGTAAAGCTTAGGCTCACAGTGGATATGCTTCAATCGGTGGAACAGTAGGAAGCCACTCGATCAACCGGTCGGGAGTAGCTTATAACTTAATTCTTTTGGTAGCTTGTCGATCCTGGCATTTCGTGTATTCACAGAAGTGTTAATCTCCTGATGTAAAAGATCACGCTTTTGCCAGATGACTGACATTACCTTGTGTTGACTGTATACAAGGCCGTGTGCTACTGACGTCGCGTACACGTGTAAAAAAAGCGCAACCGAAACAACAGAACCCGAAAGCTCTGTCTAAGAGCAAAGTAGAGCTGATATATAATATATTTGTGTTTCTTTATAAATCATCTTTCGTCTTAATCAAGCGATTTTAAACCACCATCGTCTATGTGGGCACCTTGCTCACCACCCATTGCGCGCATCCATTAGCGAATGGTGGTCAATTTGGTTGATGTAGCGTCTACATACACCAGAAAGTGGAATACCCTAGAATATCTCCCTCGGGGATAAGATTTCGCCAACATCACACCTCCTCGGGCAATGTCGATTTAATACTATTTAAATGAATAGTATTTGAAAACTGATACATTCGTATAAATTTTATGTAATGGGCTCACCCCGTTAGACTTTTGACGCCACGACTTCCATGCTTGACGATGGGGCACGGCCGTTTGTGGCCTGCGAAATGTCGCACCAGCGTGGAGTATATCGGATTAGGTCGTTACGATAGTGGAAAGCGTTTGTCTGGATAGTATGTTACTTGCTTTTGTTGGTGAAAATGTGTTAGATGTCATGTTGGGGGGGGCTCTGGTGCAGCGTTAGCGTGTTGTTTGTATTGTTGGAGAAACGACAAGACATTGACTAGAACGACGGATGCTATTGCGTTGAGGAAGAGCTTGAGCAGAAGTAGAATGGACGATAATGCAGCTGATTATACAAGCAGAAGCAGCCGCATGTCGCTGGCTAATTTGGCTACTGACGCATCTTCCTATTAAAGTGGTTTTCTTAATTAGCAAGATATTGCTTAGACCATCGGTGTCTTTGTCTTCAGACGACAGCAAAAAAACCTTGCCGCTTTGGCGCTCGTGACGATGCTGCTTCTTGCTTTGGTGTTGGAGGTAGCCATCATTATATTCCTGGCGACGCTTTTCACCTTGTTCAATCCGTTCGCGTTCCTCGAGCACCTCTTGCCTGCACAAGCTGCTGGCTCTGAGCTACGAGACATCTCCGGTGCGCTACCAGCAACGGGTTTGGCTCGTGTAGCCAGCAAACGTGTGTCATCTTCAGTAGCATTCATTGTGTGCTGCACGAACATAATTCGCGGTCAGACTGGCATAGCTCTACCTTTCTGCGTGTGTGATACAATTAACCTCATGCAGATCCTGAGACCACGAAATGAAGCTCCTTCATCGAGCGTACACTACTTAATGCGACGAAGGTACTACATTTGAGCCATGAAGATGAAAAAAAAGCTATAAGGAGTTGAATTAATCTTCCATTGACTTGCTTCTCTGAAGAGTCGACAGAAGCAATGTCTTGCAACTAGAGAGCGCAATTAAACAAGAATAATGACACAAGACAAGAACGGAGACAAGACAAAGCGATGGTAACCATTTTCTTCCAATTGACGGCCACTACTTGTTATCTGCTGCTACCTCTCGGATGCTGCACTCACGCGGCGTCGAAACAACCAAGTGAAGGACCTTCTCCGCATGTTCTTGACTCGGGGTGCTCTAGACATCGTGTAACTCATAACCGGAGTCAATGTGGCAAGTCGAGCCTATAGCAGGCGAGGAGCAGCATTTGCGGCAACAACCGTCGAAATCCGTCGAATAGCTCTGATCAAGATTGCCGCAGTAAACAGAAAAGTGAGCCCCATCATCACCATCGTGTGGCGGGCAATCGAAATTAGGGACCGAGTCGCAGCCCTTTCCTTTGCAGAATTTGGAACAGCAGCGAGGATCAAAACTGGAACTACATAGCTCGGTGATCAAGTCGAGTTGTATTCCACCAACATTCTCCACCTTGCAAATGGGATCGTCTGCACATGGTGGAAATTTGTCGAACGTTAATACGGCAGGAATGGAGAAGGCCGCAGGAATAGAGCCGGCGGCAGCGACGAAAAGGATGAAGCTGCCGGAAGCACGCATCGTTTCTGGTTCGAGTTTCAGAGAGATGATCGACCTGGGTGGCAACTTGCGGAATGACGATTTTGACAGCGTCGCGAAAAAGTCTGTCGGACCACCACGCAGAAAAATCCAATAACGATTGGACAACATCCGCAAAGACTATCCAGTCGGAGAAACGTAGACCTCGCGTGCTTACATTCCCGGGAAGGTACAAATAGGTGTAGGGTTGCGTGCGTTAGGATTATTCAGCTCGACTCGGGGGGATCTCACCCTGCTGTCGTCGGACGCTTTACGATTTGACGTCGCTTCGCATGTTGTCGCGGCCGTTTTGTGCCACGTCAGTTGCACTTTCTGCTTACAACAACAAGTCCGCTTCGATCGTCATGTCGACACCACTGCTTCCACACTTGCCCTTATGTCATTGATCCCTCATCTCCAACAATCGGATATAACGCTGTTAAAAAGATCATTCGGCACCAAATACATATTCTACTTAGCTGATGTAGTGTTTGCTTGGAGCATTTGTTGATACAAAATAATCAGAGGACATACACATAAATGCATCGTTGGTGAAGCAACTAGTGATCTTCAAGCTTCGATGTTTACCACTCGAAAATAAAAGCCAGAGTGTTATACACGAAAACCAACATGCATCATTAGGACCGACTGTCTTGCCCTTACTAAAGCGCCGACGCACCTTACGGTGATCTGTCGGCCTGACAGCCTCTTAGTAAAATAACATACAAGCACCAACGCGCTAGATTCAATCGCAAACATTTGTTGGAGGTAGCACTGCGCCCATTATGCTGGCAAAGGACACCAACAAGGATGCTTGAACTCTGCTGGCGATTAAATCTGCATGTCTAGCTGACAAACTGTTGTTTTGAAGGAGCGTCTTGGCCAAAACAAAATGTACGATCAGACGATTAGAAATGCGCGACGTGACGATAACTAACACGTTGCTACACGAACAGTAATGCGCGATGTGGCGATTGCGAGTGTGTAGTCGAAGAGGTTAGTAGGCTTAGGGTAGCAAGAAGGGGACGGCGAACTAAGGGCCAACATATGTCCGCTTTGCATTTTGCCATCTTCGATCTACTCCTATGAAATGCCGTTGGGGCGTTTGTGTATTGCGAAAGTTTATGTGCACAATTCATTACAGAGTAAGAAACAGAGTGTCAATTATAGCTACTGATCACTCCTCGAGTTGTCTGTGTTGTGGAAACTACCTCGGTCCTTTACAGCGACACGAACTGTCGCCTACCGCGTACCTCATTCTGCTGGCTCATAACTACCAGCAAGGCGTCACGGGGTACGCCCGGGAGGCCACGTGAGAAGGACCGTTGACCAAGTCCAGGGTTACAATTGTGTGCGCACTCTTTACCGAAAGGCTGGGCTGCGCTCGCGCTTTAGAATTTTCTTTAGGGGACAGAGGACGCATGGCTGGGAGGCCTGTTTTGTTGGAAGATCATGTGCATTGAGCGCACAGGAACCGCCGCCGTGAAGAGGCAGTGACTCTAACGACCGTGAAGATCTGCAAGGAGGAACTGATATACTGTGAAGGGTCGTGGGAGCAACCTGTTTCACTGCGATGGGTTGCTGTGTGCATGATCGAGATCTCCATCTAACTACATTTATCACATTTATTTCCCATTCTACGCCGTTGTACACATATCCGCAGACCTTGTTTGTAACGGGGCACACCCTTGCGTAACTTAACGCAAGGGATTTGGGTGCCCCGACGGACGTACACGTGGCGAGCGAGGAAGCGTAGGTAGGGTAAAAGTAGAACTGTTATATTAATAAATTAAGTCTTTAAACTACTGTCTCTTCGTTTGACTTAATTCAATTATACTAATATAACTGCATGTATGGTGACGTCTCGTCACCACTCATTGCGCGCGTCTTGCGGCGATTGGTGGGTTGATATCATCACGATATCAACCAATGAACAGACCCTTCTGGTCGACCCTTCAATATCACCGCTTCGGTGATATTGTTTAAAGAATATCCATCTTTATATTCTTTATTGTCACTTTCCTTAAGTGACAATATTATGTAACGGGCTGCCCCGTTACATCACCCCCCCTTAACTGATAGTCACCGTGTGACTATCGAAATATGGAGGCCACCCGTTGGCCACCATTGGGACAGGGAGTACTTGTTTGGTCCGTTCCACTCACTTTCCGCTTGACCTCGCATAGCTAACATGTCTATGCGAGGTGACTCAAGACCCACACAGCCTGGTGCTGTGCAAGCCTCTGCGGCAGACGCTTCGTCGTCTGCCGCCCCTTCTTCGCCTGCAGCAACAGGTGCTGCAGGTGCACGCGGTATCACGCCGCGTGCGTACGATGACCCCGATGTGGAGGTCATCTACTCTGGCGAGTCAGACGTGTCTGACTCGGGCAATGCTCCAGAGGCGTCTCGCTCACCGGCGACGCCTCAGTATTCGCCAAGGCCACTGCCGAACGAACGGACTCGTGAGTTGCAACACAGTCTGTTCGGCAGTGATGACGAATCTGATGATGAGTATGTTTGCTCATCACCGCAATCAGCTCGTGCTCCTTCGCACGAGCGACTTGACGATGGTGCAACCCATCGTCATACTGACAGCCGTGGTACCAACAAAGGTACCACTGTGAAGCGTGATGAGCTGAAGCCGTGGCGTTTGCCCGAACGGCTCATCAATAGCCTGTCTCACGAGACAGGCCAACACCATCGAATACCCTTATTCGATGCAACCGAGCTTCACGGCTTGAGTCCCAGCGCGAAGAACTTTCGCGCTGAAGAAGACTTTTATCTCGATGTCTTCCTTAGACATCGATGGTACAATAGCAACCAAAAGCGTGACAAAACATCGCTTTTGGCTGCGTGGAACGCGTTCGTCCAAAACGTCAAGAATTTTGGACGAGAGGGGTGGCTCAAGAAACTTGAGGCAACACGCCTCAGGTTCGAACGGCGAACGCCAACCGGTGCTAGGTACCGGTTGCATTGTTTATCGAGTGAGGCAGGCATTCCTTGCCTCACATGGGGAGACCCTTGTGCGAGTTGTGTTGACAACTCGCAGCGTGCACATAGGGGTGTGTACTCCCTAAGTTCGCCCTGGGGAAGGGCACATCTCTCGGAGGAGATGCGTGACGCGATTGCAAACTTGCAATCCGTCTACAAGCGCCTAGGGCGCGTGTTTACCGATGGGCCACAGGACTCATCGGATGGGTCTCGTCATATTGGCGGACGAGACCTTCAACATCCATTAACAGCTGAGAGCGGGGCTCCCAGCTGTTCCAAGAGGGTGGATACCCCCGCCACTGGACGAGGTAGCTCGTCCTTGATCCTGAATCGTCACGGTGATTCAAGATACGCTCCACTAGAAAGCGTTGATCACCGTGAGCATCCACCAAAGGATGTGGTGGAGGAGGAAAGACCTCCTCCAGAACCCCAGGCCCACCATCTCGACCCTTACGAGATGGATCGCGCAATCGATGAATTGCGCGATGACTTGAAGCACGAGCGCGACCGACGCTACGCTTTGACCGACACCGTGCGGAAGAACCGCAAGGATCACGAGGCTGATCGGGCGAGGGATCGCGCCGATTATGCCACGGCGCAGCTTCAGGTCGAGCGGGATGTCCGCTCCTTTTCGGCGAGCTGGCGACAGCTCGCGGAGAGATAACTCGGTTGAATACCGAGGTATCATATCTGCGCGACCAGACGGATCGTCTGGAGCGCGAACGCAAGAACTTGATGGATGTTCTTGAACGTGGGGGCTATCTTCATCGGAAGAAGAAGGCTCGTACTGACAGTACGACCTAAGCCTCCCCACGTAAAACGTAGGATGCGTGCGCATCCTACGTGGCAATTCGAGTGTGTATGCATTGCCCTTGCGATGCAACACTCGAAATGGCCCAATGTATTTCGGCAGTAGTTTACTACTGCCGACACTAGTGACTGCATGTCCAGGTAGGTTTACCGTAGACAGTAGTACTAGGTCATTAACCTTAAATGAAAGAACATTTGCTCTTCCATTCTTGTCTGCGTTCCGTTTCTGACGGTCCACCGCATTTGCGATGGAGTCCTGAACGAAACGGACTACCGCTTCTCGAGTCAGCAGGAAGTTCTCTGCTGACTCTTTGTTTTGTTTAGCAGTGCGCTGCGTGCGCACTGCTAAGAGATTGCTCTCTTCTTCAGCGAGGTTGTCTTCTTCCTCGCTGGCATAATCGTTGGCGATGCTGAATATACCAGCATCGTCATCATCATCCGAATCAATAATAGCGTCTTCGCTATTATTGAGATGATCTTCTTCATCGATGTCGACTTGATCGACATCGGCATCATACGTGACGACGTTTGCGTCGACACGTGATGAGCAAGAGCCAAAACGGTTTTTGCTCGAGCGAGTCCCTCCCCCCTTATCCAAGAGTCACACTCTAGAAGGGTGGGCACACGTGGATGGCGTAGGCCATTCACGTAAAACGGTGTGTGCTGTGTTGAAGCATGCACCGAATTATTGATGGCGAATTCCACCATGGGTAGGAATTCGCTCCAACTCGGAAACGAGTGGACATATCCTCGAAGAATCTCTTCGAGGACACGGTTCGCACGTTCCGTCTGACCATCTGTTTCTGGATGGTCAGAAGTGGACATCTTCAATCGTGTTCCGAGAGTACGGAACACGGTTTTCCAAAATTCCGCCGTGAACCGAGGGTCACGGTCGGATACGAGTTCACGGGGTAACCCGTGGAGTCTAAAGACCGTGTCTAGAAAGACACGAGCACAACCTTGAGCCTTGATTGACTCAGGGACAGCAGCAAGATGGACCATCTTGCTGAATCGGTCCACAAACACAAGAATACCATTATTCTTGTGAGCGTCTTCGGGAAACCCGAAGACGAAGTCCATTGAAACGGACTGCCAGCACTCTGTCGGAACAGGCAGAGGCTGCAATGGCGCACGGGATGAAGGACTAGGCTTCACCCGTTGACATACTTCGCAAGCACGGATGTACTTGCGAACAAACTGATACTGGCGGGGCCAGTAAAAGTCGCGACTTACCGTGAGGTAAGTCTTTTCTCTACCACGATGGCCGCTTGTTGGGGCATCGTGACACTCATACATGATGCGCAATCGCAAATCATGATGAGCGGGTACGACGACACGAGGCGTGTCGTCGGCAACAGCTGTATAGTACAGCAATCCGTTGCGTGTACTATACCGATCCGATGAGGATCGGTACAAAGCCGGTAAATCCCTCATGGATTTACTGGATGGATTCACCAGATGATCCATCAATCGCAGAAGATCCTTATCTTCCGCGTATGCCTTTCGTACGTCGTCAAGTAAACTTGACGACGGGACACTGACTGACAGTGTCGCAACAGTGGGCTTGTCCTCACTGTTGGATTGCGCGTCCGGCTCGAAATCGGGCCGGCGCGAAAGAGCATCCGCGACGACATTGAGTCGTCCCGGTTTATACTCCACGGAGAAGTTATACTCCGCGAAGAAAGACAGCCACCTCGCCATTCTTTGCGAGAGGTGTGGGCTGTTTACGGCCGTGCGTAATGACGCATGGTCCGTGTAGACTACAAACGGTCTATCTCCCAAGAGATAGACGCGAAATTTAGCCAGTGCGTATTTCATGGCAAGGAGTTCCTTGTCATGCACTGGGTAATTACGCTCAGCTGCTTGCAGCTGACGCGATTGATAACAGATGACGCGCTCCGCGCCATCTGCATCGAACTGCATTAACGCACAGCCGATTGCGAAATCGCTGGCGTCACAGACCACATGAAATGGTCTGTCCTGATCTGCAATCGCCAAGATCGGCGATTGCATCAAGCTTTGCTTGATACCTTCAAAGGAACGCTGGCACTCAGCGTTCCATGACCACTTGACATTTTTCTTGAGCAAGCAAGAAAGATGTACCGTCATCTCGGCGTAGTTGCGCGAGTACTTGTGCAAGTACGCCGCAAGACCAAGGAACTTTCGAAGTCCCTTGACATCGACTGGCACTGGCCAGTCGGTGATCGCCTTGATCTTTTCGGGATCAGGGCGTACGCCGTGTTTCCCCACGATGCACCCAAGAAGTGGTATTTCGCTAGCCGCGAATATACACTTCTTGAGGTTGGCGTACAACTTATGCTTGCGCATAAGTTGAAGAACCTGACGAACGTGAGTTCTGTGAACTTCAACGTCCGTCTTCCCGTCCATAGCCCGGCTATGGACGAACACATCGTCGAAGTAACTCGGTGCGAAGTCTCGCACCGGTCTCAACAGATTTGTTACACATCTGTTGAATGTTGCAGGGGCATTACTCAGCCCCTGTGGCATTACTAGCCACTCCCACAGCATCCCGCTGGGGGTACTCACTGCTGTGAACGGGACGTCCCGTTCACGCATCAGGATCTGATAGAATCCATCCATCAGATCCATGGACGAAAAGATGGTACTCTTTGACATACCATCTATGATTACGTCCTTCCTCGGTATCGGCGTCTGAGCCGGTACCGTTGCAGCATTCAACTTGTTGAATGCGTGCACTATCCGCCACCCTCCTGTGGCCTTTCGCACACAGAAGGTCGGAGAGCTGTGAGGGGATGTTGATTCCCTCACATGGCCCGCTGCTAAGCGATCGGCAAAGAACTTGTCGATCGCTATCACTTGTTCACGAGGCAGTGGCCACTGCTTCATGACACAGTATTTCGAGCCCGGTTTGAGCTCGATCTCGTGTCGAGTGCCTTTGTCCTTAGGCAACTCGCAAGGTACGGATTCAGGGAACACATCCCTGAATTCGATCAAATCCTTATACAAAGGATTTGCCTGAAGTGACTCCCAGGATTGGGACGCGTATCGCTCAATCCGAGTCTTCTCATCGAGGACACTTTCGTCCATCGATGAGCTGCTGAGAACCCGTTCGTTCTCAGCAAATACTGTTGCCGACCGAATGTCGGTCACATACTCGTCCTCTGTGACGAGTACGCAGATCTGCTTGACTTTGCCACTACGCAGATCACGCAAGAACCGTTTCGGTTCTAGCGTTGGCAACTGAGTTATCTCCGAAGTCAACTTCGGAGGCACAATCAGATCAAGCGTATAAGCGCCTACGCTTGATCCGTCATTAACCAAGACGTTCAACGTCTCGGTTTCTTCCTGGGATCTTGCTTCCACAGGTTGCTGAGGGCCTGATCCCTCAGCAAGCAACTCTTGAGGAACTCCTTCCTCAAGTACGTGGGGACTTATTCCCTCGACGTCTTCCGACTGTGGCTGTGCAACCACAGTCAGGAACCGATCCTCTACGGTCGACTCTCCAGTCGACCTAGGATTTTCATGTTGCCCCTTGGGGGCAACAGATTTATTTCTTCTAAGATGCTGCCCGCTAGGCATGCATCCATGTCCCGGTCCACTCGACTTATTCGAGTGGTGGACCTTCGGCGCAGCCTGTACTTCTGTACAGCCGCCGGGAGCTTGCTCCACAGTGTAGTGATCAACTACACTGTGATCTTGTGCAGTCGTGCTAACGACCGTACCGCAAGTGAGGCCATCGCACTCACTCGCAGAACATCCACACGCTTGTGGACGCTCCAAGATGTTCATCAGATGGCCATCTGATGAACAAGCAGCAGGCATCTTCACGGATCGATGCTGCCAGCTCACCCTTGGCTCGTATTTTCTGAGCCAAGGTAATCCCAGGATGACATCAAATTTGTCATCCAGATCTAGTACGATGAAATCATCATCGTACTGCTCGCCCTCTAACGTGTAGTGGATTCCTACTACACGTTTCTCAACGGTTATCGATGCGCCTGTTGCAAGGCGCACCGTCATCCTTGTGAGGGGAATGTCGCGCTCAACGAACTTGAGCCTACGACCCTCTAGTGACTGGCGACGAACAAAGTTGTTCGACGCCCCACAGTCTACTAGGGCACGAAGCGACAAGTCATTTGTCGCTTCCAACTTCAAGGTGATGAGCGAAACATCATCACCAGGTGCAGAGACACACAATGATTGTGTATCTGGAGCAACTTTCGTCAAGAGGTTTGCAAATTCTCTTGAGGTTGCTGGATCAGTAGGGCGCTCCGCCCCTACTGACCCCGACCATTTTTTGATGGCCCGTCTCGCTGTTGCGGCTTCGCAACAGCGCTGGACCCACGCCCATTGCCCTTTCTGGCGAATGGTCGTCCATTTCGCTCAGTACTGTTTGGTACTGGGCGCGGAGCACTACACTCGTATGCGTAGTGCCCTAACTTCTGACAGCGATTGCACCTCTGCAATCGCTTGTTGCTTGTTGAGCGAGGTCTCTCGCTCTCAACATAACAGAGGTCCATTGGTTCTGGACCTCCGATCTCTTGTCGTCTCGGTGGACGGTAAGAGTTTGAGCTAGCATGAGCCTGTCTCATGCTAAAGTCTTCCTGTTCCGCGGCTGATATCGCTTCTTCAAGCGTATTCAGCTCAAGGCGGAACAGGTGGCTCCTGACGGGCCCTTCTGCGAGCCCTTGCATGAACACCGTAATCAACGTGTGTTCATGAACTGGGTTTGCAGTTATACTACTCGCAAGGAGTCGTATATGTTGTGCGTAAGCGTGCACATCACGCTTACCCTGCTTGAGTTTCAGGAGCTCTGAACGAGCCCTGAACTCAGCACGTGGCGGCTCAAACGTTTGTCTGAGCCGGGACTTGAAGTCATCTAGCGACCTAAACACATTTGGGTCGCTACTCTCGAGTCCCAGGGACCAAGTTTTGGCACGCCCTGCCAAGTGGGTCTGAGCAAATGTGAGTTTCATTTGCTCATCTTCGACGCGACGAGCCCTTAGGGCTCTGTCGAGTTCGACAAACCATAGTAACAGGGAGTCCTCCGGGACTCCACTGTACTTGGAGATGTCGACTTTCATCACTTCGGGACGACGCGCATGCGCCGTCCCGCCCACAGCAGCATGGAATTGCTGCTGTCTCAACAGCTCCGTCTGTTGAGCACCGAGTTCTCTCAACTGCTCGGCCTGTTGAGAGCCTTGCTGGTGAAGCAAGGCTACTTTCTCCCTCTCGAGAGCAAGTTCATTGTGAATGAACTTGGCGATAGCAGCATGTTGTTGGTCTCTGTCTAGAGACTCCAACATGGTGCTGACGACGAGTTCGCCTACGGTAGAACTCATTCGTTCTACCGCACCCCATTCGATGTCACTCAAATGGGTAAACCCTTCACGCGTGGCGTGAAAGGTGTCTTCTTCATCCAACATGTTCATGTTGGATGATGTGGTCCTTGGAAGGACTACAAAGTGCTACCAGGTGTAACGGGGCACACCCTTGCGTAACTTAACGCAAGGGATTTGGGTGCCCCGACGGACGTACACGTGGCGAGCGAGGAAGCGTAGGTAGGGTAAAAGTAGAACTGTTATATTAATAAATTAAGTCTTTAAACTACTGTCTCTTCGTTTGACTTAATTCAATTATACTAATATAACTGCATGTATGGTGACGTCTCGTCACCACTCATTGCGCGCGTCTTGCGGCGATTGGTGGGTTGATATCATCACGATATCAACCAATGAACAGACCCTTCTGGTCGACCCTTCAATATCACCGCTTCGGTGATATTGTTTAAAGAATATCCATCTTTATATTCTTTATTGTCACTTTCCTTAAGTGACAATATTATGTAACGGGCTGCCCCGTTACATTGTTATTTGCGAACATGTTCTGCTTATGTAGTCCTAGCGTGTCATCTTGATGTTATCCCTGGCCGCTTCCGTGGTGATCGACTTCCTGTCCTCTTCCGTTGCACAACTAGTGCAGACGTGCCCAGACGCACCACGAGACGAAGAGTATCTTGGTCTAGTGCTACCTATACTTAATCGATCGGTACTAGATATCACAGGATCCCCACGATCTCAAGGGAGTTCACTTCGTGGGAGTAGATTTCGCGCGCAGCGAACCAGTCAGCACGATGGAAGGGGGGGGGTAGATCGTAAAGAACACGAATCGACGTCGGCACGGGGATGTCATTTTCTGTCGGCATTCCCGGTACCGCATTATACCGGCTGATTGCTACCCGTTCGGGCCGCACGCTGCATTGCCTCCCATAACGCGCGCAGCGTAAAAAGGACAACATTTTTTACTTTTGGCTCACGGAGGGGGGACCTTCAGTCCAAGGTAAGGACGCCAGATGACTACTGGCCCGTCGGAGGCCCGCGTCTCTCTCCGTTGCTGGTTGAGGAGCCTAGAGTGGGAAGTAGTGCGACATAATTTGTGCTCCGCTAGCGCTCGTGCACTCTCACAGATACGACACGCGCAACTGCGACAGTTGCTTTTGAACAAATACATCAACTCAAATTGCCCGTTGTAACGGGGCAGCCCGTTACATGGAAATTGTCATTCTAGAGATAATGACAATAAAGAATATGATGTTGAATATTCTTTGAACAATATCACCAATAGTGGTGATATTGATGGGTCGACCAAAGAGTCCGTTCATTGGTTGATATCTTGATGATATCAACCCACCAATCGCCGCAAGACGCGCGCAATGAGTGGTGACGAGACGTCACCATACACTCAGTTAGATTAGTATAATTAAGTTAAGTCAAACAGAGAGACAGTAGTTAAAAGACTTAATTATATTAATATAACAGTTCTGCTTTTACCTTACCTACGCTTCCTCGCTTGCCACGTGTACGTCTGTCGGAGCACCGGTACCCTTGCGTTAGGTTCACGCAAGGGTGTGCCCGTTACACCTGGTAGCACTTCGTAGTCCTTCCAGCGACCACCTCTACATCATCCACCATGAACATGTTCGATGATGAGGAGACCTTTCACGCCACGCGTGAGGGGTTTGACTATTTGAGTGACATTATATGGAGTGCGGCAGAACGCATGAGTTCTACCGTAGGCGAGGCCGCTAAAAGCGCCATGTTGGAGTCTCTCAGACAGACACTAACAACATGCCGCTATAGCCAAGCTCATTCAAAATGAACTTGCCTTTGGGAGGGAGAAGGTAGCATTGCTTCACCAGCAAGGCTCTCAATAGGCCGAGCAGTTGAGAGAACTCGGTGCTCAACAGACAGAGCTGTTGAGACAGCAGCAATTCCATGCTTCTGTGGGCGGGACGGCGCATGCGCGTCGTCCCGAAGTCATGAAAGTTGACATCTCCAAGTACAGTGGAGTCCCGGAAGACTTCCTGTTACTGTGGTTTGTCGAACTCGACAGAGCCCTAAGGGCTCGTCGCGTCGAAGATGAGCAAATGAAACTCACATTTGCTCAGACCCACTTGGCAGGGCGTGCCAAAACTTGGCCCCTTGGGTTCGAGAGTAGCGACCCACATGTGTTTAGGTCGCTAGAGGACTTCCAGTCCTGGCTCAGACAAACGTTTAAGCCTCCACGGGCTGAGTTCAGGGCTCTTTCAGAGCTCCTGAAACTCAAGCAGGGTAAGCGTGATGTGCACGCTTACGCACAACATATACGACTCCTTGCGAGTAGTATAACTGCTAACCCAGTCCATGAACACACGTTGATTACGGTGTTCATGCAAGGGCTCGCAGAAGGGCCCGTCAGGAGCAACCTGTTCCGCCTTGAGCTGAATACGCTTGAAGAAGCGATATCAGCCGCGGAACAGGAAGACTTTAGCATGAGACAGGCTCATGCTAGCTCAAACTCTTATCGTCCACCAAGACGACAAGAGATTGGAGGTCCGGAACCAATGGACCTATGCTATGTTGAGAGCGGGAGACCTCGCTCTACAAACAACAAGCGATTGCAGAGGTGCAATCGCTGTCAGAAATTAGTGCACTACGCATACAAGTGTAGTGCTCCGCGCCCAGTACCAAACAGTACTGAGCGAAATGGACGACCATTCGCCAGAAAGGGCAATGAGCGTGGGTCCAGCGCTGTTGCGAAGCCGCAACAGCGAGACGGACCATCAAAAAATGGTCGGGGTCAGTAGGGGCGGAGCGCCCTACTGATCCAGCAACCTCTAGAGAATTTGCAAATCTCTTGACGAAAGTTGCTCCAGATACACAATCAATGTGTGTCTCTGCACCTGGTGATGACGTTTCGCTCATCACCTTGAAGTTGGAAGCGACAAATGATTTGTCGCTTCGTGCCCTAGTAGACTGTGGGGCGTCGAACAAATTTGTTCGACGCCAGTCACTAGAGGGTCGTAGACTCAAGTTCGTTGAGTGCGACATTCCCCTCACAAGGATGACGGTGCGCCTTGCAACAGGCGCATCGATAACCGTTGAGAAACGTGTAGTAGGAATGCACTACACGTTAGAGGGCGAACAGTACGATGATGACTTCATCGTACTGGATCTGGATGACAAGTTTGATGTCATCCTGGGATTACCTTGGCTCAGAAAGTACGAGCCAAGGGTGAGCTGGCAGCATCGATCCGTGAAGATGCCTGCCGCTCGTTCATCAGATGGCCATCTGATAAACATCTTGGAGCGTCCACAAGCGTGTGGATGTTCTGCGAGTGAGTGCGATGGCCTCACTTGCGGTACGGTCGTCAGCACGACTGCACAAGATCACAGTGTAGTTGATCACTACATTGTGGAGCAAGCTCCCGGCGGCTGTACAGGAGTACAGGCTGCGCCGAAGGTCCACCACTCGAATAAGTCGAGTGGACCGGGACATGGATGCATGCCTAGCGGGCAGCATCTTAGACAGAAGAAACCTGTTGCTTTCAAAGGGCAATATGGACATCCTAGGTCGGCTGGAGAGTCGACCGTAGAGGATCGGTGCCTGACTGTGGTTGTACAGCCACAGTCAGAAGACGTCGAGGGAATAAGTCCTCACGTACTTGAGGAAGGTTTTCCTCAATAGTCGCTTGCTGAAGAATCAGGCCCTCAGCAACCTGTGGAAGCAAGTTCCCAGGGAGAAACCGAGACGTTGAACGCCTTGGTCAATGACGGATCAAGCGTAGGCGCTTATACGCTTGATCTGATTGTGCCTCCGAAGTTAACTTCGGAGATAACTCAATTGCCAACGCTAGAACCCACGGCTCTTGCGTTATCTGCTCACTGGCAAAGTCAAGCAGATCTGCATACTCGTCACGGAAGATGAGTATGTGGCCGATATTCGGTCGGCCACAGTATTTGTTGAGAACGAACGGGTTCTCAGCAGCTCATCGATGGACGATAGTGTCCTCGATGAGAAGAATCGGATTGAGCGATACACATCTCATTCCTGGGAGTCACTTCAGGCAAATTCTTTGTATAAGGATTCGATCGAAGTCTGGGATGTATTCCCTGAATCCGTACCTTGCGAGTTGCCTAAGGACAAAGGCACTCGACACGAAATCGAGCTCAAGACGTGCTCGAAGTACTGTGTCATGAAGCAGTTGCCACTGCCTCGTGAACACGTACTAGCGATCGACAAGTTCTTTGCCGATCGCTTAGCAGCGAGCCATGTGAGGGAATCTACATCCCCTCACAGCTCTCCGAACTTCTGTGTGCGAAAGACCACAGGAGGGTGGCGGATAGTGCACGCATTCAACAAGTTGAATGCTGCAACGGTACCGGCTCAGACGCCGATACCGAGGAAGGACGTAATCATAGATGGTATCTCAAAGAGTACCATCTTTTCGTCCATGGATCTGATAGATGGATTCTATCAGATCCTCATGCGTGAACGGGACATCCCGTTCACGGCAGTGAGTACCCCCAGCGGTATGTTGTGGGAGTGGCTAGTGATGCCACAGGGGCTGAGTAATGCCCCTGCAACATTCAACAGATGTGTCACAAATCTGTTGAGACCGGTGCGAGACTTCGCACCGAGTTACTTCGACGATGTGTTCGTCCATAGCCGGGCTATGGACGGAAAGAAGGACGTTGAGATTCACAGAACTCACGTTCGTCAGGTTCTTCAACTTATGCGCAAGTATAAGTTGTACGCCAACCTCAAGAAGTGTATATTCGCGGCTAGCGAAATACCACTTCTTGGGTGCATCGTGGGTAAACACGGCGTACGCCCTGATCCCATAAAGAATAAGGGCGACCACCGACTGGCCAGTGCCAGTCGATGTCAAGGGACTAAGGAAGTGCCTTGGGCTAGCGGCGTACTTGCACAAGTACTCGCGCAACTACGACGAGATGACTGTTCATTTTTCTTGTCTGCTCGAGAAAAATGTCAATTGGTCATGGAACGCTGAGTGCCAGCGTTCCTTTGAAGGTATCAAGCAAGACTTGATGCAATCTCCCATCTTGGCGATTGGAGATCAGGACAGACCATTTCATGTGGTCTGTGACGCCAGCGATTTCGCAATCGGCTGTGCGTTAATGCAGTTCGATGCAGATGGCGCGGAGCGCGTCATCTGTTATCAGTCGCGTCAGCTGCAAGCAGCTGAGCGTAATTATTCAGTGCATGACAAGGAGCTCTTTGCCATGAAGTTCGCACTGGATAAGTTTAGCGTTTATCCCTTGGGAGATAGACCGTTTGTTGTCTATACGGACCATGCGTCACTACGCACGGCCGTAAACAGCCCACATCTCTCGCAAAGGATGGCGATGTGGCTGTCTTTCTTCGCGCAGTTTAACTTCTCCGTGGAGTATAAACCAGGACGACTCAATGTCGTCTCTGATGCGCTTTCGCGCCGGCCCGATTTAGAGCCGGACGCACAAATCAACAGTGAGGATAAGCCCACTGTTGCGACACTGTCAGTCAGTGTCCCGTCGTAAAGTTTACTTGACGACGCACGAAAGGCATACGCAGAAGATAAGGATCTTCTGCGATTGATGGATCATCTGGTGAATCCATCCAGTAAATCCATGAGGGATTTACTGGCTTTGTACCGATCCTCATCGGATCGGTATAGTACACGCAACGGATTGCTGTACTATACAGCTGTTGCCGACGACACGCCTCGTGTCGTCGTAGCCGCTCATCATGATTTGCGATTGCGCATCATGTATGAGTGTCACGATGCCCCAACAAGCGGCCATCGTGGTAGAGAAAAGACTTACCTCACGGTAAGTCGCGACTTTTACTGGTTCCGCCAGTATCAGTTTGTACGCGATTACATACGTGCTTGCGAGGTTTGTCAACGGGTGAAGCCTTGTCCTTCATCCCGTGCGCCATTGCAGCCTCTGCCTGTTCCGACAGAGTGCTGGCAGTCCGTTTCAATGGACTTCGTTTTCGGTTTTCCCGAAGACGCTCGCAAGAATAATAATGTTAATCTTGTGTTTGTGGACCGATTCAGCAAGATGGTCCATCTTGCCGCTGTCCCTGAGTCAATCAAGGCTCAAGGTTGTGCTCGTGTCTTTCTAGACACGGTATTTCGACTCCATGGGTTACCCCGTGAGCTCGTCTCCGACCGTGACCCTCGGTTCACGGCGGCATTTTGGCAAACCGTGTTCCGTTCTCTCGGAACGCGGTTAAAGATGTCTACTTCTTACCATCCCGAAACAGGTGGTTAGACGGAACGTGCAAACCATGTCCTCGACGAGATCCTTCGAGGATATGTCCACTCGTTTCCGATTTGGAGCGAATTCCTACCCATGGTTGAATTCGCCATCACTAATTCGGTGCATGCTTCCACATAGCACACACCGTTTTACGTGAATGGCCTACGCCATCCACGTGTGCCCGCCCTTCAAGAGTGTGACTCTTGGATAAGGGGGGAGGGACTCGCTCGAGCGAAAACCGTTTTGGCTCTTGCTCATCACGTGTCGACGCAAACGTCGTCACGTATGATGCCGATGTCGATCAAGTCGACATCGATGAAGAAGATCAACTCAATAATAGCGATAACGCGATCATTGACTCGGATGATGATGACGATGCTGGTATATTCAGCATCGTCAACGATTATTCCAGCGAGGAAGAAGACAACCTCGCTGAAGAAGAGAGCAATCTATTAGCAGTGCGCACGAAGCGCACTGCCAGACAAAACAAAGAGTCAGCAGAGAACTTCCTGATGACTAGAGAAGCGGTAGTCCGTTTAGTTCAGGACTCCATCGCAAATGCGGTGGACCATCAGAAACGGAACGCAGACAAGAATGGAAGAGCAAATGCTCTTTCATTTGAAGTTTGTGACCTAGTACTACTGTCTACGTTAAACTTACCTGGACATGCAGTCACTAGTATCGGCAGTAGTAAACTACTGCCGAAATACATTGGGCCAATTCGAGTGTTGCATCGCAAGGGCAATGCATACACACTCGAATTGCCACGTAGGATGCGCACGCATCCTACGTTTTACGTGGGGAGGCTTAGGTAGTACCGTCAGTACGAGTCTTCTTCTTCCGATGAAGATAGTCCCCACGTTCAAGGACATCCATCAAGTTCTTGCGTTCGCGCTCCAGACGATCCGTCTGGTCGTGCAGATATGATACCTCGGAACTCAACCGAGATATCTCCCCGCGAGCTGTCGCCAGCTCGCCGAATAGGGAGCGGACATCCCGCTCGACCTGAAGCTGCGCTGTGGCATAATCGGCGCGATCCCTCGCCCGATCAGCCTCGTGATCCTTGCGGTTCTTCCGCACGGTATCAGTCAAAGCGTAGCACCGGTCGCGCTCGTGCTTCAAGTCATCGCGCAATTCATCGATTGCGCGATCCATCTCGTAAGGTTCGAGATGGTAAACCGAATCATCTGGAGGAGGTCTTTCCTCCTCCACCACATCCTTTGGTGGATGCTCACGGTGATCAACGCTTTCTAGTGGAGCGTATCTTGAACCACCGTGACGTTTCAGGATCAAGGACGAGCTACCTCGTCCAGTGGCGGGGGTATCCCCATCATGGAACAGCTGGGAGCCCCGCTGTCAGCTGTTGATGGATGTTGAAGGTCTCGTCCACCAGTATGACAAGACTCATCCGATGAGTCCTGTGGCCCATCGGAAAACACGCGCTTTTGGCGCTTGTGGACGGATTGCAAGTTTGCAATCGCGTCACGCATCTCAGCAGAGATGTGTGACCTTCCCCAGGGCAAACTTAGGGAATACACGTCCCTATGTGCACGCTGCGAGTTGTTAACACAACTCGCACAAGGGTCTCTCCATGTGAGGCAAGGAATGCCTGCCTCACTCGATAAACAATGCAACCGGTACCTACCACCGGTTGTCGTTCGCCTTTCGAACCTGAGGCGTGTCGCCTCAAGTTTTTTGAGCCACCCTTCGCGTCCAAAACTCTTTACGTTTTGGACGAACGCGTTCCACGCAGCCAAAAGCGAGGCTTTGTCACTCTTTTGGTTGCTGTTGTACCATCGGCGTCTAAGAAAGACATCGAGATAAAAATCGTCTTCAGCGCGAAAGTTCTTCGCGATGGAACTCAAGCCGTGAAGCTCGGTTGCATCGAATAAGGGTATTCGATGGTGTTGGCCTGTCTCGTGAGACAGGCTATTGATGAGCCGTTCGGGCAAACGACATGGCTTCAACTCATCACGCTTCACAGTGGTACCCTTGTCGGTACCACGGCTCCCAGATTGACGACGGCGTAGGTTGTCGTCATCACGCTCGTTCGAAGAGGCACGAGCCGGCGGTTGTAAGGAGTAATACTCCTCACCACCCTGATCATCAACATTATTGCCGAACAAACTGTGAAGCAAATCACGAGTCCGTTCGTCCGGTACTGGCCTTGGAGAACACTGAGGCGTCTCCGGTGAGAGAGACGCCTCTGGAGCATTGCCCGAGTCAGAAACGTCTGAATCGCCAGAGTAGATGACCTCAACGTCGGGGTCATCACGCGCACGCGGTGAGGTGCCGCATGCACCTGCAGCACCTGTTGCTGCAGGCGAAGAAGGAGCAGCAGAAAAAGAATCGTCTGCCGCAGAGGCTGGCACAGCACCGGGCTGTGCTTTTTTGAGTCACCTCGCATAGACGTGTTAACTATGCGAGGTCAAGCGGAAAGTGAATATAACGGACCCAACTAGTGCTCCCTGTCCCAATGGTGGCCGCCATATTTTCGATATTTACACGGTGACTATCAGTTAAGGGGGGTGATGTGACGGGGCAGCCCGTTACATGGAAATTGTCATTCTAGAGATAATGACAATAAAGAATATGATGTTGAATATTCTTTGAACAATATCACCAATAGTGGTGATATTGATGGGTCGACCAAAGAGTCCGTTCATTGGTTGATACCTTGATGATATCAACCCACCAATCGCCGCAAGACGCGCGCAATGAGTGGTGACGAGACGTCACCATACACTCAGTTAGATTAGTATAATTAAGTTAAGTCAAACAGAGAGACAGTAGTTAAAAGACTTAATTATATTAATATAACAGTTCTGCTTTTACCTTACCTACGCTTCCTCGCTTGCCACGTGTACGTCTGTCGGGGCACCAAAACCCTTGCGTTAGGTTCACGCAACGGTATGCCCCGTTACACCGGTCGCGCGTGCACTCGCACTGGGCATAGCTCCGGTAGCCTCTATCGCCTCGATGTTGATAGTACGTTAAGGACAAAGCTTGGAAGTGCCACACCCTATCTACCACTGCATCGATGACTCGAGGTTTTGTGCGACCAGACATCGTGGCACGGTGGGCTGCTGTCGAAACAGCGATCTTGTCAGTAGCGATGTACAACGCCCAAGTTCAATGCAGACGGTCGAGTACCCACACGGGACCTGCTGCCTCTACGTCTCCGTCTTTGGCAAACTGGACGTCGACCTCAACCACCGCCGCCGCGAGTCAATAGCACCACGTCGCACGCACTTCGACCCGCGCAAAGGCGAAGCGGACCGAAAGCTGGCGCGACCGATTTGCGGATCCCACTACTCGAATCAATTGTCAACTTGCCACTTACTGCCGCGGCGACGCTGCACTTCGCCTACAGAGTTTTTGACTCTCCAGCCCATCTCCGAGCGCCGGTAATGCTGTCCTCGAAGTATAGACGAATCTCGCATTTAAGTTGTTTATAACGGCGTCGCCCACGTCGGGGCGAAACGGGTCCCAGCGTCAACGATGCTGCTGGAGTCAGAAACACTGGGCCATTGCGCTGGTATTTGCGGCGAGTCGTTTGGTAGCACCTTGTGAAATGTATGGGACAACAAGAAAGCCGTACATTAAAATCGACTTCTTGCAGTGAGACCTTGCTACTTCAATCATCACACCGTCTTCTTAATTAACTGTTGGCTGACTCGCGCAACAGTGAACGTTGACTATCATGCCATAGTTCCTTTTAAGAGACGCAGATGTTAGCCAATGTAACGGCGTTACACGTCGGCTGATAATAGACAATAGGTGTGGTGCACACAAGAGATGGGGTCCCCTGTAAACTGATATTAGAAAACAGTAGGTGTATCAATTGTTGAAGCCTGATGTCTGTCAACCATTGATTGCGATATCTTTAAAGAGGTTTTATTTGAGACAGGTTAATTACGTTGTTCTAAGGTGCTCTATTAGATTAAAAGAAGAAATGAAGTTCAGTTCCAGTTTTGATCAGTAAGAGACACGTTCCCTACGGGGCGTCTCGATAGTAAGGACTAAGCAACGCCTGTGAAGGTAGCTTGTCCTTGAGCACTCTGTGCTGTGATTCTTTGAATCGTCTGGTCCGCTTTATACCAGGGACCGTAAGCTCTTGAGCTTGTGTGACTCTCAGGAGTCGGGTTCTAGAACCTAAGCTGCTCGTAAGAGCGTCCGGTCTTCCTCAGACTTACAGCGCTGTGTAGCTCCGCTACACATGGTGGCACTAGTAGTCAATCTACGCCTGAGTCATTACGACTGACCCTCTGTGGGGATGGAGCAATCTACACTTCTCAAAGAGGCTTAATTGGTTGCGCTGGACAATCTGACCGCGGCCGTAGGCTCAGAATATGTGGAGTTCGTCACTGCGCAAGGCCCGACTTGCTCAACACGCGTGTCGAGACCTTCATGCAGTATGGAAAGGCCTTTTTAGGGCAGGTTCAGAACCAAGTAGCGTCGGCTATGCCAACACGCTTTGTGGAAATGTAAAACGAAGTGACTAAGGCTTGTCCCCTTAGGGTGGACGTCAAACGTTACTCCAGATGGAGGGTAAGAACCTCACTCTCTGGATCCGTGAGATCAAGATGGCTTGAGATATGGCTTAATCGCAATCAAACATCAGCGAGTCTCGCTGGCCATCTCAAAGCTCGTTGAAAAAGCTAAAGAGTGGGCTCTTACATGTGGCACGTTGGTCGACTTGGCGTCTCCCACATGGGATTCACTCAAGTTAGACCTTTTGCAAGTTGTCTCGCCGCCTGACATGGCCTTTTGCGTGCGCTCACGCTTCTTACCCCCCGTCAGGGTAAGAATGAAGTGAACGGACTATGTTTAGGAGTTGAGAACTCTGATGGCTGCTATTCAGCCTGACCATCTTTCTGAGACCGTCTACGTGACAGTCTTCATGGAAGGTCTTCGCACTGTCGTTGCCAGGACCGAGGTGCTTCGAGTCCACCCTCTACTTTTGCGTAGGCTGTGAGCATCGCTCAGAATGCTGAGCACAACTTTAAGTCGGCCAGACTTGGTTGGAATGGGTATAACCCAAGCTTTGCGAGGGCAACCTCTGCGAGCTCCTCAACTTACTGTAAGCCTGAACGAATGGATCTTAGCAATGCTAAAGATGAAGGTGAAGCTGAGCTTCATGTTGCCGAGCAACGACAGGATGTGAGACGTTGTTATACGTGCGGAAGCATTAAACATCTACGTCCCACTTGTCCTTTGCGTAAGCAGCGACTAAACCCTATGGGTCGCAACCCCAGCCCCAACCAGAAACCTGGTATGGCACGGTGAAACGTCGACACCCATCAGCCGCGAAGTGCCCTACTGGGGTAGAACTAAGCTCTGTTTCTTCTCTACGAGGTAGAGCAAAACAGGGCTTAGCCCCACAGAGCTCTGTGCCATCCAGCACAGAAATTGGATACAAGCCCGGCTTATTAGTCGCCGAGGCGATAGTTAAAGACTTTGAGAAGCATCTGTCGATCTCAATCGATTCTAGGGCGTCATGCAATTATGCTCGACGTCGTTCCGTCGATGAGAGTCAGCGATACGCTGAGGAGCTCAAAGCGCACGAGGGTGATTCCATCACCGTTCGTCTAGAACGACGGGTAGTCGCGATACTGTGCCTAAGGTTACGTTGAACTTGGATGTGAAGTTTTTGGACTTTGACAGCACAGAATTCTGTCTTGTCCTTAAATTTAGATTCGAGATACGATCTTATATTGGGCATGGTATGGCTCGAACGCCATGAGCCATGGATTGATTGGAGGTCTTAGACCTTAGGCGCAACGCGTGATGTTTCTAGGGAAGCTTTGGAGAGTCATGAACCAACCTTTGCTAAAGCAACAAAAGCACTATTGGCGCAAGCCATTGGCGGAAGATGTCAATGTGCTGAACATTAGTATGTCCGAATAAATTAACAATAATGTCAACGACATGGATATTGAGCGGAGCTTTTTCAACGTATTTCAAGAGACGTATACTCCGTTGAGTGATATTCGTTGTGATAATGAGTCACTACATGCGCCAAACATGGTTGACCCACGGGCGAGGCATTTAGCAAGTATATGTGATGATGTGAGTGCGGTGGCACGTGGAATTAGACAGAGTAAAGGCGGCCGTGATGGAGCCTCACTGAATGTCGGTAAGGACATTGTTGACACAGAGGCAGAGCCTTCGACAAAGCCCACATAATGCAAGTGAAGTGGCATTTAAAAATTCACTAGGTGAAGTGTTCGATATTCGTAACTCTCCACCAGATGTCGCTCAAGACATAGCTCTCGTAGAGAGCGTGCTAAGACCACTAGAAACTACAGAGACCCTACTGTCCCGGTCTATGAGAGGCGTAACGAGTCTACAACTCTTCAGTCCCGACGTCATGTGGCAGCTGATGAGCGCCCCACGTCAGAAACGTCACATAGTGATAAAAAAAATGATACAATATATTCACTTTAGAATGAATTAACTGGTCGTGTTGATGGTAACATATGTCTCGCAACTATTCCGTCCATGGAAGATCTCTTCGAACTAGACGAAATGTCTGATGGAGACTTAAGCCAAGCCTTGCGGGCCGGAGAGGTATCCGATTTTGTGGTCATCCGACCCGACGTAGAGTTGAACTCTTCCTCGTAATTAGACGAGTCCGTCTTTAAGGACACGAAGGCGATACTAAGTGCGCGTAGTGGATCCGCGATCCTTAAGGATCCTCTTGATCCGCCGTATCCTTTTAGAAAGTAATTTCAAGAAGTGATTTGTCACGACCCGCCGTCTTTCTTACCTCCTGATAGGTTTGTGTGTCACGAAATTGACCTAGTACCTGGATCTAAATACTACGTAACCCGGCAGTGGCCTATGCCAAAAGAGCTGTGTGACGTCGTAGATGACTTTGTTCGTGCAAAGCACGCGGCGGGCATCGTTTTGTTTTAGCGATTCTCCTCATTCCACGCCGACCTTCTGGGCCCGAAAATCTATTTGAAAGTGGCGCATTGTTCTTGCTTACAATAAGCTTAATGCTTCCACCATCCCGTTTCAGACACCTATCCCTATGAAAGCTTTTCTCCAGAACAACATGGTGGGATTTACAATGTACAGTGCGCTCGACTTCGTCAATAAATATCACCAATTGCTCATTCGTGAGAACGATATTCCGCCGACAGCGGTAAGCACTCAGAGCTTTATGATCTGGAAGTGGCTCGTTATGCGACAAGGCTTGTCAAATGCCCCAGCTATGTTCAATCGTCTTGTGGCGCAACGGTTTCGACCTCATCAAAGTTATGAACAAACATACTTTGATGACATCTTTATCCATAGTCGTGCTATGAACGGCCGGTCTGATGTGGATAATCAATAGACCATTTACAAGCAGTGCTCGAGTGCATGCGCACAAACAAGTTGTATGCCAACGCATCGAAGTGCATCTTTGGTGCAGAACAGATTTCCTTTTTTGGTGCTCCATTGGTAAGCGAGGCCTTAGAGCAGATCCCGCTAAGGTAAAAGCCATAGTCGATTGGCCGGTTGCTAAAAATCAAAAGGACTTAGGTAAGTGGCTTGGTATTGACAATTACTTACACAAGTATAGTGAGAACTATACGGGCATGGCTCGGCCATATCCAATCTCCTTAAAAAGGACGTGGAGTGGTGTCGGGCTAAAACCGAGCATGAAGCCTTTACGACTGTTAAAAGAGGCTACTTTATGCGCCAATCTTGGATTTGCCAGATCTTTATCGTACTTTTAGTGTCGTCTGTGACGCATCTGACTTTGCCATCGGCAGTACTCTGTTACAAACAGATGATGATGGACGGGAACGCTTCATTGCGTTTGAGTCACGATAGCTAAAAGCAGCTGACAAGAAATATCGAGCTCATGAAAAAAGCTACTTGCAATGAAGCACGCTTTAGTCACATTCAGAGTTCATCTGTTTGGCTCTAAGCCTTTTGTGGTCTACACCGATCATGCGTCAATACGCACTGCTGACCAGTCGCCTCAACTCTCTCAGAGAATGGCTCGTTGGCTTTCTTTCTTTGCCGAGTACAAAATCGAGGTGAAGTATAAGCCGGGAAAGTAGAATGATTTGGCTGATGCGTTGTCACGCAGGCCTGACTGTGATCTTTTTCATGTTACTACTTTGTCTCCGTTGGTCACTGACCTCATCCGTTCAGCATATGCCAAAGATGAACAATGTGTAGCTCTGCTACAGGCTCTAGGGAGCGACGAGTTCAAGGACTCAGACATATAATTGTCGGCACGATAACGTGCGAAGCTGCATCAATATTCCATCGATAAAGGCATGTTGTGCTATAGCACGGATGTGGAGGACACCCCTCGTATCGTTGTCAGTCATGATGAGATGTTGAAGTATCGGATCCTCTATGAGGCGCATGATACTGCGGTGAGCGGTCAACTTGGTAGTGAGAAGACCTATAGCTATGTAATCCAATGTTACTTATGGCCCATACTTTACAAGTGGGTGAGCACATATGTCCGTACGTGTGAAACGTGATATAGAATGGAACCATCATATCATGTGACTGCGCCGCTAGCTAGTCTACCCATACCCTCGTGGTGTTGGGAGTCCATCAGCATGGAATTTATATTCGATTACCGAAATACGCGTATGACAATTCGGTTATTGTGGTCTTTGTTAACCATTTAAGCAAGATGGCTAACTTGGTGATTGTGCCAGATACCATTGATGGTGAGGATACAGCTACGCTGATTATCGATCGTGTGTTTCGACAACACGGTTTGCCGTTTGCAACTGTCTCGGATTAAGACCCCCGCTTCACTATGAAGTTTTTGTAAGATCGTCTTCAAGGTGCTTGTCACACGATTGGACGTGTTTACAGCGGATCATCCGCAGACCGATGGTCATACCGAGCTAGTCGATCGTGTTATCGGTGATATATTTCGCGGAGATTGCGCTAATACACCAAAACGTTGGAGCTCGATGCTTCCTGTTGTGGAGTTTGCGTTGAACAACTCTGTTTACGTCTCTACAAGCTTTACCATGTTCTACATGTACAATTTTACACACCCTCGCGTTCCGTTAACGGTAACACTACGTGGTTCGGAGCTTGGTGGAAGGGAGATGGCCGATCGGCTTGCTGATATCAGCCCTGCTACCGTTCACAAACCAGTAAGCGGGTTTCTCGCAACTCGATTGAATGTGCTACGACACGTGCGTGATGCACTGGATGATAGCCAAGACAAGCGGAAGGAACAAGCTGATGCGAAAGGCAGAAGTTGTATTGAACGTTATAAGGTCGGAGGCCAAGTCCTACTCAATGCTAAAAACCTTCCCACAAATGTAGTGTCTGCCGTCTTTAAGACAAAGTTGCGCCCGCGCTTCATAGGTCCATTCACGGTTGTTGCTAAAAAGGAACTTGCGTATACGCTCAACCTTCCGCGCAAACTGCGCACACATCCTGTGTTCTACGTTGGATTGCTTAAGCCGTATCGGGACCCGTCCCATGTGAACTCGGAGGCGCTTGCGCCGGGTAATAGGACCTTGCCGTCGACTGTTGCATTCGAACCAGGAGGTCAAGCTGACAATCCACCCGGGCTAAGGTCAACTCCAATGCTTGAACGCGGGTCTGACCCGACTCCAACGCCTGACCACGGGCTCGCATCGCGTCGAGCGCGGTTCTGGGTCTTACCCAATGTCTCACGGAGACCATTCAGCTCGAGAAGCACCTTCTCCTGCTCCTCCTTCGGTACATCGACCACCCCCGGCGCTGCCCGATGAGCAAGGGAACCACCAGTACCATGTGGAACGACTCCTGAAGCGACGTCGGCGTCGTGGCCAATACCAGTATCTGCAGAAGTGGCTAGGGTACTCGGACTCAATGAACTCGTAGAATTATGAGATACCCCTTCGGCAGGAATGCCCATAAGCCGTGGATGTTTTTGAACATCGTGGCCAGGGTCGCCCTGCGTCCCAGAACGCTTCTCATCATTAGTGGTGGGAGGCAGCGGGTTGCTCCGCACCTTCGGGTAGAAACCCGTGGCTACCGGCGTAGCCGGAGCATATCGCGTGGGTGTACGCAACTGTCCTCTGGTCTTCAGCTTGGCATATTCGAACCGAAGCTTAAGTTCCATACGAACGTCAGCCACATTGGCTCTGGCTTGCAGAGCGGGCACACTGCTAAGATACCGCTTGCGGTACACCCAACGGATGAACTAATTGTCCTCCTCCTAGGGCAGTTCGCCAGCGAACAACAAGATGGGCACGCCCTGTATCGGTCGAACGAAAACACCACGAGATAAGCTTTCAAGGTGCGCATGATACTGACCTTGTGTGGTCAAGAACGGTTCGAGATACCTCTCATATAGAATATTGCGGAACGCAATGTCTTCTGGCGTCGCAGCCTCTAATGCAATTGCCCAAGTTGCGAGGCTACAGCTTTCCGTTTGACGGAGACGTTGCTCCACGTCCGGTGTTTAATACACGTAACTATTCCGTTTTTGAATAACCGTCTGGGTATGCGCACGACGACAAGCCCTCTTCTCTCGCTGAAGGATTAGCTCCTGTTGCTTGTCGAGCGGTTTCGTGATGATGTTCTCATATGCATCTGTTGTATAATGCTGCGCCACTGGCGCGGTGGTTTTCACCACGTTTATCGGACGGATTCGGTGCTTTAAGAGGTTTAGCCTCAGATACAGCGAAGTGGGATAATATCCCGTCATCCTCAGGGGCACTGCTATCGTCACCATAGTCCATATCCTCATCAAAGTCGAGGTAGGAGGAGAGAGTCCGATACTCGTTAGGTAACGATGCCATGGTGGCTTATGTTTGGCAACCGTGAGGTAAAGCGCACACACACCAACCTCTTCGAGGGAAGAATCCGATTGACGTTTTGTAGTGACGTCAGTCTGGTGGGGGAGGGTGTAACGGGGTTACACGTCGGCTGATAGTAGACAATAGGTGAGGTGCACACAAGAGATGGGGTCCCCTGTAAACTGATATTAGAAAACAGTAGGTGTATCAATTGTTGAAGCCTGATGTCTGTCAACCATTGATTGCGATATCTTTAAAGAGGTTATATTTAAGACAGGTTAATTACGTTGTTCTAAGGTGTTCTATTAGATTAAAAGAAGAAATGAAGTTCAGTTCCAGTTTTGATCAGTAAGAGACACGTTCCCTACGGGGCGTCTCGATAGTAAGGACTAAGCAACGCCTGTGAAGGTAGCTTGTCCTTGAGCACCCTGTGCTGTGATTCTTTGAATCGTCTGGTCCGCTTTATACCAGGGACCGTAAGCTCTTGAGCTTGTGTGACTCTCAGGAGTCGGGTTCTAGAACCAAAGCTTCTCGTAAGAGCGTCCGGTCTTCCTCAGACTTACAGCGCTGTGTAGCTCCGCTACCGCCAACGTTAGCAGCTCAAAAATTGCTATTATTTAGTACATAACCAACACAACACTGGCGCAACCAGGCCTTCGCAGGAAAGCATGGTGAATGGCATTTTTTTACCGACGGCACATGCGATCGCCTGCTGCTTGCCGCAGCCAGACACCTAGTCTGCAACATGACGTATCGGCCATCTCTGTCCATCAGACCTAATCGCTCGATTTACGGATCGAATGCTTTCGCGCGCGATGATACCACGCAATGCAGTCAAGGCTTGATGCTGCTTGCATATAATTTCTTGACGACACAAAGCGTAAGGGGTCAGGAGCACAGCAATATGCGATCTTCGCGAGCAGTCTTCATGTCCGTGTGACTTCTAATGTACCATCAGCACAGATGGAGTCGTAAGGCCACAAAACTGGTGATGCAAGTCTCTCTAGCCTTCAAGTAATGGCCCTACGTGATTGCGAAACTCTTCAAAACCAGCTTTCTATCATAAAACAGCAAAGCCGACACAACACGTGCAACGAATTTTTTTTCCGGTAAGCACTCGCAATTCCTTGGTCACGACGACAACAACAAGAGCAACTAGTTTCCACAAACGCCAACGTAATATCATGACTCTCACAAGTTCTCCACCTAGCACGAGATCCTCGTGACCCTGCCATCCTTTTGCACCTATTGCCTTATCCCAGAGCATGTATAAGTCGTCTTTTCGCATAACACTGCGGCAACCAGTCGTACATCGGCTGTACCAAAGATGCTCGAGTCGAAGCGCCAGTCGCAGACACGATACAGCAGCTGTACGAGCGCTAATATGCGCTAGTCTTCCGTTCTCGGCCCGACACAAAATTGATAGGGTACTGTGAGACACCGCAGCGTCCTCGACCGCCGCCCAAGCATTATTGTAGGGAAGTCGATCTCACAAAATCGCTTGTGTGAGTGTCGATCTTCCACTTGCCCAGACTTGCCGACTCACGGAGGGGTACTCCGATCCGTGCCTTGCTGTATAACCTTGTGCTCACCTTGTGTACCCGTCGGTTGGGCTGGCTTGATCTCTTCGTAATTGCCTTGGGAGGTGTCAATCTTGCTGACGGTTCGGGTTGAGCGTTTGCTTCCGGTGCAGAAATCTTCACACCACGAACGGGGTTTTGCGATCCTGATCTTGAGTCGCGGCGATCTCCATTTGGAGATGTCGCGATCTCGATCTTGAATCGCACCGATCTCGATTAGTCTTCGGGATCGGGGTCTTCGCTATGCGGAAATATTCACCTAGCAAATAGTTGTCTTGCGTCGATATTGCCTTGGGATCGGTCCGATCTGGTCTCGGGATCGGCCGATCCTGCTGGAAGTGCGAATATAGACAGATCAGTTCTTGGTTTCGCCCAAATGAAACACGCCGATCTGTCCGGTAGATCGCTTCGATCTTGCTCGGTCTTGTCTTGAACGCCTTGTCCAGATCTTCTGACCACTTGAGCCGTCTCGCGATCTTGTGTCCAATGTCCTTTTCCTTTTCCTTTGTTGCGTTGCTGCTACCCTAGCAGTTGAGTTGAGTGTGAGTACTTGATCGATCCGGGCCAGATATCCCGAGATCGCTCTTCTAGATCTTGGCCAACAATCCAAGATCGGTCTTCTGAGTCACTGTAACACGCGTGCCTTGATCCGCCGGGGAAGCCAAATCAATCTTGCCCGGAGAAGAGGGGAGGAGAACGTGCGTCGTGAGCAGAAGAAGTAGAGTTCAAGTCTGTTTATTTACCAACCAAATTAATAGCCATCCTATCATTAAGCCTATTCCCAACCGTACGTCACTCTCCAAGTCGATATCACCTTTAAGCTTGACCGCTCCCTTTAACACGTGTCGAAATTTCGTGACCTGTACTCCAAAGATAGCGCCAATACTCCCAATATCGTACCTAGGCACCCAAAAGGGACCAAATTCCAAATACGGTACCAAATACCCAATTTTGGTACCGAAAAGTCCAAAATCGTATCCAAATGCGGAACGTGTCGAAATCCATTTTACGACGTCAATTCGACCGGCTTCCACTGTCTCTTTCGGTCTGAACTTTTGGGACATCACTCATGGATCTCCAACAAGCATGTATATCATCATACAATAGCTCCATCATCGATATATCCATAACCAGCAGGGAACATGACCGATCTGATGTCCAATTCGAGATCGTTGAGGATCGACACAGTGCGATCCGGCCCTATATGCCTTTTCCGTTCATTGTGCATGCTCCGATACTATACTCAACGATTTGTCCGCACAATGGGACCATCCACAATTCTTACAACGGTCCCACGGACCCCCACAAACATCCCCACTTCCAGATCGGTCCATAATTAACCTAAATCAGTACTCCCTTTGGGAGACCCGTAGAGAGTGTCACCGATCTGCAGGATGTTACACCTTCTTCACAGAGTCACATCACATCGCCTGATCTCAGATCCTTGTCCCAGATCACTCCATGGAAATCGTCCTAACTGTCGTCTTGTCCCAGATCACCCCGTCTCAGATCGTTCCATACCCATCAGTCTGACGACAGTTGGATCGGATCGCCGATCCCGTTTAGATCGCCTTCCGTCTCCTTATTGGATCGCCAGGTCCCATGGCCTCATTAACACCAGTAAGTGGCGTCCCAAATGTGTAGCTACCGATCCTCGTACAAAATTTGATAAGTGACTTTATCACAACCGCGCCCTGTACTGAAGTGCGTTTGGGCAGCAATCGGCTCCAGTCCAGTCACTCATCAACTTCGTTCCAAGCACTCAAGTCCATCCCATGACCTCACCGACGCGTCTTCCCACTCCGCCAGTACCCTCGGAGTGTTCTACCGCACTTTTGTCGCCGGATCGCGACCTGTCACCCAGATCAGCCGATTCAGAAGAGCATATTCCCATTGAGCCACATCTGCCGGATTCCCAGGTCTTCTCAGTCCGGCCGGATCGCTATCCATCGTCTTGGAATCGCCAGACCGCCCGCCTGACCCGATCTCGCTTCCCGCATCTCCGGCTACCCTGTGTGCGTTTAGATCCGACATCCTGGCCCCTAGTGAGTCTCGTACAGGGTCTGCTCCAATCGCGGGCGTCACCCGCTTCATTACGCGAGTTTCTGCCGACGACGTTCGTCTTACGTTGGCTACGATCTCTTATTTGTGGGATCGAGAGGCTACCTTCTGCAGCCAATCCGATACAACTCATGCGCTTCAGCAGTCATACCGAGATGCGGTCGCCCGGGGGATCGCTTGCAAGACGAGGTTGATTTTATGTACAGATCGGCAGCCCCTTTCGTCTCCTTCGTCCAGCGTCGATATGATTGGATGCAGGGCCCCTACGTCGACGCAGTACATTTTTTGAGCGAATGTAAACGAGCTCTGCGGACACATCGAGATCAATCGGCGCATATTCTTCGGCTACGCGCTTTGTTACGTGCCAACGATGAGGATCAAGGCAGCTTGGAACGACAGGTGAACGCTTTGAGGGCTCAAATTATTTCGCTCCAAGCCGAGCTTAATTCTCTTCGACAGCAGCGTGACCAGCTGACCACCGACAGGTCTTTCCTTCACATAGACGTTCTGCATCTGAAGGAGATATTGGATCGGTCTCAGGTGGAGATCGCAGAGGGCCTGGCCTCGATCAGCGATCTCATTCAACAAGTGAATAGTTTGACTCCTCTAGAGGGTCAGTTGGCACTTTCGCGGATGGAAAACGCCAACCTCCGTCGTCAGCTTGCGGAACACCTCACGGTGCACGACCAGCTGCAGGTGGCGGAGCACGATCGGGATCGGGCCATAGCAGAACACCTTGCCCTCCTCGACACCCTGAACAGTGCTATACTCGGGTCCCGGTCGTCTGCACTGACCGTTCGACCGACGCCCAAGAGTGCTACTCCGGCCGGATAGCCACCTGTTTCCGCCACCCAGAGATCGAGATCGCTTGCCCGTAGGTCCAGATCGAGATCGTCTGGCCCGCCTACCAAGCGTCAGCGGGTTCGACCACGGTCACGATTCAGAGATTCTTCTGCCACCCGTGTGGCCTCCCGGCTATTGTCGTTGAATCCCTCAATATCATCCAAGAAACTCCCCAGATCGGCCCCGCCCAAGCCTTCACCCAATTTTTCTTCTTCGCCGCCGTCTTCCACGTCTTCTGGGATTGGATCGGAAAGTGGGGAGCCAACCGAGTCGGACTCTAGCTCGGATGATTTGACTCGGTCTGTGATGTCCCTACCAGATCGGCCGCTCGTCGACGTCCGAGATTGGACGATCGATCCGCAACTCCAGACTCCTCGGCGGCCACCCTAACATATTCCGCTCCGTCCGTGACAACTGTGCCCGGCCAAGAACCGTCTTGTCCGCCTCCACCGAACGATCCGGAGCCTCGTTATCTCTCTTATTCGACGGCTCCGGTTGCGACTGCTCCCGTAATCGATCTTCAGGATAATGGTGATGATTCTGGAGATGCGGATTTGTCGTTGCCGGAAGAGGCACCCAGCGAGGTCGGCTCCGCTAATTCGCCCCGTGGATTTACTGCGCTCCCGGACAGCCGTCTGTTCGATAGCGACACCAGCATCACCATTCCGGTACGCCCAGTGGCTAACCGAGTCCCATTCGGCGGCCGACTTTGACGATCTACCACCACTTCAGCAACCACGGGATTGGTAGATCCCCAATTATTTGGCACCTTCCCGCTGGGTGGATTCTGAGATCACTCCTTGGTCAGTCTCGCGAATTGCGATGGTTTGCGTGAGGACGATGTTGATTGAGTTGCTGTTCCACCAATACTCCAAGCCCATCCCTCCCACTCTCACAGACGGGTCCCTCCTACGGGGACTTGGGTGTCTGGGCTAATCTCGCGGCGACACATTGAGGCTCTATACGCCCGATCTCCCTGGGACAGCATCGTGATTCCCGTGAACCCGACCTCGTTTTCCCTGACCGGGTGGTATCGGACCATGGGCACACTTTATCTGGATCTGGAGTCCATTCAACGCCAGGCGCTGTGGGCATCCACTCACGCTTTCCCGATCTCTCCGGATCAACTACGATCTGATCGATTCCTGCTAACGCTTTGGCGCCAGCGGAAACAGTGGCAATCTCGTTTTGGAGCGCGCTGGAAGAATACCTTGAAGACAATACTCCGCGGCATGATCGAAGGTCATTGCGATCTGGACATTTTGTTCGATCAGTTCTTCTTGCATTACAATCGCATGCATGAAGAACGAGTTTGGTATTCCGGGTTGGGCCATAATTCCGACCCAGCCGACCTGCTAGAGGCTTTGTAGGTAGCCGACCGTGAGGATCCTTGGCGCAACCAGTTCCGCAACGCCCCTGGGGACCATCTGGGATCGCAAATCCCTCGTCTCCAGAACAAGTTTAAGCCTGCTACATCGTCTAAACTCCATATCGGTATTCGAGATCGATCATCTTTCTCCATTGTGGTTAAGTCACTTATCAAATTTTGTACGAGGATCGGTGGCTACACATTTGGGTCGCCACTTACTGGTGTAAATGAGGCCATGGGACCTGGCTATCCAATAAGGAGACGGAAGGCGATCTAAACGGGATCGGCGATCTGATCCAACTGTCGTCAGACTGATGGGTATGGAACGATCTGAGACGGGGCGATCTGGGACAAGACGACAGCTAGGACGATTTCCATGGAGTGATCTGGGACAAGGATCTGAGATCAGGCGATGTGATGTGACTCTGTGAAGAAGGTGTAACATCCTGCAGATCGGTGACACTCTCTACGGGTCTCCCAAAGGGAGTACTGATTTAGGTTAATTATGGACCGATCTGGAAGTGGGGATGTTTGTGGGGGTCCGTGGGACCGTTGTAAGAATTGTGGATGGTCCCATTGTGCGGACAAATCGTTGAGTATAGTATCGGAGCATGCACAATGAACGGAAAAGGCATATAGGGCCGGATCGCACTGTGTCGATCCTCAACGATCTCGAATTGGACATCAGATCGGTCATGTTCCCTGCTGGTTATGGATATATCGATGATGGAGATATTGTATGATGATATACATGCTTGTTGGAGATCCATGAGTGATGTCCCAAAAGTTCAGACCGAAAGAGACAGTGGAAGCCGGTCGAATTGACGTCGTAAAATGGATTTCGACACGTTCCGCATTTGGATACGATTTTGGACTTTTCGGTACCAAAATTGGGTATTTGGTACCGTATTTGGAATTTGGTCCCTTTTGGGTGTCTAGGTGCGATATCGGGAGTATTGGCGCTATCTTCGGAGTACAGGTCACGAAATTTCGACACGTGTTAAAGGGAGCGGTCAAGCTTAAAGGTGATATCGACTTGGAGAGTGACGTACGGTTGGGAATAGGCTTAATGATAGGATGGCTATTAATTTGGTTGGTAAATAAACAGACTTAAACTCTACTTCTTCTGCTCACGACGCACGTTCTCCTCCCCTCTTCTCCGGGCAAGATTGATTTGGCTTCCCCGGCGGATCAAGGCACGCGTGTTACAGTGACTCAGAAGACCGATCTTGGATTGTTGGCCAAGATCTAGAAGAGCGATCTCGGGATATCTGGCCCGGATCGATCAAGTACTCACACTCAACTCAACTGCTAGGGTAGCAGCAACACAACAAAGGAAAAGGAAAAGGACATTGGACACAAGATCGCGAGACGGCTCAAGTGGTCAGAAGATCTGGACAAGGCGTTCAAGACAAGACCGAGCGAGATCGAAGCGATCTACTGGACAGATCGGCGTGTTTCATTTGGGCGAAACCAAGAACTGATCTGTCTATATTCGCACTTCCAGCAGGATCGGCCGATCCCGAGACCAGATCGGACCGATCCCAAGGCAATATCGACGCAAGACAACTATTTGCTGAGTGATAATTTCCGCATAGCGAAGACCCCGATCCCGAAGACTAATCGAGATCGGTGCGATTCAAGATCGAGATCGCGACATCTCCAAATGGAGATCGCCGCGACTCAAGATCAGGATCGCAAAACCCCGTTCGTGGTGTGAAGATTTCTGCACCGGAAGCAAACGCTCAACCCGAACCGTCAGCAAGATTGACACCTCCCAAGGCCATTACGAAGAGCTCAAGCCAGCCCAACCGACGGGTACACAAGGTGAGCACAAGGTTATACAGCAAGGCACGGATCGGAGTACCCCTCCGTGAGTCGGCAAGTCTGGGCAAGTGGAAGATCGACACTCACACAAGCGATTTTGTGAGATCGACTTCACCACAATGGTGCGCGTGCCCGGATCTTCTGAGGCCTCTGGATTTCACCGTGAGTCCACTGGCGAAGATGTCAAGATCAATCAAGAACCTGGTATTGAAGTGTCAGCGATAGAGGGATTGACGCAGACACGCAGAAGCACGAGATCCTCAGATCATCAGAGTTTGGGAGGGGCTATGATGGAATGAAAATGAAAGAGGAAGATCGAGAGATCGATCCGGAAGATAAACCTTAAGTCCTTCTTAGGGTGCTTTCGGGGGCCACCGCAGAGCGATCTGCAAAGAGCAATCTGCTGGATGAAAATCCAAAGGCGAAAGACAAACCCTACCTCATCGTTGACAGATCTCCTGACCTCAAGCCGAGGAACAAGATCATGAGATCGACCATACCAATTCGATCCACGATGAGATCGGTGGGATCTGATAGCAAAGATCGCCAAATCGGCAGAACCGTGCGATCGAAGATCGAAGTCGAAGAGGAATACGATGAAACACCAGATAAGATCGCGATGCCGAAGACGCTATATAACCCAGTTAAGATCGCGTTCAGAGAGAAGGAGACGACGGGTGAGGCACGGGAGCGTGCGAAATGGCAGTACTATTATGGCCATTTGAAGACAATGCTCAAGACGGATCCGGTGCTCAAGATATTACGGCCCAAGTTGATCGGCCCTCTGGATAAGCCGATCTCGGTCCCACCTTCAGGGAACAACAAACTCGAAGCGAATAACTTGATTTTTGCGGATGTTAGACGACATGGGTTTCTGCGCTAAGGCTTTTGATGGAGATGAACTGCTGAGTTGCAGCTTGGAACAGTTGGAGGACGCAAGGAGCAAGTTTGTGGGGATCATGACACTTATGGTGGGCGAAGCCACTAAGTCTAAAGACAAGGTCGCTATGCACTCGGACTCACTCCGTTAGCACCTCACAGGTTTTCCCACTATGCCTCAGATGACTCTGAGATCGAGTCATACGAATCCATCAGCATTCGCCGGATGTCTCTAGGACCGCCAGGAGGATCGTTCCTACAGGACCGGATCGGCAAGGCCAAGATCGAAGCCTTGAAGGAGCAAACCAAGATCGACGTACAACCACGGCCGATTAATGCACCTATGAGGTTGGGAGATCAGGAAGAGAATGATCTAAGTCGATATTTCAATATGACGATGAAGAGACACGAAGCAGAACATCGAGCAGCCCAACGAATGAACCGACAGCCGAGCCGTGATCCAGATCGCCGTACTTTTACCCAACCCTCGCAAGAGGCCTATGACAAGCCGGATGTGGATATGGAATCGGTGAAGTCCAACACTTACGATCAGATCCAGCAGGAGGCCGAATATGATCCGGACGATCTGTGGATGGCCGAACCAAGGCGACCTCAAGTTGCCGCGACCGGTGTGACTAACGATACCAACTCCGTCATTTAAAGGATCAGAACCTCAGAGATCTTCGAGCTGAAAGAGTTCTCTGGAACGGATCGAGAAGTAGACAAGTCATACCTGGATCGGTAAAGTTAAATCAGCGTTCCTCCGTGACCAAGCATCGGACGAAGAGATATGTTTGGTTTTCGGAGATCTCCTGGTAGTCATAGCCCGCTACTGGTATTGACAGCTGTGCAGATCGACGAAATCCAATTGGAAAGAATTCATGAACAGCTTCCTCTTGGAACATGCGGGACGCGGGATGTCATCGAGCCGGCGATATTACCACACGAAGAAGCGGTCGGAAGAAAACCCTCTGCAGTACTTGCATCGGCTTAATGTGATGGAAATGTTGGCGAAGGTACCGGTGAAGGATGGAGCGCCAGATGCACGCAAGGAACATGTCAACCATTTCATTGACACCTTGTACGATCCCAATCTCTCCGACCAGCTGCTACTACTGAATGTAGTAAATGCGGATGCCATGCTGTAGACATTGCATGGATACCAGCAAGGGAGATCGCGTCAAGGGATATTGATGATGGGATCGTCTAAGCCCAGACAGAAGGAGACGTCTGATACAGCACTTTCTAAGCCTGCACGTGCGGTGAGGATGGTCCGTACCGAGGATATCAGCAGTGGTTAAGAATCGGACACCAACGGATCGGATTCGGAAGATCGATTGAGATCGATCCATATGGCTGCCAATACGGATCGGCGAGCACCATCTCGCAACGCTTCAGTGAATATGAGATCGGTCGATCCGAACGTTCGTCGAAACTATTAAGATCTCAGTATACCATAAATCCGTGTACTCATTGCGGATCGACCAAGCATGGAGATCTCGGTCGCTGGAAGAGGCTCACGTGTCAGAAGTGTGGACGTAAAGGACACCCCTCTGACAATTGTTTTTTTGTGTGTCGTGCCTGAGGTGAGATGCATGACCCGGGGAAGTGTCCCATGGAGGAGTTCTACAACATGATCCGCCAGTGGTGCGCCCCAACAACCATGCAGGGATGCTGCCAGAGAAGGCCGGGAAGATGTTAAACTAGGACGCTCGCCAGATTTGAATCTGGTACGAGCCGAGCGTTCTAGGCTCTGCATTATTGCATACGTGGAAAAAAAGAAGACAGATCGTGAGAGTAAGCAGGATACAGAGATGGAGACAAATTTATCTCGTTCGAAGTCAAAACGTGTTGCTTCCGTGTCCCATCTGACGCGGATCGACGAGTACTCGCGATCTGAACCCACCATGGAGATCGAGCTCGCTTACGGTGAATCTCGCGGATACTGGAAGCACTTCTCGCCCGGGAAGTGGTTCAAACAAGCGAAAGCTGTTGGCAAGATCAACAACGCAAAAGCCACTCTGTTATTTGATTCTGGTGCTGAAGTGTCGATCATTGACACCACCTTTGCTCGTAAGGTCGGTTGTTACATTGACGAAAGTCAACGACAAGAATGTATCGGGATTGGAGATACTCCGTATATGACGATGGGACGTACCAAGATTAAAGTAACCCTCGTGGGATCGATGGTATATTATTTCAATGTATGGGTAGGCGATCAAGCGGGACAAGACGCGGTTTTGGGAAAGGACTTATTGGTGCCTGCCGGAGGAAGACTCATCTAGCCGACGGCGCGCTATGTCTTTCAGAGGAAGTCCGTATTCACCTCGCAGGACGTCGCTACGCGTACGGATCGAAGGTAAAGAATGTGACGGCGAATGGCCAACACGTGGTGATCCCGGTAGGTGAGTCAAGAGAAGTGAAGATCGGGATCGGAGGGGCCAAGATGACTTTGTGGGTCGCCAGAGGACCTGATTGTGTACCTACGGTGATCTCGGGATTTGGTAGGAGGAAGTAACTGCAGATGACCAATATTGGCGATCACGAGATTATTCTATCCACTCATACGGTACTGGGCGTGTGGGTGGATGGAGATATGATACCGAGGACTCAAGGCTTCGTGACGGTCGGATCGGGGAAGTACAAAGTGTGGTAGACGCTGGCATATGAGGCTACGACGGATCGAGTGAATGAACCTTCAAAATAACAGATCGGACCACTGGTAGATCGCCCTACGTACGCCACGCCCAAATGCATCATGAAACGTCCGTCCGATGTGTTAAAGGATCCACCTCCAACAGTCTCCATTGTAACGCAGCAATTCGGCGACGACGAATTGCAAAAGGCGGATACTGTGGCTGCAAAGGAATGATCGGTCAACGGAGCCAGATCGAATCCACCCGATGAAACAAATCTATCGTCGAGGGATTACGATCCTGGGATCGAAACCGAGATCGCGATGAGAAGGGATCGCGGGACCGAACAAGGAGAACAAGACAACAGACTGCTTTCGTTGGACGTAAATCTTGTATACAACAGATCAGGATCGGATCGGCCCGAGGGAGCACAAGAACCTGAAGAGGACGAGTCGTCCAAGATCGACTAAGCCGACTCCGCAGAAGCAACAGTCTACTATCACGACAGTGAAGATTTGTTTACCGAAGGCATCGAGAAACACCTGGCGGTGTTACCGGCTATGTCTACTGCTATGGAAGAAGTCACAATTGAAGACATTCAGATCGGCGATCCGGATGTGCCTCTCACCGCAGATCAACAAAGACTCAGATCGCAGATATGGAAGAGTCGTCACCTTCTTATGGGGAAGGGCAACGCTCTGCCACCAGCGGCACGAGGAGCTCTTTGTGATATCGATGTCGGTGGAGCCGCACCAATTGCGCAAAGAGTCCGCCCGGTCGCACCTAAATATCGGGAGAAGCTGTCAGATCTTATCAAAGGGCTGTTAGCGGCCAAGATTGTTCAGCCATCCACGTCGCCTTGGGCGTCTCCGATTGTGGTGATCATCAAGAAGAACGGAGTGGACATTCGCCTTTAAATAGATTATCGGAGAGTGAATCAGCTGACACGCCTGATGGTGTATCTCATGCCGTTGATCAGCGATCTGCTGGAGGATTTCGATAAAGCCCTATGGTACTGTTCGCTAGACATGGCTAGTAAAATCCGGGTTGTGGAAATGGACGAACGAGCAAAACTGATATCAGCGTTTGTCACGCCGTTTGGCCTGTTCGGGTGGTTGCGAATGCCGTTTGGGCTTAAGAACGCGCCCCAGATCTACCAACTTCTGGTTGACAATGCGCTGTATGGTTATCTCATGATCGGCCAGAGATCAACCTCGGGGGGCTCGATCGACGTGTTCAAAAACGGCAAACCTGAGACATATCGACGATCTTCTATACTGGGGCGCCGATCTTAAACTGACGATATCCTCATACCAGCCACGTCATGGGAATCTTTGTACGCAAAAGTTGAACGACTGCTAGAATCATGTGATTAGTGGAACCTGTCTATCAGTCTCACAAAGAGTTTTTGGGGTGCCGTAAGGTCGATTATTTGGGACATCGAGTGTCGATGGATGGTCTGGAGGCTCAGCCCAAGAACTTGGAGTCGTTAATCAACATCCCGTTTCCTAATACGCTGCGAGCTATGCAATCTTTTCTCGGGAGCTTGAACTACTACTGTCGCTTCATTGAGGATTTCGCGGTATACGCTGCGGTGTTGTATGAGTCAAGAGAATCGGATTTCTTCGAGATCGGCCGATCTCAGCTCGCAGCAGGAGACGAATGGTCGACCGAGGGTCGATGGACAGAAGCCAATGTTGCTTATAATATGCTAAAGGCCAAGATAGCTACAGCTCCCATGCTCAAACACTTCGACCCAGATCGCCCTCCCGTGATCGTGGTCTACGCTAGCAAGTGGGCTGTTTCAGCGGCCCTGATACAAGAGTACGATGGCGTGTACCACCCGGTGACGTTCACTAGCCGCACTCTAAAGCCAAATGAACTTAACTACGGGAAGGTGGAAAAAGAAGTGCTGGCAATACTTCGTATCTTAGATGTATGCTATACTACGCTTGCCTCGCGGGAGATCACTGTGCTGAACCGACATCCTACGTTAGCGTGGTTGATGCAATCTCGAGGACTCAACGGGAGATTAGGACGGTGGGCTGCTTTGTTTTCAAACTGGACTATGGAGGTAAAGAAATGTGAGCGAGGAGAAGAAGAGATTTTGGGCATGTTGGCAGCGAGTATCACCCCACGTAAAGAATGCCGACTCAAGATATCAAGACCACCGCCAACGGTGGAAGCAGATGAGGAGTTGCTGGTGGCCAGCTTTGATGGATCGGCGAGGATATAAAAGAAAGGAGGGTCGTACAGTGCGGTGATATGAAGGTTACCCGAGTGAAAGATCGTGGCGGCAGAATCCATATACACTCTCGACCTCACCGTGAATGAAGCTGATGGTAATGGCTTGCTATTATGCTTCGATTTACTGGCCGATCTGGACAAGGGAAGAGTAATCTTTTATGGGGACTCTAATTTGGTAATCCGCCAGATGCGCGGTGAGATCGACTGCAAAGCCCCGGGCCTGCAACTCTTAAAACATAAATCGTTAGAGATATTGCGATCTTGGCCTAGTCACGAGTTTCTGCATATGAAGCGAGAGTGGAACCAGAGCGCAGATCAACTAGCCAGCACAGCATTGCAGAATGAAAAGGGAAGAACTGTTTTAGCTGAAGAAGATCGACAAGATCTGACGACCCTGAACCAGCTCGATGAATTGTTGAAGCCCAATCAAGGTGGTCAGTTGGTGCGGATAGCTGCGATCACGAGATCAGCCGGGAGGATACGTCATGAACCTGAAGTGGTACATGAGGAGACAGTACAGAGGATTAGGGCACAACGAATTGTCCAAGCTCAAGATGAAAAGCGTTGGATTGTCAATCTCAAGAAGTATCTAAGTGGCGATGTATCAACCTTGGACGCGGGAGAGGTGAAGATGTGTGCAAAACTGGCGCCAGAGTACGAGATCGATGAGAACGATCTGCTATTTTTCTGCCCCATGGCGAAAAGAGAGTCAGAAGATCGCGATGGTTTGATGCGGTTGGTGATCCCTGAGATGTTGCAACAGGATTTTCTTGCATCACTATTATACGAGTCTGGAAGGAGTCCATCAGGGTATCGGCAGAACCTATTAGAGGATCAGATCACGATTCCATTGGAGAGGACTGTATCGGAGTGTGCATCGATATGTGGGTGAATGTACGGACTGTGAAACTATTAAAGGAAGCCCGACGATTCATGGGATATCCCGGGCAAATTACACGCAACCTATCCATTCCAGATCATCGCAATGGATCATATACCGTCGTTGCCCAAGTCTATCAAGGGGAATAACGAACTGCTTATTTGGGTGGATTTCTTCTCGGGATATGTGATTACAAAGGCTAGCTCATCACGAACAGCACAAAAAATAGCGGAGAATTACGAAGAATGTGTGTTTCGGCGCTTCGGAGCTAGCGAGGCTATCAGACACGATCGAGAACCGGGATTTATGTCCGATTTTTTTCGAGCCTTCAGTCGGATCGTAGGACAGAAACAGCGTGCTACCATGGCCTACAGGCCACAAGCAAATGGAACAGCCGAACGAATGGTGCAAACCTTGACGCATTCGCTCAAGATGTACGTGGCTGAAGTGGACCAACGGGACTGGGATGAGTATGCTGAGCGACTCACATTTGCAATTAACACCGCACAAGATCGGATCCGGGGGATACCCCATTCTATCTGATTCATGGGTGGGATCCACGATCGACTTTGGAAGCTACGTTATCAGTGGGGAACACGATAACAAGAGATCGCGATCCGAAGCGGTGGAGATATAGTATCCAAAGACAATACCAGCGAGCTCGATCCGCAGTGAACGATCAACTACGAGTTGCGATCCAAGAAAGGGCAGATTGACATAATGAAGATTTGGAGCAACACGAGATCGAAGTGGGAACGCAAGTCTGGCTGTACTTAGATCGGGCCAAAGAAGGATACGCGAATAAACTAGCACATATGTGGCATGGTCCATTCCGAGATGCGGACATATGTGGAGATCACGCTGTGAAGTTGGAGATCGCCGGAACTCCGTATCGATTATTTCCGATTGTACACCTATCGAAATTAAAGAGAGTGAAGACGTTCCCTGAACGGCCGAAGGATCAGCTGACGATAGACGAAGCAGAGCGCTTAGATTTTGATGAATCTCTGCTACCAGAGGACAGTTGGGAGAGTGAGCTCGAGGAAGGAGAGTACGAAGTAGAAGAAATATTGGACGTGCGATCTGGTCGGAAAACCCGTTAAGGGCGAGTACACCGACAGTTTCTGGTGAAGTGGAAGGCACATCCCGATCTAAGTCGGGTGGATGAGGCCACTCTGAGTTGTGGAGAGATCTTGCAGGAGTTTGAGCGGAACCGAGTGAGTCGAAACCGTTTCGAAGCGATGCAGTCTCACGAAGGCATGTCGGAAGAACCTTAACAGTTCGAACAAGTGTGCTAGACGGTAGCACAGGCTGAAGGTCGGGGTTGTAAGATGTGCTAGGAGGTAGTATATGCTGGAAGAAGGAGGCGTGTGTGTGAGTATGGAGGCAGTCCAATGAATTACCTTACCGAACAATGTGGACCGAGACGAACTGGTGATTGTGGGAGTTTAAAGGAGGAATTACCAAATAAAACGATTGAACGATATACACTATGGTGTGAAAAAGTCGATCTCACAAAATTACTTTAGTGAGTGTCGATCTTCCACTTGCCCAGACGTGCCGACTCACGGAGGGGTACTCCGATCCGTGCCTTGCTGTATAACCTTGTGCTCACCTTGTGTACCCGTCGGTTGGGCTGGCTTGAGCTCTTCGTAATGGCCTTGGGAGGTGTCAATCTTGCTGACGGTTCGGGTTGAGCGTTTGCTTCCGGTGCAGAAATCTTCACACCACGAACGGGGTTTTGCGATCCTGATCTTGAGTCACGGCGATCTCTATTTGGAGATGTCGCGATCTCGATCTTGAATCGCACCGATCTCGATTTGTCTTCGGGATCGGGGTCTTCGCTATGCGGAAATATTCACCTAGCAAATAGTTGTCTTGCGTCGATATTGCCTTGGGATCGGTCCGATCTGGTCTCGGGATCGGCCGATCCTGCTGGAAGTGCGAATATAGACAGATCAGTTCTTGGTTTCGCCCAAATGAAACACGCCGATCTGTCCGGTAGATCGCTTCGATCTTGCTCGGTCTTGTCTTGAACGCCTTGTCCAGATCTTCTGACCACTTGAGCCGTCTCGCGATCTTGTGTCCAATGTCCTTTTCCTTTTCCTTTGTTGTGTTGCTGCTACCCTAGCAGTTGAGTTGAGTGTGAGTACTTGATCGATCCGGGCCAGATATCCCGAGATCGCTCTTCTAGATCTTGGCCAACAATTTGAGATCGGTCTTCTGAGTCACTGTAACACGCGTGCCTTGATCCGCCGGGGAAGCCAAATCAATCTTGCCCGGAGAAGAGGGGAGGAGAACGTGCGTCGTGAGCAGAAGAAGTAGAGTTCAAGTCTGTTTATTTACCAACCAAATTAATAGCCATCCTATCATTAAGCCTATTCCCAACCGTACGTCACTCTCCAAGTCGATATCACCTTTAAGCTTGACCGCCCCCTTTAACACGTGTCGAAATTTCGTGACCTGTACTCCGAAGATAGCGCCAATACTCCCGATATCGCACCTAGACACCCAAAAGGGACCAAATTCCAAATACGGTACCAAATACCCAATTTTGGTACCGAAAAGTCCAAAATCGTATCCAAATGCGGAACGTGTCGAAATCCATTTTACGACGTCAATTCGACCGGCTTCCACTGTCTCTTTCGGTCTGAACTTTTGGGACATCACTCATGGATCTCCAACAAGCATGTATATCATCATACAATATCTCCATCATCGATATATCCATAACCAGCAGGGAACATGACCGATCTGATGTCCAATTCGAGATCGTTGAGGATCGACACAGTGCGATCCGGCCCTATATGCCTTTTCCGTTCATTGTGCATGCTCCGATACTATACTCAACGATTTGTCCGCACAATGGGACCATCCACAATTCTTAAAACGGTCCCACGGACCCCCACAAACATCCCCACTTCCAGATCGGTCCATAATTAACCTAAATCAGTACTCCCTTTGGGAGACCCGTAGAGAGTGTCACCGATCTGCAGGATGTTACACCTTCGTCACAGAGTCACATCACATCGCCTGATCTCAGATCCTTGTCCCAGATCACTCCATGGAAATCGTCCTAGCTGTCGTCTTGTCCCAGATCGCCCCGTCTCAGATCGTTCCATACCCATCAGTCTGACGACAGTTGGATCAGATCGCCGATCCCGTTTAGATCGCCTTCCGTCTCCTTATTGGATCGCCAGGTCCCATGGCCTCATTTACACCAGTAAGTGGCGTCCCAAATGTGTAGCCACCGATCCCCGTACAAAATTTGATTAGTGACTTTATCACAACCGCCCCCTGTACTGAAGTCTATTGCACAGCAATCAGCTCCAGTCCAGTCACTCATCAACTTCGCTCCAACCACTCAAGTCCGTCTCATCGTCTTTCCAACGCATCTCCCCACCTCGCCGATCTCGTCAGAAGGCTCCACCGTGTTTCTGTCTCCAAATCGCGACCCGTCGTCTGGAAATCCGGATTGCGGGAGGTATGCTACAATCGTCCCAGATCATCATGCGTCTCCAAGCCATCTAGTTTTAGCCGGATCGCCATCGATCGCCCCGGGATCGCCAGATCGACAGCCGACCAGACCTTCGTCCTTAGCCCGCAACTTGCCGTATGGGTCGCCGGACCGCGGGATGTATGCTCGAATTGTTCCAGATCAACACGAGTCTCCAAGTGATTCCAGTTCGGTCGGGTTGCCCTCGATCGTCAAGGGATCGCCAGATCGTCCCTCTGGGCCGTCCTCACTTCCTGCACCTCCGTCGACCCTAGGTGCGTTCAGCTCCGACATTCTGGCCCCTAGTGAGTCTCGTACAGGGTCTGCTCCAATCGCGGGCGTCACCCGCTTCATTACGCGAGTTTCTGCCGACGACGTTCGTCTTACGTTGGCTACGATCTCTTATTTGTGGGATCGAGAGGCTACCTTCTGCAGCCAATCCGATACAACTCATGCGCTTCAGCATTCATACCGAGATGCGGTCGCCCGGGGAATCGCTTGCAAGACGAGGTTGATTTTATGTACAGATCGGCAGCCCTTTTCGTCTCCTTCGTCCAGCGTCGATATGATTGGATGCAGGGCCCCTACGTCGACGCAGTACATTTTTTGAGCGAATGTAAACGAGCTCTGCGGACACATCGAGATCAATCGGCGCATATTCTTCGGCTACGCGCTTTGTTACGTGCCAACGATGAGGATCAAGGCAGCTTGGAACGACAGGTGAACGCTTTGAGGGCTCAAATTATTTCGCTCCAAGCCGAGCTTAATTCTCTTCGACAGCAGCGTGACCAGCTGACCACCGACAGGTCTTTCCTTCACATAGACGTTCTGCATCTGAAGGAGATATTGGATCGGTCTCAGGTGGAGATCGCAGAGGGCCTGGCCTCGATCAGCGATCTCATTCAACAAGTGAATAGTTTGACTCCTCTAGAGGGTCAGTTGGCACTTTCGCGGATGGAAAACGCCAACCTCCGTCGTCAGCTTGCGGAACACCTCACGGTGCACGACCAGCTGCAGGTGGCGGAGCACGATCGGGATCGGGCCATAGCAGAACACCTTGCCCTCCTCGACACCCTGAACAGTGCTATACTCGGGTCCCGGTCGTCTGCACTGACCGTTCGAACGACGCCCAAGAGTGCTACTCCGGCCGGATAGCCACCTGTTTCCGCCACCCAGAGATCGAGATCGCTTGCCCGTAGGTCCAGATCGAGATCGTCTGGCCCGCCTACCAAGCGTCAGCGGGTTCGACCACGGTCACGATTCAGAGATTCTTCTGCCACCCGTGTGGCCTCCCGGCTATTGTCGTTGAATCCCTCAATATCATCCAAGAAACTCCCCAGATCGGCCCCGCCCAAGCCTTCACCCAATTTTTCTTCTTCGCCGCCGTCTTCCACGTCTTCTAGGACTGGATCGGGAAGTGGGGAGCCAACCGAGTCGGACTCTAGCTCGGGAGATTTGACCCGTTCCGTGTTGCCCCGCTCGAGATCGACCGCTCGTCGTCAACCTAGATAGGATGCCCGAATTTCGACTTGAGACTCCTCTACGGCTGCCCAGGTCGCTTCCGCTTCTTCCGCAGCTACCGCATCAGCTCAAGCACTGTCGCGGTCGCTCTCTTTAGACGCTCTGGAACCCCGTTATCTTTCGTATTCGTTCTCTCCGGTCGCGGCTGCCCCCGTAATTGAAATTCAAGATGATCGAGACGTGGAAGACGTGGCGGTGTCGCTGACAGGGTAAACACACAGCGAGACTATATCCGTGAGTCCGCCTCCGGGGTCTACTGCGCTTTCGGATCGCCATTTGTCCGATAGCGAAAACAGCATCACCCTTCCGACGCGCCAAGTGGCTAACCGAGTCATTTCCCCCGTTGATTTCGACCATCTTCCACCACTCCAGCAGCCACGGGATCGGTGGATTGCCAATTATCTGGCGCCTTCCCGAAGGGTAGCTTCCGAGATCGCTCCATGGTCAGTTTCGCGGATCGCCATGGTTTGCATGAGGACCATGACCATTGAGCTGCTGTTTTACCACTACTCCAAGCCCAGGAATTTTCTGTTCCCCTTCTACAGTCATGGACGAGCTCCTCCGACGGGGACTTGGGCCTCTGGGCTGATTTCGCGGCAGCACATCCAGACTCTTTACGCTACGGCCCCCTGGGACAATATTGTGGTCCCCGTCAACCCGATATCGTTCACCATGACTGGATGGTATCGAGACATGAGTCATCATCACCTGGAGCTTACGTCCACTCATCGGCAAGCTCTATGAGAATCTACTCATGCTTTCCCGATCTCTCCGGCCCAGCGACGATCCGAATGGTTTATGCAAATTTTCTGGCGTCAACGAAATCAACGCCGATCTCGTTTTGTAGCACGTTGGAAGAACTTCTTGAGGATGATACTCAACGGCATGATCGCTGGCCACTGCGATCTCGACATCTTGCTGGATCCCTTCTTCCTCCACTATCCGCTCCCACATGAAGAACGAGTTTGGTATTCAGGGTTAGAACACTCTAACGACCCAGATGACTTGCTAGAGGCGTTAGACATGACCGACCAAGAGGATCATTGGCGCAACCAGTTCCGCAACGCCTATTGGGATCACCCCGGATTGCAGATTCCCCGTCTACAGGACAAGTTCAAGCCTGCTACATCGTCTTAGTTCAAGATCGGTGCCCGAGCCCGATCGTCTTTCATAATCGCGTAAGTCATTCGATCATCGTCTCTTTTCTTAGATACTTCATTCTTTGCAACTTCCACAACCTCGATCCTTCTCATTCCACATCATTCAGTAAGTTAATTCACGTGACTATCTCCATACTCATACACAAAAACACCATCCATCAGCCATTGCTACCCCACAGCACGTCTTGCAACCTCATCCACCAGCATGTGCTACCGCCTAGCACACTTGTTCGAACTGCTAAGGTTCTTCCGACTTGCCTTCGTGAGACTGCATCGCTTCGAAACGGTTTCGACTCAATCGGTTCCGCTCAAACTCCTGCAAGATCGCTCCACAACTCAGAGTGGCCTCATCCACCCGACTTAGATCGGGATGTGCCTTCCACTTCACCAGAAACTGTCGGTGTACTCGCCCTTAACGGGTTTTCCGACCAGATCGCACGTCCAATATTTCTTCTACTTCGTACTCTCCTTCCTCGAGCTCACTCTCCCAACTGTCCTCTGGTAGCAGAGATTCATCAAAATCTAAGCGCTCTGCTTCGTCTATCGTCAGCTGATCCTTCGGCCGTTCAGGGAACGTCTTCACTCTCTTTAATTTCGATAGGTGTACAATCGGAAATAATCGATACGGAGTTCCGGCGATCTCCAACTTCACAGCGTGATCTCCACATATGTCCGCATCTCGGAATGGACCATGCCACATATGTGCTAGTTTATTCGCGTATCCTTCTTTGGCCCGATCTAAGTACAGCCAGACTTGCGTTCCCACTTCGATCTCGTGTTGCTCCAAATCTTCATTATGTCAATCTGCCCTTTCTTGGATCGCAACTCGTAGTTGATCGTTCACTGCGGATCGAGCTCGCTGGTATTGTCTTTGGATACTATATCTCCACCGCTTCGGATCGCGATCTCTTGTTATCGTGTTCCCCACTGATAACGTAGCTTCCAAAGTCGATCGTGGATCCCACCCATGAATCAGATAGAATGGGGTATCCCTCGGATCCGATCTTGTGCGGTGTTAATTGCAAATGTGAGTCGCTCAGCATACTCATCCCAGTCCCGTTGGTCCACTTCAGCCACGTACATCTTGAGCGAATGCGTCAAGGTTTGCACCATTCGTTCGGCTGTTCCATTTGCTTGTGGCCTGTAGGCCATGGTAGCACGCTGTTTCTGTCCTACGATCCGACTGAAGGCTCGAAAAAAATCGGACATAAATCCCGGTTCTCGATCGTGTCTGATAGCCTCGCTAGCTCCGAAGCGCCGAAACACACATTCTTCGTAATTCTCCGCTATTTTTTGTGCTGTTCGTGATGAGCTAGCCTTTGCAATCACATATCCCGAGAAGAAATCCACCCAAATAAGCAGTTCGTTATTCCCCTTGATAGACTTGGGCAACGACGGTATATGATCCATTGCGATGATCTGGAATGGATAGGTTGCGTGTAATTTGCCCGGGATATCCCATGAATCGTCGGGCTTCCTTTAATAGTTTCACAGTCCGTACATTCACCCACATATCGATGCACACTCCGATACAGTCCTCTCCAATGGAATCGTGATCTGATCCTCTAATAGGTTCTGCCGATACCCTGATGGACTCCTTCCAGACTCGTATGATAGTGATGCAAAAAATCCTGTTGCAACATCTCAGGGATCACCAACCGCATCAAACCATCGCGATCTTCTGACTCTCTTTTCGCCATGGGGCAGAAAAATAGCAGATCGTTCTCATCGATCTCGTACTCTGGCGCCAGTTTTGCACACATCTTCACCTCTCCCGCGTCCAAGGTTGATACATCGCCACTTAGATACTTCTTGAGATTGACAATCCAACGCTTTTCATCTTGAGCTTGGACAATTCGTTGTGCCCTAATCCTCTGTACTGTCTCCTCCTGTACCACTTCAGATTCATGACGTATCCTCCCGGCTGATCTCGTGATCGCAGCTATCCGCACCAACTGACCACCTTGATTGGGCTTCAACAATTCATCGAGCCGGTTCAGGGTCGTCAGATCTTGTCGATCTTCTTCAGCTAAAGCAGTTCTTCCCTTTTCATTCTGCAATGCTGTGCTGGCTAGTTGATCTGCGCTCTGGTTCCACTCTCGCTTCATATGCAGAAACTCGTGACTAGGCCATGATCGCAGCTTCACCAACGCTTTTTGCCTCAGGAGTTGACGGCCCGGTGCCTCGCAGTCGATCTCACCGCGCATCTGTCGAATCACCAAATTAGAGTCTCCGCACAGAATTACTCGCCCCCTGTCCAGATCGGCGAGTAACTCAAAGCACAGTAGCAATCAATTATCCTCCGCTTCATTCACAGTCAGATTGTGAGCATATCTCTATTCTGCTGCCACGATCGTCCATTCGGGTAACCTTCATATCACCGCACTGTACGACCCTCCTTTCTTTTATATCCTCGCCGATCCATCAAAGCTGGCCACCAGCAACTCCTCATCTGCTTCCACCGTTGGCGGTGGTCTTGATATCTTGAGTCGGCATTCTTTACG